>CM059275.1:11320201-11330201 GCA_030347295.1 Setipinna tenuifilis
CTTAATAACTGTCTGTGCCAGTACGTATTAATGTGTGCATCAGTGACTTCATCAATGTGGTGCGTTTGCTTTTGGTCTCTTTGGGGAAAGCGTGTTTGTGTGTGTTTGTCTGTTGTGTGATTAGGTTAGACTGTGTATGCTCCCCAAACAGTTTATTGTGCTCTACTCAGCTTTCCAGGCCAGTACCACCGATTCCTTTAATGTTTATGCTTTTTAAAATAACTTTAATCTCTGTTATCTCTTCTTTTCCTCACTTTTATGCATGATAAGCACATTAAGTTGCCTGTTTGTATAAAATGAGCTGTGTAAATAATTGCCTTGCCTTCCTTTTTCAGTTTACCAAACCTGTAATGATTCATATGCAATGTCCAATAGCTATCGTATGTATGTATGTATGTATGTATGTATGTATGTATGTATGTATGTATGTATGTGTGTATGTATGTATGTATGTATACATGTTGCAGGGTTATAAAAGGGTATAGCAGTCTTGCTGGCTACGTGTCAGGAAGGTAAGATGTAATGATTATGTCTGAGGGCTTCTCTGGGTCTTTCCCATCTGTGTGATAATGATAGCTTTGGCATGGGGGTTGGGGGTGGGCGTGCTTCTATCACTCTATTGGGGCCTCTCCGTCTAATGTGATGGTGGACAGATGCCCAGTCCAATAACGATCGACACGTGTTCCCAGACAGTGTGCTCCAGGTATATGTGCCCTGTTTAAGGAGTTGGGGGATGGAGGTGGTGGTGATAGAGGGAAAGGTAAATGTGTGTGTGTGTGTGTGTGTGTGTGTGTGTGTGTGTGTGCGTGTGTGTGCGTGTGTGTGTGTGTGTATGTGTGTGGTGGGAGCGATAAGAGTCACTTAGCACACCTACCAGTAAGCAGTGTTTTTAAATAGGCTCAGTGGCTCTAATCGAGACCCAGCTGCCTGAATAAATGGGAGGAAACTCACAGGGCTTTTGTGTGTTAGAATGAGATGAAAAAATGTTTCTCAGAATGCTTTCTCAACGATGTGTTTTTTTTTCCTTTCTTTCTTTTTTTCTTTCTTTCTTTTTTCCTGTGGTTCTGAATGGCATCATCAGGAGGGAGAGTAACAAAGGAAAAAACAGACTGTCATTCTCGGCAAAGGGGAGGAAATTCCACGTCTTTTGTTTGTTCTTTTTCTCAGCTTCTCTACATTCTGCTGCAATGTTGCTTAACCCGATTATGATGGATGATATTTTTTTCTTTCTTTTTTGGGATGAGACTTTTGCGTGGTATTCCGAATTAGAAACAAGCAATTTCAAAAGCCTCAGTGGAAAAAAAAGAGCAGCATTTACGCGAGACATTCAAAAGAAAAGGACAAATGTGTGCGCTGCTTTGTCCTTGCAGTGGTGCTAAACGTTCACTCCTCATTTGGGGCGTCAGCAACCTTGCATCAGATTTGCGTGCCAAGTCTGGGGCCCTTTGTATAATGGTGCCCATCTGGTAAGGGTGTGTGTGTGTGTGTGTTTGTGTATGTGTATATTTGTGTGAGTGTGTGTGTCCATCTGAGTGTGTATATACTGTATGTCCATGTGTGTGTGTTTGTGTGTGTGTATGTCCATGTGTGTGTATGTCCCTGTGTGTGTATGTATGTATGTGTGTGTGTGTATGTGTGTGTGTGTGTGTGTGTATGTCCGTGTGTGTCCGTGTCTGTGTGTGTGTGTGTGTGCCCCAATGAGTCCCACGTTCCAGCGCACTCCAGTGTCTCGGCGTGTGTAAGCCGCAGTCAGTGAGGGGTCGGGGTGGCTCTGGCCTGGGCCGTAGTAATCCTACTAAATGGTTTATTATGGCTCTCCGAGGCGCTCCATTAAAGAGAGATTACTGACAGACAGGAATACATGAATGCCAACGAGCCGGAATCAATCAAGAAGCTGCCGTACTGTCCCAATAATAAAGCTGCGAAATCCTCATGAAAATGCATGGCCAAAAGCCTTGGGAGGAATAGCCATTCACCGAACACTGCACACTCTCTGTTTGCTATCTCCTCCCCTTCTATCTGTTCCCTCTCTCGTTATCCCTGTTCTCTCTTTCACTTCTCTCTCTCTCTTTTCTCATTTCTCTCTATTTCCCTCTCTCTTTCTCTCTTTCTGTCTGTCTTTTTCCCAATCCTCTGTATCTTTATCTCTCTCACGTTCCTAATCTCTCTATCACTCTTCTCTTCTGTACTTTATTTAATTTAGTTAGGATCAACTTTGGTGTGTAGCAGGAAGTTGTAGAAACACGAAGAAAGTGTATCACTTAGAGGTGCTCTTGGCAAAGAGCGTTGAGGGGAATGATTCAATTAGATGGGGCACTGGGACACACACACACACAAACACGCACACACACACACACACAAACACACACACACACACACACACACACACACACACACACATACACAAACACCGCAAATACACACACACACACACACACCACGCACACACACACACACACACACACACAGATGTAATGAAGGAGCAGCAGCACATATGTTTGCCTGTCATGAGATCAGCTCTGATCAGGTAAAGAAATCTCTGCAGACGTGCCAACACCTGTTGCCCACATGCAGTGCTGAGCCAAGGTCGCTCAGTGCCCCTCACTTCACAAATACACACACACAGACACACACACACACACACATACACGCACACACACACACACACGCACACACACACACACACTGACACATGCACTCATGCTCACATGGACCCCACATGCCTGTCTTATCCAGTGCCAGATTTCTGAGCCCCTGTTGACATTAGCCATGAGATGCTTTCAGACGGCTTCTGGGAAAAAAAACATTACATGCATTAGTGCAGATGGGACGACTCTGCAAAGAGCTTCCTCTCGACTCTCTACTACACTTTCTAAATTTACATCTTCTCAGTTATTGTTGATTTGTTTTTCTCACGCCTAAAGGTTATACAGCTTTGGAGGGCGCAAAATCAAATAAATAAATAAATAAAATTGATGACTGCCGGAAAAAGGCAAGACGACCTGAAGTTAAATTCACATTCCATAAACCTCTCACTCAGCTCAGGAGATAGGAGGAGTGCACACACACACACACACACACACACACATTCACACACACACACACACACACACACACACACAAACACACACGCACACAAACACACACACACACACACACATACACACACACACACACACAAACACACACACACACACACACACACACACACACACACACACACACACACACACACACACACACACACACATACACTGCATTTAATGCTATATAGCAAACTCCAGAGCTATATCCTGACCTATTCACTTCTCCGTCTGAGGCAAAGCTATGCATCTGGGGTGCGGAAGACAGCTGCAAGATACGGCTGAGTCAAGGCGAAGCATTCCTTTCACTACAAAAAGAAAAAAAAACACCAAGAGCCCTGTTGAAAAAAAAAGAAAGGGAAAAAAATCAATTTGTGAAACTGAAATACAGGCCAGAAAAAATCACTAAACTGGACATCTGTGCAGAGTATTTCTACAATGGTCTATTACTCCCTTTGAATTTTGCATCTGGCAAAGGTAGGGGATAAATTTGTCATTGCTTGGCTGAAGATCCATACTACGTATTCAGAGCAGTAGTCTTTGAGAAGCAATTGCCTACCTGGAACTGATTTTCAAGCTGTGAAAATGGTCTGTGGCATTGAGAAGTATCTGTTAAAGCACAGCATCGAGGAAATTATTGGAAAAACCCAGGAGGACTAGATCAGACATACTGCATAAAATACACATAAACCATCTAATACATTGTTGAACTGTGTATTGTACACACTGTAACAATGGCAAGTATGGGGGTAGAGTAACAATAATCTCTCCTAATATAGGTCTGAAAACACACAAATAATAACTAAAGCAGGAATGTTCAAGGAGTTCAAGTTCAAAGGAGCTAAGTTGCAAGCAACTGGACTTCTTTTAGTAGCTTGAAGACATTTCACCTGAAAACGAAAGGTCAAACCTCTTCAAGCTACTAAAAGAAGTCCAGTTTCTTACAACTTAGCTCCTTTGACTAACATGACCTGGATGAATGAGAATCTTCACAGACATAAAGCAGGAATGTCCAGAAACACTGATCTTTTAAGACACACCGCAGACTATCTAAACTATCTAAACAGACTATCTATAGTTGTGCTCACTCTGATGCAATCATTCTAGTAGTGAATGCCTCTGTATTTAACTTGAACTACCAAAGGTCTGCTTGGGCTAAAGGGGACCGCTATCAGTTTGTGACATGCATATGGGATAGACTTGTAGGTAAAGGTCAACAACAGAGTTGGTTAGAAACTCTGGCATCCCGTCTGTTCTTCTTCACTCCTGTTTGGCCTTTACCCCACATTCAGAGTCACCGATAGTTGTAACAGTTGACTTGAATATTGTTAATTAACTCATTTACTCATTTACTCATTCATTTACCATTCATATATATCCCTTCATGTTCCAAATCAATACTGTGTTTTCTCTTGCACTATTTGGTGATATTGGAGGTCATTTTAAAATTTTAGTGAGTCAGACTAATTGCATTCCTCTGTAATTTTTTGTACATCCCAACATATTCTTAATGTGTCCCACATGTTTAGAACATGTGACAGCCTTCATCCTCTTTCAGTTCCATCCACGGTCTATAAAGTGGACCCTTACATGACTTTCTTGGGAAGAAAATTGCATGGAAAAATACTCCTGCCATCTTTGCCTCCCTACAGCTCTTTTGTTGCTACAGTATGTCCCTCTGTGTGTGTGTGTGTGTGTGTGTGTGTGTGTGTGTGTGTGTGTGTGTGTGTGCGTGCGTGCGTGCGTGCGTGTGTGTGTGTGTGTGTGTGTGTGTGTGTGTGTGGGAGCTGGTTTAAATCTGACCAACACTCAAAATGGCTTTTTATTACCTGGCAGATGACTTGCCATGGCTCTTTAGAAAGCCTTTCCAGGTGGCGGGAGAGAGTGGAGGAGTGGAGAGAGGAGAGAGGAGCTGTGTGCTCTGGGGAGGGGAAAGGCCACTGGATAACCCCCAAATCATGTCGTCACGAAAAAGCAAACACACATCACTGGTTGTCTCTGGCTCTATTTGTGTGTGTGTGTGTGTGTGTGTGTGTGGGTGTGTGTGTGTGTGTGTGTGTGTATGTGTGTGTGTGTGTGTGTGTGTGTGTGTGTGTATGAGAGAGATAGAGAGAGAAAAAAAGAGAGGGAGAGAGAGACAGACAGACAGACAGAGAAAGAGAAAGAGAGAGAGAGTGTGTATGTGCACACTTGTGTGTGAGTGTGTGAGAGGGAGTGTGCTATAGGTTGGTTAGAATGCTATAGTTTTGTTGTTTGGAGAGGAAACATCCTGTAATAATGGGAGAGGTGCATTCGTCGGGATCCTCCTCATCTCAGCGGACGGCTGTGAAATGAAAGGGTGGAGATGGAGGAAGTTATGACCTGATATGAGCACACAAGCTGTAATCTGCAATGTGCAACTGCAGCGATTCTGACTCCTTTGGGGGCCTAATACCCCCAGAATTGCTCTGTGCCTGCACATAGAGAAGAGACACTTGCCTGACCCCAATATCAGGATATCTTCAGCAGTCCAGCCACACCCGGAGGGGGAGGGGTGGGGGGGGGGGGGGGGTGGGGGTGGAGGGGTTGAGCGGCTAGCAGGACAGAGGTCTGATAGCAGGACAGAGGACAGAGAGACAGAGACAGAGACAGAGAGAGAGAGAGAGAATGAAAGAAAGAAAGAAAGAAAAAAAGAAAGAAAGAAAGAAAGAAAGAATGAAACACAGAGTTTGTGTATGTATCAGAAACTTGAGGATCTTTCTTTTGGATTTACCTAACACACACACACAAGTAAACTTGTGAAGATGGAAACACACATATGCACACATACACACAAAAGCGCACATTTCAGCTTTCATCGATGACCTCAGCATTCTAACGCCCTTTTCTTAAAAGCATATCACTAGCAGTCAGTCCATTTTTATATATTTGATCAAATGTATTGATCACCAGAAGAATGGAAATAGAGCTGGAGTGTTTCTGTTATGGGGCTCTATTTAATTTCACCAGACTCATGTTCCTCCGCCTGTCTGGTGAATACATGCATTGATTTTATGAGGCTTTAATATGCTGATCTGTGTCTCATTAACAAAGCACCTGGCCTTGATCTTGTTTGTTATTGACGTTTAGCCAATTGCTGTCCTCAAGCTGAACAGCTCATCAAGGTCTCTGTTTAATGTGTCCATTTTCTCTGTGTTTCCAAGGACTGGCTAAAGCTTTTTTTTAACGCTAAAGATCTCTCCTTGTGTTTTTCGTACCCTCATCTCCTAGGTTTGATGGAATTTCTACAGTCGTGGGCTCTAAATAAAAGCAGTGTTAATAAAGTCCCTCAAGACATACATGTTTATGATCACGTGAGCTATTCTAGACCTTCTGAATTTGGTGCACATTATGCCTTATCTATAATCCTAATGTGGGAACACATGTGAAACAATGTGGGTGGAATTACCTTGAAGGTTCCTTTCAGTTTTGCAGTTAGGTTTCTTGTAAACCCCAACAGAGACATTCTTCATAGGAGGAGACAAAGCACTGGAGAAATTGTCCATAGAAATGCATGGGAACACTTCATAACGCCAATATGGCAGGTGTCTGCAAAAATCCCGCCTGTTCCCCTGCCGAGAACCAATCATCTGCTGAACTGTACAAATGGCGTTCCAATCATGTCGCAGTATCGTGCTCCACTGTACCACACTTGTTATCTAGTGAAGGAGTTCAAAATAACTTGTAAGAAAAAGGGGTTAAAGGTTTATTTTGGTACAAACCAACAAACATTTCCATCCATTGCAATAAAGTTTTTGTTGTGATTTCAACCACGTATTGTTTTTATGTCCCTCAGTCATCATAGAGTGCATATACTCATGCAATTCATTTAGTAGGGCTTGTTCTTATTAACCTGGGTTAGATGCCAATATGGCCAAAGTAACTTATCTAGAAGGACTTTGACCATTCTGTATACTGACTTTACAAATGCACATTAAAAAAAGGATTTATTTTCTCAATTCACAGTGCACATGAACTTAACCATAAAAGCTGTGATTAAGCACTCAGCTCAGAAGGTGACAATATATTCTTTGCAAATATATACATCTCATCTAACTTGTAAGACATAATTAGCCAGAAACTGCTCATTAATTTAGTGTGTGCAATGAGTTGGAACAAAACTTGAGTTTGTCAGGCTATCAGTTTACTGTCGGCTTAGTGTTCTATCCTGTCACCACGCTTTCAAAGTACACACATTACACGCTCTACGAAGCTGGAAGTTGGTAAAAATAGCACTTCAGAGACCCGCTGGTACCCCACGCACCGCTCCGCTCATCAGTGGCGCTGACGCGAGTTCAAAGACGCGGGAGCACCTCCAGCGCTAGCCGTGTGGCCACATGGAGGAAATGTGCCGCTGATTGCTCCCCCTCCTCGGAGCCCCCGGAGCAGGTGGCGATGGACAGGAGGGCCGTCTCGGCAGCTGGCTTCTCCTCGTAGAGCGTCCGTGGCGCACAGGTGATAATGAGCTTCTGCCTCGCTCACCTACAAGGTACTTTATAGCCCCTGCCGCAGGTGGGCTGGCTGCTAGCGGGGGATCGATAAATTATTCTCCATATGCGCGGACCAGAGCAGCTCTGGAATAATGGAATGGGCCGAGCACAATGGAAGACAATCACATCCAGGGCTGGCTCTGAATGATATTGCTATTTGGAAGGCGACAAAAGGAAAAAAGAAAGTGCCTCTCTGAATTAATTAATTCAATTCAAAACTGACTGTGAATTCCCGTGTCCATTTTTTGCCATGCAAACTGACGGGCTGAAAATCATCATTTTCCCAAAGCTTACTGAATGTACATATAAAGTGTATTTGTGATGTTCTTTTCATATCTCATGGAACATATGGATGAAACATATGGATTTAAGATGGATTTCACAACTTTGGATTGAAGATGGATTTAACAAGTAATTAGCATAAGCTAAGAAATGTGCATACCTTAGTAATGAAGGAATCTGAATAATAATAAGAACATTGTACATAACATTTTTTATGTTACATTTTAATGAAACATTTCTTTATTATTATTTTATATTCCTGTTATTCTGTATTCTTATAACTCTTACTATCACAATCAGAGCTTTGTGTGACACTTTTCTAAGTACTGGCAAAAGGTGTGTCTGCCTTAAGAGATGAGGTGTTAGCTGTGTATTGTGACCTTGATGTCCCATTCATTTGACTGTCTCAAAATGTGTCACATCCATGTTTCACACCTGGAAGAAGCCCCTTACCACAGCCCCTCACCACAGCCTTGAACAAAGGACCCTTTCCACATAGAGTTGTCTAATGCATATTAATTTAGGGTGGGTCTAAGGGGTTACACCCCTGTTGACCAAAGAGTATTTACTGGTTGTACTGCTTGTATTAAGTTAGAGATTTGGTGGATCTACACCGTGAAACTTCTGTGTCTCCATTGGTACCAATGTAAAATAAAACCTTGTCCGGATTCTCCACCACGCTGACTGAGTCTCCAAAAATCAAAATTAATTACTATCAGTAAATATTGTGTTTACTTGCACAACATTTTTAAAATGTATTTAATAAGTGAATTTTAATTCTAATTCACATCCTCATTCACACCAGGGCCACCTTGCAAAATAGATGTAATATCTCAGTGGGACATCACCTGGTAAAATAAAAGACAAATAATAAACACACTTCACAGCTATAGGTAACAAAATCACTGCAAATGTGAGGTAATATTCATGTACTTACATTCATAGTTTTCTTCATATATGCATGAAACTTAATCACCTTCTTCACTGTGAAAGTGAGCCCACCCTTGTCAAAGGGCAGGATGAAAATCTTTTGGTCGCAGACACGATTCACAATCCTTGGAATCATTCAAGCACAGCGTGTCCCGACAGCCGCCATGTTGGAACCTGCACTGCTTTAGCATCCAAATATGTGGCCTGCAGTCGTTCTCATTACGGGCCATAATGCCTGGTGCCACCCAGCGCGGCCGGCAGAAGATAAAACTCTTCGGTAATTCGGCATCTCCTTCACCGGCTCCATCTCGCAGCCTGTCACAACAGCTGGTGAAAGACAGATAGTTTCATTACCGCCGGCTCCCCTGAGCAGTCAATCAGCCATTTCGCTCTTTCTTCCGTCTCCCTTTTTAGCCAACTGGAGAGAGTAATTGGTCCTGGAATTGTTATCACACTTCCATGCTAGCTCTTTCCCTGGGGCCGCTTCCTGTGACATCACACCTCCTTTTTTCCCTCTCAACTCTTAATTTGTTTTTTCTTTTCTTTCTGTTGCCAAAGACTAGTGTTGTTTTTTTTGCAGAGCTGTAAAATAAAAAAAAAACAAATGAACTAAAAACAAATAAAACAAAAACTAAACTAAAAATAAATAATCTAAAAAGATACGATGAGAATAATAGGTGTTTATTTAGCCTATTCATCTATCTGTTCCTTTTTCACCTCTAGAAAATACATGCAGTATCGAAGATGACACTTAAGCTATTTAGAAATACTTTCTTCAGCTTTAACCACTTACAAATGCTGTTTTACTAGAGTGCTAACAGTCTACTAACAGTCATGGACACTAGAAGTCTACTTATAGCCATAGATACTAGACGTCCAGTAACAGTCATGGTTAAGGTCATAATCAATCATAAGTAAGTCTACTAATATTTATAGATACTAACAGTATGCTTTCAGTACTGTCTGCTTACGTTTGGGGCTCCAAAGTAAAGAGAAGAGAAAATTTAAAAACGGATTAAAAGAACTGAACTGCCTAAAAAGTTTAACCTGCAGGTGTTAATTAAACACATTTCTGCACCTCTGAGGAGGCACCACGGGCTTCTCCCATGCTAACTATGATCCTGCTGCTACCTGGCCCTTGTGTGCCTCCACAGCTCCAGAAGTAGGGGTAGACGTGGGAAAAAAAAGCCTCAGGGA
>CM059275.1:11345201-11382701 GCA_030347295.1 Setipinna tenuifilis
ACTAATGAACACATTAATAGCATCGCTACCCCTTCTTCTGACACAAACAGTGTTAATGTGTCTTAAAAATTTCAGTTATCTTTATATATGTCAATTAACTCCCCATGCGTGTGCATTCATTTCCTCCACGCTGATGTGCAAAGCAATGAGGTAATGACAGTTCCCTGTAATAGAGCTGGGAGTCCATTTCTCACTTCGGGGCCAGATGGTGCCAGCCCAGTCCCAGAACCCAGAAGCTCATTACACCCTCTAGATTGTCCCGGTTCGGTCCGATCCGCTTTTTTTTCCTGCTGAGAAACAGCTCTGATTAGGACCTGGGATACAAGCCTCCCCGTGCTCATTTGAGGGGGCTGTAGTGTGGGAGAATCAGTGGGATATGAGGCCTCTTTGTCTTGTTTCTCCGTGGTGTGGACATTAACTGTGAGCTCACTGTGAGTTGTATTCTCTGATTAAACTTTATTTGCTTTTGTGTTAAAAAAACATTAACAGTGTCTCATAATTACTTACAAAGAGGCAAGGGACTCAGGCACTTGGCACATAAAGCTGTAAAAATGTCCTCTGTTTTTATTAAATATACATATATTTACAGCACACCTGTACAATTCTAGCCATAGAAAACAAACTCAAAATAAGCATAGGATTATTTTTTTATACATTTATAATAAACTTCAGAATCTGCGAGGTTCATATCACTTTTTAAAAGAGATAATGCACTTTAAAATATATGCCCAGTCAACGAATCACTGATTAGAATTTTTGTGTTTAAAAACTAGTTGCTGTCCACAAGTGTTTGCCAATGAATTAAAGCAAGATGCAGTACTTATATATGCCTTTAGCCATACAAATATTTTCTGAACGCAGCTTCTTCTGTTAACCTACTCTCATTAATCACCCCTAATATATTAATTATATATTATATCCCCGTACATCCAATTAAGTGATATGGTGTTGTATAGTCACATTAACTATCCAAACAAAAGTACAACCTTTTTTAATTTGTTGGTATTTGTACCCAATCAATATTGGGTTTACATCTCGTATGTTGGGACAGCTGACATCTGACGATCTGACAGAAATCTGACAGTCTTCAGGGTTGTAATAAAATTGCACAGCCACGACAAACACAAAAACCTCTGTCTCTGAACGATCACGTCTACTTAAGTGTCACCTTGTCTGAGCAGTGTTGCATTAAGCCTAGCTTTTCTTCCCCATCATCATAGCCACACATCACAGATCATACCGCTCAATCTGAAGGAGGTGAATCTGATGGCGCTGAATTTATGTCCGGCTCTTTGGTGATCTCAGATAAATAAAATCATAAATTTCCGAGCTTGCTTGCTTGCCGCTTTCATCATTGGCGGAAATTAGGAAAGGTGCCCTTAATGGTTTCATCAGCGAGTGACACATCATTAGAGGAGTCCAGAGATTCATCACACAGGGATGTCAGACAGAAAACGAATGAGAGGGATAGGCCGCCTCCTGCATAGCGATGAGCTTGACACTTATATGCATATCCCTATACCCAATTGGATTCCCGGCTAAATTAGTTTCAACGTGGTGTTTGGTGGTTGATGAGAGATATTTTATCTGGTATCGCACAGAAAAGACATTTTTACACACATCACAATCAGATTAATATCTCTCAGTAGGGGATACCGAAAAAATAAATAAATAAATAAAGAAATCAGTGAAGCAGAAATTCGGAGAGCCACTTGAAAGACACCTCTTGGCCTAGAAAGAATGCAACTAACAGATGCGGTGTTGTTCAAAAGAACATTACACAGACAGTGACTTGCCCGTTCCATCGACTCCGATGCATGTTCTGCTGACACGTCAGACTAGATTCCCTGCCGGGACAGGCCAGGCGTCAACTACTGTAGCAGGGGGACAGATGCGACCTCAGCAGTGTGTCGAACAGGAAGGTCCGGGGACAAGCTGTTGAAGTTGTCAGTTGGGACTGTCCAGATCTGACACAGGACAGGAAACAACTTTTTGTCTGCCCCAAACCTGCCAAAACCTTGACAAGCGCAGCACACACCTCTGCACATTTTTTCCTCTGAGTCAACATCACCACCAGTGCTTTTTTTTGTGTGACTGGACTGCACAGACTAACAAAAAAAAAAAAAAACTCTTCAGTCCTCTTATTGGTGTCCATTGACACAGAGTCACTGAGACACTGAAGCTTTGCCCCCGCTGATTTACACTGCAGTTTTTTAAAATGGCCAGGCCCTCGACAGAGAGAGAGGGAAAAAAAAGTGAGACGTGTAGCATAATGACTGAATAAAATGTAATGACCTCTCCTCGCAAAATGTTTTGTCTGTCATCATAAAGACACCAGGATTTACTGAGCGGAAAAGTGTCATGAAGTCATGTTCCTAATTGTATTATAGAAAGATGACATTAATATGCATCCGGGGGCCCGAGTTGGGCCGAGTTGTCTGTGGCGAAGGCATCATGCCAGTGGTGCTGGGGATGACACAGAAGGCTGCTCTCACTGAGGGAGTAGGAGCCAGTTCCTAGTGACCACTAATGCAAGTAATGGGTAATTACACTATTTCTATGGTTCATGAATCACATTAGAGTTCAAACCCAAACAGAGATGTATGTAATTATGATTTAAGAGTTTTAAATGAACCTTTATTAATCGTGTATGCTCAGAAATAAAAAAATCACTTCTGTGTGTACTAAATTTAATGCCTTTATAAATACTGTTAAAGTAAATTCTTCAGGGAAGGTTATGCTTGGTGGTTAATTGGGACCTTAATTTGGCAAACACACAGCTAAGTGGCGTGGTTGTTCCATGAAAATGACTGTGGTAAAATGAACATGATGTAATTTGTGTTGACGCGCCGCGTGTTGACTTGAGTTTGTTTGACGTGTCCCTGGCCCCTTGAACACGGACACGGCTCAGTGAAACACATTCCTCAGGGGCATGGAGGAGAAGTGGACTCTCGTTATGATTACAATATCACTGTGCAAATCTCACAGACACTGTTGTGCCCTGGAGGTTTCTGATGAATCACCTCTCTTTCTCTTTTCTTCTCTTGCTCCTCCTCCCTCTCTACCTCTCATCACATCTTTCTCTATTCCACTCCACTCTTTCTCCTACCCTATATCTCTAAGAAATACAAACCTCTCAAGCTGAATACCTAGCCAGCATACACTGCAAAAGTCGTGAGATAATACCTTCTTTAAAATCTGGGATTTTCGTCAACACATTTTTGTAATGTGTGTTGGGGAGTGTATGTGTCTGTTTGTGTGTGTGTGTGTGTGTGTGTGTGAGAGAGAGAGAGAGAGAGAGAGAGAGAGAGAGAGAGAGAGAGAGAGAGAGAAAGAGAGAGAGAGAAAGTGAGCATTTGTATGCATGTGAGTGTTTGTGTTTTCATTGCTGTTGCAATGTATGGGCTGCATGTATGTAATTCTGTGTGTGCACGTACGTGTGTGAGGATTCCTTTGGGCTCTGTGTGTACACGTCTCTGTTTGTCTCTCTGAGCACAGAAACCTCAGGAATAACACAGCTTATTGACTCTTCTCTCCTCTCCTATTCTCTTCATTCCTCTTCTCTTCTCTTCTCTCCTCTCCTCTGCATTGCTTTGCTCTGGTCTGCCCTCCTGTCTCCTTTCTTTTCCTTTCCTTTCTTTTCCTCTCCTTTCATGTCTCTTCCTCTCCTTCATTTCCTTCCCTCCCCTTTCCTTTCCTCTCCTCTCCTTTCCTTTCCTTTCCTTTCCTCTGCTATGCCCTCCTCACCTCCACCCTGCTCTCCTCCACCGGAGCGGCTGATTTATTGAAGAACACACACACACACGAGAAAAGAGAACACACCACGTCCTAAACATCTATCACCGCACTGACTCAGCAAGCACACAGCCCCACTACTGCACGTGTAACGCCTTACGTACGCTAGCCGCATACAGCACACAAGCTCTGTGGACAGCCCCCCCCCCCCCCCCCAAAAAAAAAAAAAAAACCAGAAGACATGAATAATTGACTGTAGAAGAAAAGCTGGCAGGGGTAGGGGAAGTGGTGTGGCGGGTGAAAAGGGAAAACAAACAAAAAACAACAAAAAGACATACAGGAGGCACAAAAAGAACATGGGGGGGTGCAGGGGGGGGGGGGGGTAGTGGGCTTTCTGAGGACTTCTGGGGGGACCAAAAATGTGTGGTTGGCAGAATGCCAGAACAGGAATTAGTGAGGGCTGTTTTGCGAGGGCTTTTGAACAGATGTGCTTTAGATGTTCTAGAACCCTCCACACTGGCGGGAGGCGTTGGAGTCATGGATTTGTGGTAATCGCTTTGAGAATCCACAGGTGACTCTGAGCTTTTGTGTCAAATCAACCCCTGTTCCACAGAAGGAAAAAAAAGAAAAAAAGAGAGAGAAACAGATGGAAAATAAATATTGGATGAGCATGTATAATCCTGAGTGGGTGTGACACTATGGTTCTGATGTGTGCATGCATGCTTGCTTTTACACACACACAAACGTACACACACACTTAGACACACACACACACACACACACACACATGCACACACACAAACACGGGCACAGGCACGCACACACACAAGAACACATGAACACACAAACACACACACACACACACACACACACACACACACACACACACACACACACACACACACACACACACACATACATACAAATGCACACAAACACGGGCACAGGCAGGCACACAGACAGGAACACATGTACACACACACACACACACATACTTACACACAGACACATACAGGCACACACACACAAACACGCAGGTATACAGGTGTAAACACACACAGACACATACTGTAGCACAGCCAGAGCATGTACACTCCTAGTCACACCCTTGTTTAGAAGCCAATGCATTTCTTGTTCGTACCGATTCAGCAAATATCTGAATGTAAAATTCTGCTTAGTGGCTGTGTGCACCAGTAGCCATTTAATGGGGATTAAATTTGCATGAGGTGGTGTACGCGCCGTGCTTCGCCAATGGCTCCCCTGGTCCTAAAGGCCTGTACGTTTGCATCTGTGCAACAATGCCAGCCACCCCCCAACTCCACAACCCCCCCCCCCACAACACAACACACACACACACACACACACACACACACACAGGCAAACAACCAAACAAATACACACACACATCCCTTAGGGGGTACAGAAATGTTTAAATTGTCTCCATAACTGGCGTGGGGTTGGCTGTAACACACACTCTTGAGTGCTACCTTGACAACAGTGTGGGTGTGTTTGATTGCGTGGGTGCGTGTGCTCCACTGGGTAAGGCCACATCAGCTCATAAAGACGGCATAACAAGCAGACCCCTCGCCCCCGCCCCCACCAAACTCTGCCGCCACCACCACCTCTGCCACACGAGAGCCAGCTAGTGAACGAGCGAGAGGAGGGGGGGAACGCTGTCCGGTGCGCTCGGTCGCTCGCGCCAGTTGGCACGCTTGCCCGCTCGCTCCCTCACTCCCTCCGAAAAACATGCGTCCGCACGCCCGGACTGACCGGTGCCATCTGGACGAGAAGCAGTGTGACGCAGGCGGGCTGCCCAAAAACCTGTGCTCCGAGTCCGTGATGGTTTTTTTTTTAATGATGAGTCTACCATTTCGGACCTCTGCGGCCGACCTGATCTAGCCGGTGATCTTGCTGACGCACTGCCAGGCAGAGTGTTTTTCCCCTCTGTCTCTGTCTCTGTCTCTGTCTCTCTCTCTCTCTCTTCCCCTCCCTGGTGGTCGGCCCTCTCTGTGTTCCCCTCGGGCTGTGTTTACCCCCCCCCCCCTTCCCCCACAGCACTTACAGTCTCGTCGTCATGTGTTTTGCTCATTCATTACTGTTGTTTAGCATCTGTTTGTTTCAATGTCATGGAAACCCTTGTGCCAGCAGATATGGGTTCACGTTGCCACAAGCATACACACTGTAGCCTGTCACTGGAGCACCAGGTTAAAAAAACAAAAAAAAAAGAAAACAAAACAAAAACAAAAAACAAAACAAAAAAAAGAACCTCCTTAAAAGTCTCCATGAAAAAGAACCCCAGCACACACTCCATCCCAAAGCCATCCCAGCATCCTCCATCTCCACACTACGGTGCGTATGATCCTACAGCGCTTCGCTTGCTACCCTACTACAACACAACAGGAGTGGGGGGCCCACTGTTTCTTGAAGGGGCGGGTGTGAGGTTGCGGGTTGGGGGGCGGGGGTGGGCATGATGTCGGGGCGTAACGCTGACCGATCTCCGAAAAGCTACACCCAGGTGTAGTCCTCTCTCTCCTCATCACCCCCCGCTAAGGCTCCTCTCTCTGTGGACAGGTGGGGGCTGCGGGTGGGGGTGGTGCCCCCCACGGGCGGCTGGGGGCAGGGGCGGTGTAAAAGAAGGGGAGGTTGGCTGGGGTGGGGTGGAGGTCATATGAAGTACTCCTTGCGGCTGTCGCGTACGCTGACGGCGCTGTGGAGGTCCAGGTCACTGCGGCAACTGTGGTCCAGGCACGGTGGCATGACGTGCTGCTGCTGCTCCTTCTCCTTGACCGGTGCCATGGGCTGGGCCCGCTCGTGACGGTGCCGGTACAGGAAACGGGTCATCACCGCCACCATACACAAGGTCACCAGGACCACAGCGGCAATGAGACCTGTAGAAAGACAGAGATAGAAAGAGACAGAGAGAGACACAGACAGAGACAGAGACATGTAACACTCTTCTTAAATCATCATCATTGATGATCAAGATCCCTAAGATGCTGGCCTTTTATGATGAACATTCCATTAACTATGTACATGTCATATAAAGACACTCAAATATGTATGCTTGTCTGTATGAGAAAATGTAAAAAATCAGTTCAGCTCATAGATCACTATTCTTGTTTAGATCGCAATGCAGTCTGAGTTGATGACGTGAACTGGTTGCTAGAATTTGCGATCTTTATTGATGAAGACACTATGAGCAAGATGAACCCGGCTACTGTTCAGCTTTTTCAGTTCGAACCAGAGTGCACTGCAAGTCTGGAGGACAACTCGGCAGACAATACTGAACATGAAGACAATCAGAGAGGTGAAGAAACGAGAGTGGGCCAAAATCGATGGTGTCTGTGCAGCAACTGCTTGCCAATGCCAACGGAGAGAGAGAGTGTTTGTTGTAAGGACCTCCATTTTCTGTCAGGGGCAGTTCATGGTGAGCTAATGGATCAAAGTAGCATCACTGTGTGATTAAAACATACCTGTATATTTCATAATTATCTACTACTGTAGGCCTATGCTATATGGGAATACCCTATAGTAAAATGTTAAGACACTCTGGGCTGTATTTCCAAAAGCATAATAAGCCTAAGTAGTTTGTAACTTTACACTTAGCAACATCTTAAAGTTTATTACGAACCATTTCCTGAAACTTTCGTGAGATCACTCATAGATCTAATTGTGGTATAGAGTAATCATAGACTGTAAAGTGGTTTCTCACTAGAAGATGGATCTGGAGCTAGTTAAACTTAACGGTAGGCTAGCTTTTTAAACAATTCTTTTTAATATTATATGAATGTCAATAACTACCCTAAATTGCCAATACATATTTTGTGAAGAAGCTTTAGGTAAAGACAGAGTTGTTAATTTACCTTTTCACACTGCTGCTATCTTAAAATCGAAGTCTTCAAAAGTCTTCGTTTCCTGGAGGCATGTACTTTATTTATGTCTCCCTTGCCATCCAATGCCTTCAAGAAGTATATCTCCATCGCAGCCCTGGATATTTACCCTTATTTACAGATATTCCGTGTATCACAGCACAGAAGGACTCTCAACACAACCAGCTCATGTCATCGACCCAGAATGTCTTGCGAACTAAACAAGAATGGTGAACTATGCGCTGAACTGATTTTCTACATTTTCTCATACAAACAAACATATGTGTGTATATTGTTTATGCCAACATCGCCAACGTTAATCGTATAAGACCACCATGTTCTTTTTAACAGCATGTTCCCACCCTTAGTGATCTCACTCAGAACCACTCTCCCCCAAACCATTAGACAACAGGAAGAAAGAGAAGAGGGCTGAGAGAAATAAGAGAGAGAAAGAGATGTTGACCGCATCCCTTATTGTGTCAGTATCCCTCTATGTCCTCCCAATCCCCAGTAATAGTAAACAAATATTAATAAAGAACATTCACAAAAACTCATATTACCCAGGAAACTACTTATTATCCCTGACATTGACTGACCACAACCTTTTTGTCTACACACCAATTCCTTGTAAACAGTTCAATATTTTTCATAGCTTTAAAGTAAGCATAGTTGACTAAAATTTTAAGACTGAAATTTAGAAAGTAAATGAGAGTAAGGAAGTCAAAAGAAGACAAAAAAGGTTGAGAAAAGGAGAGAAAGGAAAATGAAAGAAAGCATGAGAGAGTTGCAACCAAACATGGAGAATGTAACAGAAAAAAGAGGCCAAGAGAGAAGTGGAAGGAAAGAGAGACAAGGAGGAATACTGTGGAAGAAAGAAAGAAAATAGAGAGAAAGGTAGAGAAGAGAGAGAGAGAGAGAGAGAGAGAGAGAGAGAGAGAGAGAGAGAGAGAGAGAGAGAGGAAAGAGAGGAAGGAAGCATTCAGCCTGACCTCAATCAATTAATCTGCTCTTCCCCAGGTTGTGTGCCTCTGTTTAATCTCTGTGGCTTCTAGATCCTTCTGTCAGATCCTTACAGGCCCGAAAAAAGGCTGTGGGAATGTGGCTGCTCCTGACAGGTTACTAAGTCCCCCCCAGACACCATCCCAGCTGATAAAGACGTCAGTGCAACCTTCCCATGGCACATGACATCACCTGGGGGCTAATTCTGCCAGCAAGGTGACTCCTGGCCAAACTCAGCTCAGCGTCTCCTCAGTGTGAGAGCTCCTGAGTCTCGCATTCATTTCACAGCTAGTTTATTTTGGTGCCTATTTATTGTGTGTGTGTGTGTGTGTGTGTATTGTGTGTGTGTGTGTGTGTGTGTGTGTGTGTATTGTGTGTGTGTGTGTGTGTGTGTGTGTGTGTGTGTGTGTGTGTGTGTATTGTGTGTGTGTGTGTGTGTGTGTGTGTGTATTGTGTGTGTGTGTGTGTGTGTGTGTGTGTGTGTGTGTGTGTATTGTGTGTGTGTGTGTGTGTGTCTGTGTATGTGTGTGTCTATGTCTGTGTGTGTGTGTGTGTGTGTGTGCCTGTGTGTGAGAGAGAGAGGGAGAAAGAGAGAAAAAGAGGGATTAGGAGAGGAGGCAAGGAGAGAGGGAGGCAGGGAAGGAGCAAAGGAAGGAGGGAAGAAGCAGGCTACCTCCGATAACTGCTGAGTCACTCTGCTCTGCATTTTTGAGTCTCTCTTTGCCGTTGCCATCTTCCTCTGAGTGATCTGTAACGTGAGGAAGAGAGAGAAAGAACAGAAAATACTCCTCAGCAATCAATTTTAATAGCTGTGTGTGTGTTTGTGTGTGTGTGAGAGAGAGAATGAAAGAGCGAGCGAGAGAGAGAGAGAGAGAGAGAGACAGGGACAGGGAGAGAGAGAGGCACACAGCCTCTGTGCTGCTAATAATGAAGAATGAAATACCTGGCAAATATTTGAAGTATTTGCGCTTTCATTTACGGCTCATTCAGGAATGTGTGCAACAAGACTTTAGGGAACAATTCATTACTGCTTGTTATATTATTACATATTATACTAATTATTATATATTAACACAAATAATGTGTGCTTATAATGCTGTTAAATATCATTAATTATTGCAACAATTAATTTTCCCAATGATTTATGATACTGTAAAAGTATCAAGATGTGGTTCAACTAATACAGCAATTTAACTAATAAAGCAGTGCATTAACCTGGCACATACTGTGTCAACTTTATACAAAAATGTCATACCAGCAATCAGCTGTACAGAAAATCATTTAATTTGTTCAGAATAAGGCTGTTATACAGTAAATCACAGTAGATGTGAGACTTTATTAATACACTTCAAAACTGTTGTTTTGACGCTAATGACAGTCAGGCATACCTGCTTATATTTGTGGTGACAATGCCACAACAAAGTGTTGTTATGACACTAATGGCAATCAGACATACCTGCTTGTGAGTGTGAAGATGATTTATCTGCTAGTATGCCACAATTCGACTCCGCAGGGTTGCCCAGCACGCTGACCAATGAGCTGCCTCGGTTTAGAATGGCCGCTTTCAAAGGGGCCAGGTGATTGAACTGGACCGACGACAGGCAGCCAATGAAGCCTCTGGATCCTGCTTGCATCACTTCCTCGTCCATGCCCACCCGCCCTGTGCACGAGAGGCAGAAATGCTGAGGGTTACAGAGCTGCACGTGGCAAATAATGAAGTCAGACTTCCCTTTTACTTGGTAGGAGGCGAACATCGACTGGGTGCTGACATGATCATCTATCTGTTACAAATGCCCCAAGGCGGGAGATAAATGCAACAGCAGAGTAAACCTGGAAGATCAATGTCAAAGCTCGCGGCTGTGGCAGAAACTCATTAACAAATATTTTCCTAGGTCAGAAGTGAGTAATAATGACATGCTATTGATGTATGAGACACAAATGTGCTGCCTAGTTATTGATCTCCAGACTGGAGGAGGAAGCACCATAGTCTTTTTGCTGAACTGCTGCAATGTCTTGTTGTATTTTGCTCTCAGATTCAAACATTTTTTGCCATTCCACTTAACCACTAGCCTGGGCTGGTTTTGACCAGGCTACTTTAACAAAGCCACTGCAAGATGTTTCCCTGTGACTAAACAGCTCCTGTGCCGTGGGTTTTTACACATTTTTTTTTTTACAAATTTTAAAATGTTTTTGATTTTGATAGTTCACAAAGTAAAAAAAAACCATTATTTCTGCCACTGTATGCAATGGTATGTCACCCTTGAGAGGTTTTCTTAGAGAAGCAAAAAATGAAGGCTTCAGCTCAATGTGACGAGCCAGAAAGAACTTGGCAACATTCAGTTCCATGGTAGAGAAAGAGAGAGAGAGAGAGAGAGAGAGAGAGAGAGAGAGAGAGAGAGAGAGAGAGAGAGAAAAGAAGAAGGATGTTCTAGAGTAACTAAGAACACTCTGCCGTCCATCATACTCAATTTCACTCGCCAGCTTTTTAGTCTGACAGAAAAAAAAACTGAATTCAGGACATGAGCAGTTGAGAGTGACATAAATTTTACAACTTTTACAAAAGATGCAGCAAGGTTGCCTGTTCGTGATTATGAAAGAATTGCAAGAACATTTCAAAAGCTCCTACCTGTAACCTTCCCCAGTGTGAGGGATCGTATTGTGTTCAGTTCTTTGTCAGACGATAAGCTGTATTTCTGGTTGATGTCCCTGTCAATCTGTTTTCGAGGGAAGGCAACACAAGAGAAATGTACAAAGGCAGGGTGTTGTGACATTTCAGTATCCTCTCGAGGACATCAGACGCAACCGTAATGAGATATCTCTCCTGTGTTAAGCCACAGAGGAGAATGAATCATACTGACATTACATTCAGCCTCAATGTCCAGAGTCAGTGGCAACAAAACACGGCCATTATACACTTCTCCAAGCCTTGCAGGCAACATGAGGTGATAGAACACGACCCTGTACCATAAGGTCCATTCAAAAGGTCCCCATAATTAAATGTTATTACAGTTATGGAACTATGACAAAGAAGATATATGGGTGCTGGGTAGTGCACTGCTGCTATGCCCGAACCCCAAGTTCATCTGTGTACTTAATCTCAGCAGGACAAAAGCCAAGCACCACACCTTTTTCCACCCCAACCTCTTTTATAAAAGACCAAGTTAATGAAGTTTTTCTCATGACTCAGGTAAACATTTATTTCCCACCAAAGCTCTCAAGGTCTGCCTTTAAGCACAGCCATTTATACTCAGCAGAATAACGAGGGCCACCACAGGAAGGCTTTTTGCTCTCGCGGTGCAAAGGATGCTGGGAGCAGTGTGGAGCCACTAAGGCTTTGCTGGTTAATGAACCTGAGCTTTGCATGCTGAGTACTTTCAATACAACCCAACTAAATACTTTTACCGTGCAAGCCAGGGGCAAATAGAAAATTGTATGTATTTATTTTAGTTGTTTATTCATTTTTTATGCATTTAAAGCTATGCAGGTGGTATATTTGAATATAGTAAACAAACATAAAATGCAGTTTATATGAATTAAAGAAGTAAATCTGTTAGCTACAAGCCTGTTTGTGATGGATGTGTTTATATGTATGTAAGTGGTAGATATAAAAATTATAAACAGGGGAAAACAAACAATTTATACGAATCAAGGTAAATATTTTAGCAGCTATCCTATACTCTAGAGTAATTCTACAGTAATTGTTATTGCAGTAAATCTTATGATGACTGAGAGAAAGACGTTTCCTGGCAGGCCAGTGGGCAGAATGATACAAAAGCAGGTTTAAAGATGGCCTTTGTACCTTAACGTACATGTCCTTCCCCTCTCTGTGGATCTGGACTTTGTGCAGCAGACCGTCGGCTAAACTGTGGGGTCGGGGTGTGAACACATCCGGCTTTTTGTCGCGGCTGAGCCGGTACCAGACCTGCAGACTCCCTGTGAGAAAACAGAAGAGCATGGGGTTAAGAGCTTGGCAGGTGTGTGTTTGTGTGTGCGCATATGCGTGTGTGTGTGTGTGTGTGTGTGCCTGTGTGTGCATATGTGTGTGTGTGTGCGTGCCTGTGTGTGCCTGTGTGTGCATGTGTGTGCATGTGTGTGCGCGCCTGTGTGTATGTGTGTGTATGCATATGTGTGTGTGTGCATGTGTGTGTGCCTGTGTGTGCGTGTGTGTGTATGTGTGTGTGTGACAAAATGTCTGCACTGTAGGTTTAACTAAACAAGGTGGGGACGGTGGGAGGCTGGCAGAGAACAGCGACAAGAAGAGGAATGGATGGTTAATCATTTTACCGATCATGGGCGACACGTTTTCGAAGCTCCCTATCTTCCCTCCCATCTCTCTAATGAAAATAATTGCTCCCCTGGCTGGGCTGCCAGCCCAACGCCATTCTCTTGACACCTCATCATCATTAACCAGCCATCGCACTTTTAATCAAGACAAGTGTCGGCCTGATGAGTAGACGCCAAGACCTCTGCCACCATTAAACAACCACACGTGAGATGAAAGACACAAATAACAGCAAGGGAAGCATGAGAGGCTGGGTGGGGTGGGGGTGGTAAGAGGGGTGTGGTACCGTTCTGAGCCAAGATGACGGCCATGTACTGCTGGTGGTAGGTGCTGACGGTGAACAGCATGGCTGGGGCCTGGCTGGTGACGAAACCGAAGGCCACGTTCTCCCGCGACTTGCTGCTCTGGGCGAAGATGGCCGACGACTGGCGGCTCTTGTTGCGCACCACGGAAAACGGCTCCTGGAACGTGTAGGTCACTGAAGAGCCGCTTTCAAAAGACATCGAAACTTCTGTGGAGGAGAAACACACATGCATGCATGCATACACACACACACACACACACACACACACACACACACACACACACACACACACACACACACACACACACACACACACACACACACACACACACACACACACACGTGCACAGACACAAAGAGAAATGAGTTGGGACTGTGATTGTTAAATGTTCTAGGCTGTAAGATCCCAGACGGTGATATAAGGCTTTTTGTTCTCTTTGTCACTATTACATGCAGACAAAGCCACACAGTGAATTGGATTGCATCCAAAGCAACAGTGCAGTCAGCGACTGACTGGAAATGAATGCTAAATCACAGTCCGCCTGGGCAAGGACTGACCACTCTGACAACTCCCCTTATTTCAGTCTCGTGAAAAAGCACCCTGCTTTTTCTATCTCTTTCTCTCTCTCTCCATCTCTCTCAATTTTTCTCTCTGTTTCATGTCCTTTCTCTCTCTCACTCTCTCTCCCTCCCCCTGTTTCTCTCTGACTCTCTCTCTCCATCTCTCTCAATTTTTCTCTCTGTTTCATGTTCTTCCCACTCTCTCTCTCTCTCAGTCTTTCTCACTCACTCTCACTCTCTTTCGCTTTCTCTCTGTCTGTCTGAAACCTTTCTTTGAGAGAGAGCCCAGGCGAGGCAGTTATCTTGCTCATAGAGCTGTGAATAGGTCTGAAGTCTTGTCATACCCCAGCATCAGCATGTGATGGGATAAAGAGTGCGCTGACAGCATCGGGCTTCCACACTGAAATGAAGTAAAAAAAAAAAAAGAGGCGAGGCCGAGGCGAGGTTCTTTGGACGACGGGGCCGCAGCCTTTTGAGGCAAACACTGTCGGGCAGACGAGACGGGCTACGGTGTGGGATAATGGACCCGCAGACTTATGGAAATTAAGAGAAAGTGAGAGAAAGAGAGAGAGATGTAGAGAGAGGGGGAAAGATAGGAGGGAGGGAGAGAAAGAGTCTCTAGTCTCCTGGCAGGAGGGGTGCGGCTCTCCTCTCCACACTTCTTCTCTCATCTTTGCCTTTCTTTGATCACTTCCTCCACAGGGCTCTTTTCCAATGTTTGAAACCTCGTAGCCCAGGGTAGTTACCTGCCTTTCTGCTCTCTGTAGGAATGAAATTAGGCTTTCTATGTGTTTATAACCCAAGTCAGGCTCCGGCCAGCAGACACTTAAAATAAACCTCAAGCTAACTCAGATGTTATCAGAGATTAAATCAGTTTCTGAGCAAAGAAAATTATCCAAATTGCTGACACCAAAATGCCATATTTGCAAAAGATGGTAAAAAATGTGCTCGCAGGTGGTTAACCTTTCTAATATCTAGCTTGCTGCCATGGCAGGTGGTTGACCTGCTTATAGGAGACTTCCCTGACTTACAGGTGGCTGACCTGATTTGCTAGGCAGACTGTGTCACAGGTGTGCTACCTGTAGTCTGGCAGCAGCACTTGTGTAACAGGTGTGTCACCTGTATGGAGTCCCTGGATTCCCTGGACAGTTAGGCTCTATAAACTTTGTGCTTTCTTTAAGTGACCAAAAAATGACGACGAATGACACTCAATGGTCACCTCAACCTAAAAAATTTCGTTTTTCTATGTAACTGCTCCAGTGATCTTTGTGCCACAAGATATGTCGTTTTTTCCAGGCATTTTCATGCTAATCTACAAGTGTCCACTAAACCACCTACCTGCCTCCCCTGTGCTTTTCCTTTGCAATCTAGGCCAACCAACACAATTATAATAATGGTAATACTCTTTGGGCAATAATGATAATACTGTTTGGGCAACCATTAAGCCTAAAATAGCCATCAATTGCAACCACTAGCAAGTGAGTGGGTGTGTGACCATTCAGCCTTGTCTTTTGCTGACCAGGGGCTCTATTTTCACGATCATAAGCGCATTGTCTAAAGTCTGTCGCGCAAGTTGCTTTGGAGGCGTTCCCGACACAATTTGGTATTTTCACGGCGGAAAAAGCGAACATTGCGCCAGGCGCATCGTTCAAAAGGGTTGGGTTAAGTTACTTCATTAGTCATGGGTGTGTTTTGGGCGTAACATACAATTAACCAATGAGAATTTATACTCTCATTCCCTTTAAGAGACAGCGGGCGCATTGTCCATAGACTTTTGCTATTACGATGGCGGATTTACCCGGACGAGAGGAGCTTTTCGGTGGAGGAGACCGATCTGCTCGTGCTTGAAGTAAAAGCGGGTCACAGAAGTATGGGAGGAAATATCTTCAATAATTGTGTCCTCCTTTGGCAAGAAGAGAACTTTCGAACAGTGCCCAAAGCGGCAACGTTAGAAGACGTGCAACAAAAGCTTTAAACTCAAAGGAAACATCAAAAATAAAAGGTGGAGGTCCATCAAACCATTAGTCCACTAGTTTTCTTTTTGATGATTAGTCCATTTCATTTCTTGCCACGCTGTTTATTAGATAAACTGCAGAACATTGCAATCGCTGTTTATTTAAAAGACAAAAGAAACTGCAGAACATTGCTATAAACTGCAAAACATTGCTACACTCTTATTATTTGTGCCTGTTTGCTTATTAAAACATAAAAATACATGGCTATACAGGCTATACACGTTGCAGCTTTTTTGCCAGTTCAGCTCGCCTTTCTGGGTCAGCAGCAGGTACATCGGGGTTCAACGCGCTGTGCGCCGAAAGCGGTACAACAACGTTAGAAGACGGGAAACAAAACCTTAAACTCAAAGGAAACATAAAAAATAAACGGAAGATATAGGTCCATCAAACCATTAGTCCACTAGTTTTGATGATTTGTTCATATTATTTCTTATAACTTGCCACGCTGTTTATTTAAAACGACAAAAGAAATCGTAAATAAACTGCAGAACATTGCAATCGCTGTTTATTTAAAACGACAAAAGAAATTGTAAATAAACTGCACAACATTGCTATAAACTGCACAACATTGCTATATTCTCATGATTTGTGCATGTTTGCTTACTAAAACATACAAATACATAACTATACAGGCTATAAATGTTGCAACTTTTCTGCCAGTTCAGCTCGCCTCTCTGGCACAGCAGCAGGTACATCGGGGTTCAAAGCGTTGTGCGCCTCTAAAATAGCTTTTCAACAATGCGCCAGTGACGAAAAAGCACCTTTTTATTAATCAAAAGCGCAAATGGTTTATACGTCCTCATAATAGCATCTGGTGCGCTTTGCGCCAGACCACACCTCTTCTTTTCGCTGAGCCGCCCGTCACGGCGCAATGTCATCTGCTATCTAGACAACGTGATTTTTTGCCTGAAAAAATGAACGTTGCGCTGGCACAGAATAGCAATGACAGCATGCGCATGTCGCGAATGCACAATGCGCCGCGGCAAAATAGGGCCCCAGAACTGCAGTAGAACACATCTATTACCTACCAACCATTGGGCTACCACTGTGCCCCCATTCTGAAATCTCAGCAATGCTTGTGCCTCCCTCCTCTGCACCTTTTGTGCCACCTTTGAGTACCAAGGCCTCCATCTGAACCTCCTGTGTACCACTGTTGAATGCCCTAGGCAACCATTCTGTCTCCTCTGAGCCTCCCACGGTGACCAGGCAAATGTTATGGTAACATAACAACAACATGGGGGGACTTGCCTGTCTTATAGTGAACCCTTCCCACCTGCCTTCTGCCTGTGTAGGAAGTATGTGTCCCTGCTCTGCGAAACCTAATTAGGCACATGCATCCCCTTGTATGTATGGAGGTAGTCTGCTTACTCTGTGTTCCTCTACACCTCTGTTAGCTTATGTCCTCCTTTTTGTGGGTCGCTTGGGATGAAAGCATCTGCTAAGTGTAATGTAATGTAATGCCTTAACAGGTTAGTTACCTGCAGTCTGGCTGCTTACACCTGTGTAAAAGGTCTGTCATCTGTATGGGAAGACAGGTGTCCCTGGACGGTTAGGCGCTTACCTGTCTTGCAGTGAGGTCCTCCGTACGCAGAGTGTGTGCAGTCGCACTCGAAGCCGGTGCTCTTCTCCACGCACTTGCCCCGGTTGTGGCACAGGTTGTTGTGGCTGCTGCAGTGGCCGGGGCAGCCTGAGCTCACGCCAGGGGTCATCTTGGCTCTCTCCTCCAGGTCAAGGGTCACGCCGTTCATGTTGAGCGCCCGCATGCAGCCCAGGAAACCCCTCTGCCTGGTCGCGGTGCCACCTAGTGTCAAGGAGGAGACAGACAGAGAGAGAGAGAGGGAGATGGAGAGGGAGAGGGAGAGAGAGAGAGAGAGAGAGAGAGAGAGAGAGAGAGAGAGAGAGAGAGAGAGAGAGAGAGAAAGGGAGAGAGAGAGAGGGACATACAATCAGACAAAGAGACAGACAGAGAAAGAGACAGACAGAGAGAAAATGATAAAGAGAGACAGATAGAGAGAGATAGAGAGAAAGAGAAGAGCGAGAGAGAGAGAGAAAGAAAGAGACAGAGAGTGAGAGAGACACAAACACACACCCACAACCACAGGGCAGGATGTTTTTAAGCCAGAACAGCCACTTCTTTTGCTGCCTTTTACTCCTGATGGCCTGTTAAACAACAGGGCTATTTTTCTCTCTCCGGCTGTAAATAACACGCACATTTACTGTTGACAATGTTGTTTTCCATTCATTATTTCAGGCGCGAGGAGAAAAAGAAAATAAAGAGTGAGCTGAATTTGACGCTGCAGGGATCGCTTTTTCACAGTCTGATAACCGCATCAACAGCACACACACACACACACACGCGCATAGACACACACACACACACACACATACACACACACACACGCATAGACACACATACACACACACACACACACACACACACACACACACACACACACACACACACACACACAAACACACACACACACACTCTTTTTGTCTCCAAATTTGTCTGCCTATGTTGCAGGTACACACACACACACACACACACACACACACACACACACACACACACACACACACACACACACACACACACACACACACACACACACACACACACACACACATGCAAATGCTCACACATACACACATACCAACACATCGCCAGAATATGCAATCTGCCTGGGCTATACGCTTCCTCATGCTGCCAGCGTGCACACACACACACAAACACAATGCATCACCCACAAATATGCACAATACACATACACACCAACACATACGGCACTTCAGCAACACATAGTGTCTGTCAGCTTTGTGTCTGCTTATGTTGCTGGCACATGCGCACACACACACACACACACACACACACACACACACACACACACACACACACACACACACACACACACACACACACAAAGACACACTGCACTGCATCAAAGGCATTCACAGTCTTTCTTGGCTATATGTCTGCTCATGCTGCTGATATACAGATGATATATACAGTAGAGCACACACACACACACACACGCACACACACACACACACACACACACACACACACACACACACACACACACGTCACTGGCACATAAATACACTTGCTGCAAATACACACAGACTCACTTTTCCTTGTTCATCTTCTCATGTTGCAGGCACACACACACACACACACACGGTCACACACACGGAGGTGGTGTCAGTGCGGTGCCCTGTTGGTGGTCTAGTGAGAGTGGGTGGCAGTGTTTCCCACAGATAGACCAATTTGTGGTGGGCAGCCACACAATCAACACCCGTCGCCACAAATTGATTCTGGGTTTTTTTTCCCAAACGCGATTTAAAAAATATAACTACCGTTCCGTTCATTCAACTCCACTCAATTCTCTCTCTCTCTCTCCCTTTCATTCTCGTTTACACACACATACACGCACACACGCACACACACACACACACACACACACACACACACACACACACACACACACACACACACACACACACACACACAGTGTTTCCCATACATTGACTTGATTGCTCTGCATCCTCTCAAAGGCTCTGAGCCACTTGCACACGCACACATACCCACACACACACACGGTGAAATATATAGGCTACAGTACAATATGACAACCGCAAAGGCACACACATCTGCAAAACACACACATCTGCAATCCAGCATGCTGTACTCTGTTTCTCTCTATCTTTGGTTGCTTACACACACACACAGATGTATGCACACGTTCACACAAACATACACACACACACACACACACACCCAAGCACATTGCCAGAATATGCAGTTGGCCTTGGCTATGCGCTTTCTCATGCTGCCAACATGCACATGCACACACACACACAAACACAATACATCACCCACAAATACACATAACACAAATACACACCAACACATAGTCGCTGTCAGCTTTGTGTCTGCTTATGTTGTTGGCGCGAACACACTCACACTCACACACTCGCACACTCACACTCTCACACTCACACACACACACACACACAGCACATCAAAGTCATTCACAGTCTCTCTTGGCTGTATGTTCGCTCATGCTGCTGGTATACATACAGTATATAGCGCACACACACACACATGCACACGCACGCACACACACACACACACACACACAAACAAACACACACACACACACACATGGTGACACACAGACCCAGGCGGTGTCAGTGTGGCGCCCTGGTGGTGGTCTAGTAACAGTGGGTGGTCAACAGACTGGCACAGTGTCCAGCACTGGCAGCACCAGCGGGTCCTGGCAGGAGGGCAACGCGTTTAGGGGCGCCTACGGCTGTTGGGTGCTTACCCACAAACAGCTGTCCGCTGAGCTGCAGGCGGTAGTGGCCGTCGGGGGGAGCCTCCAGGAAGCGGAGGGGCAGCTGGTCCACCTGCAGGGAGGCCTCCTTGGGGTTGCGCTCCACGCGCACATAGTGCCACTGCTTGTCGTTGAGCGGCACGGGGGACTTCACCGTCAGCAGCACAGGCCCGTTACCCACATCGAAGGTGAACGTCACTGCAGAGGGGGCTAAGAGAGAGACAGAGAGTGAATAAAAGAGAGAGAGAGAAGGAAATAAAAAAGGCAGAAAGAAAGAAAAGAGGAGGGGGAGAGAGAGGGTAGATGGGGAGAGAGAGGGCGAGTGAAAGAAAGAAAGAAAGAAAGAAAGAAAGAAAGAAAGAAAGAAAGAATGAATGAATGAATGAATGAATGAATGAATGAATGAATGAATGAATGAATGAATGAAAGAAAGAAAGAAAGAAAGGAAGGAAGAAAGGAAGAAAGGAAGGAAGAGGGAGGAGGTAGATGGGGGAGAGAAACAGTAAGAGAGAAAGGATAAATGAAGAGAGAGGGAGAAAGACAGAAAGGGAATGAGAGGGTGACAAAAAGAGAGAGAGGAAAAAGAGGGAGGGACAGAAAGAGAGAGAGAGGGGGAAGAAGAGAGAGAATGAAAGAGATGGACAGAGAGAGAATACGATCCAGTTGGAGACGAGAAAATAGGAACTCAATAGTCCTGCCGTTCTTGAGTTTCACTAATGCGGTGTTAATAAGTATGGTAATGACAGCTGCTTCAGAAAAACGGAGCGAGAGGGATGTGTGTGTGTGTGTGTGTGTGCCTGTCAGGGCCAGATAGAGGGAATGAGGAAAAAACACACACAACAAGAGGACTGTGCCTGTCACAGCTGGAGAGAGAGCATGAGTGACTGAGAAACAGATGGAATGGGACCGGTAGAATTTTATATAACCATCTCCTATAAATAGAAATTAAACATTAATGTAACATGTTTGTTAATAAGTAGTTACTTAACAGTTAGTTAATACCTAAGAACACACAGCATATAGTTACTGCATTTAACAGCTTTTACAAGCTATTTAACTAATTAAAGACAAAGATGTGATAATCCTTTTAAAGTTTAACAACAATTAACTGTCTTAACTTGTTGCAGCTTATTGTTGATATTCTGTTATGATAAGTGGTCAATGGGACATTTAATAGCACTCTAAAGGACTGCATAAGTTAATTAATAATACTTCTAAACAGTTTAGATGTAAACTATTAACCTGGATGCTAACCAAATTACTAAATCTGAATATCATTATTACCTACAGCTTTATTAAGCAATAACGTACCATTTATAGTTATTATAAAGTGCTACCGGACTATATCATTTAGGTTGTGTTCTGGTAAAACCAAATGAATAAAAATGATTCTCTCCATTTCCTTTCATCAGCGACTCCCTTTACACGAAGTTTCAGAACAGCTACAGATAGTAAAGTTCAACCTTGGTAATTCCTACAAAGCCCTTTTTTTAAGAGAGAAAAGAGAGACATAAAGAGAAAAGACAGCCAGAAGGAAGCATCAAACATGTTGGCCGACGTGAACCAGCGGGGGACACGATGATGCCTGTCGAGGTGATCCGAATGCCGATACAGAGCGGTGCGTAGCACCACACCACAGCCTGGAGCTGTGCAGACAAAGGATTGCTTCTGTTTGCAAAGCAACAAGGCGAAACACATCTGACTAACCCTAGGAAATCTTTTCCAGTAAAGTATGGTATGTCTTTTGCATTTTTTTATAATGTATTTTCACCTATATAACATAAACTCCTGCAGCATAGAGGGCTATCCAAGTGTGGCATTTACATGTAATGTCATGCAAAGCACCTATAGAATCCCAGTGTCATGCAGCAGCATGTTGTGTCTTTGGCATTTAAATGAAAATATTTCACCTACAGAACCTACAGAAGTCCAATTTGACAGCACCACACTGTGACAGCAATTAGAGTGTCATTGGTTTGATTTTTAGCTCCTCCTGAGTCCTTGGGCAAAACACTAAGCCCCAGTGTGCTGGCTGGCACCTTGCATGACAGCCTCATGCCACCAGTGTATGAATAAGTGTGTGAATGGGTTAACGTGAGACACTTGGATTGTGAAAGCAAATTTGGGTCACTTTACTGAATGTGAGAAAGTGCTATATAAATACAGTCCATTTACCGTTTACTGGGCCCTAGCAGAGCTTGGCTTGTCTTCAGCATCTACAGAGTGACATTTAATTCACTGCACCCAGCAGAGCTGAAATGACCTGGCTCTGATGATGATGATCAGACACAGAGGGCTGAGAAGGCATAGAGGGCCCTGACCAAGGAAGGGGAAGGTGATTATGACCTGACTTACCGCTCAGCTCCAGCCGGATGAAGTCACGAGCACCCAGGTTCTCCAGGAACACACCAGAAGGAGCGGTGGTCTTGAAGTAGAAGGCCACGTCAGCGCTGAGCTCCGCCTGGAAGGTGGGGAAGAGCAGGTAGGACGACTCCTGGTAGAAGGAGGCCGCGTTCCACAGGAACCCTGGTCATAGAGGGATAGCAGTGTTGTTCACAACCTAAATAAAGACTTACACACACTCACAAATAATGAGTTACTTAGGACTTAAACAAACACATGCATGCACATTTGCTAACCAATACAGATAGCAAGCTATTTACTGCTTCAATGCCACTATAACTCTTAACACACACACACATACACACACAGACACAGACACACACACACACACACAATTTAAAGCAATGCTTTAATTGCGTTCTAATTCTCACATGAGCAGAATTAACGCATTACACTAAGCTGGATGAGGGTCCCTGGGCTTGGGTGTTTTACACACCATGGAACAACCACCGAGACATAGATTCCCAGCACGCTCCAGCAGCTGCCCTGAGAAAGAGGTCTCCCGAGGCACTTGTTCCAAACATCAACCTTTTCAATCCATCGTCAGTTTGCCTTAAAATGACACTATCCAGTAACTAAATTACAAATGCTGCCAGTCTCGAAGTACTCGCGTTGAAGGGACAAATTGGATCAATCACAGACTTACTGTCGCCGTAACACTGCAGCGAGCCAACCATGTAGATGGCTTCAGAGCCCGTCCTGTTCGTGTCACCAACCACAATCTCTGTCACTGGCAAGTGGTCTTTGTAAGATAACATCCCCGTGTCATTCTCCCTGGAAGCCAATGAGTTCACACAGACTACATTAGTCAAAGCAATATGTATGTCATGTATGTATGTATGTAGTGTGTGTGTGTGTGTGTGTGTGTGTGTGTGTGTGTGTGTGTGTGTGTATGTATGTATGTATGTATGTACGTATGTATGTACTCTATGTATGTATGTATGTATGTGATGTATGTATGTACTGCAGATTTGGCAAGATAAAAAAGTGTAATACAAGCTGATATAAAAATCTGGTTTTATATTTATGATTGACATTTTCAAGTCAGCCACTTTGTTTTCCCCCAATTCATTCGCATAACTGTGGATGGTAAGGAGATCAAAACTTGTGATCTCGAAAAAAGTGATTGCTTAGTGAACAAACACATTGAGGAGAAGGAAGATGCATCATAATCAGGAGCCGTGAACACCAAATTTAGGAGTGACAGCTGGATTTATTTTTACTCCTGCAAGTTAATCATCTTCATAACATGTAGAACCTATAGCTTATCCTGTATGTGTTTTTCCATTTCAAAATATAGATTTAAAAACCCTTGACATTTACCTTGTACTTCAGGGAGTATTCTTCTATTAAATGTTTTACAAAAAAGACTGAGACATGAAAGTAGTAGTACAAAAGGAGGTGGAAATATATTTCACAATTAAGTACCTGCCAGTATCAAATTAATTTCATGCTGATTTGGCCTAACAGTGAATGTCAAGACAGCAAATACATTTGCCTGATTTAACATCTCTTAACATCTCTTTTTTCCCACCTAGAATTGCATACTCAAATTTCAGTGCCCATGCAGGTTTTCAGTCTCTTACTACAATAGCAACGTATTGGTGAGGTTTTTTGTCACGGATAACCCCTAAAAATAGTTAGAGCAAACATTAACATGGCTGCCAAAATAAATCAGTCTCATTTCCAGTCTCCCACATGAATACCGAAACAGAGGTCATTTAGGTGGTTGAACAGACACCGTTAGAAATAACAACATCACGGCTCCCCTCCAGCATTATCTCCCCACTACTTCCCCATCTGCTATGCCCCCATTGAACACACTTCCTGCACCTCTTCTCTGTTCATACCTGCTTGTAAATCACAACCACTGTTGGCTTTCTATGTCCTCATCTTAGCACAAGGTGCTTAGATCCATCTCCACAGTTTACTCCTGCGAATTCCTTAGAACAAGCTTCTACACCTACTGAAGTTACTTTCGGATTACCTTGTTATGTTTCTGTTATCTCCCTGTGTCTACACCTGGATCCCCTGTGATTTTGTGTACTCCTTTGCAGTGGCTTTTATTCTCTTTATGTTCTGAAGGTATACCCTGGTTTTTGAAAACATATGTTTTGGCTTTTAAGACCATTTGATAGCCTAGAGTATTCTACTCGTTTTGCTAAAGGTTTTTTTTTTATTAAACCTCCTCATGTTTCAGCCCCCCTTCTATTTTACCGTAGCATATGTCCATGATATCTTCAACCAATCAATCAATCAATCAATCAATCAATCAATCATTCAATCAATTAAAGACTTGGCCAGTCAAATCTTTGATCTTTGCCTTACCATGTCTGTCTGTCGGCATCACAGTTGCAGAAGAAGTTCATGTCGATGCAGTTCTCCTCCAGGCTGCACGAGCACTGCTGCACCCCTGGCAGGAAGCCTCCCCAGTAGGTGCGCTTCTCCCCGGCCCGGTCCAGCCACCATGCAAGGGGCGTCCCATCTGTAAGCACCACAGATCATTACCCAAAAGGCCTCCTGTGGACACTTAATGGAACACGCCCACCGCATTTCTGGGACATTGGCTTATGTGCTGTCTACCCGAGGTTGGTTGGCAGCACACACATCCTTATCTGCTCTGCGCATGCAGTAGTTTCCAGTCTGACACCCCCACCATCAGCCTAGCTTAACATAATTTACTGTAAATGGGTTAAACCAGCTAGCTTTTAGGCTACCTGCAGTAACCTACTTTCATTAAATTAGGCTAACAGTGGTGGATGTCAGAATGGGTTATTGAACACACAGAGAAGAGTGGGGTAGGTGCCCTTTCTTCTTAAACTCTGGTGAAGTCAGCAACTAAAGTAATTTTGGAGAGAAGTGGAGAGAAGTTACTTAATGGACACACACACACAGACACACACACACACACACACACACACACACACACAGGTCGAGAACTAGAAAATAATATCAGTGAAAATACCTAAAAATAGCCCACAGTTGATAAGCTTTAGTCTTCTGCTACATATTCTGTGGTAAGTGCCTTGTGTGCAGGCTTTAGTTTTTCAGGGCAAAATCAAATGTACAGCCAGTATCTGCTTGCTGCAAATACTCATTGATCGCCATTATGATTTCATTTACTACAATTATTTTCTGCCCGCTGTGGAGGTAGTCCTTATTACAGTGCAGCCGAGAAATTCAACAGAGATTGACATCCTAATGAGACAATTACAGCTTTCTCCTTAGGCAGAGAGCAACTCAGTCAACTGGCAAAGCGCCTCGGTCTATATTAAGAGTTTTTACGGATTTGTAACATTTAAAATACTTTAAGAATGTCTTCTTGCTGAGAAAACTAAGTGGCGATCACAATTTAAGCCACTGCTGCTTAATCATAAGCCATCATCATGGCACTCAGAACTGTGTCCTTCTGAACTTACCCCAGGTGTTAAAGAGGCGGGACTTCCTGCAGCGGTAGATCACTTCCTGTTGGCAGTGCTCTGAGCGACTGATCAAGACGCGCAGCTGCTCGGTGGAAGCGCTGTAGTTGAACCGTGCCACGTGGGGGCGCTGCGGCGTGGAGCCGTGCACGCTCACCGCCCGACTGCTGTTGTGGTCAACCACCGTCCACACTCTGTCCTCTGCACCCCCAAAAAAATACCATAAAGTCAAGATTAACGTTGCCTTGGGAGTGGTCAGAAATATGGCCTTCTTTTTCAGAAGAATCCTTTTCATTTTCTGTCTACACTGTATTACTACTTGTGGTAATAGATCTCTGAAACTGTCTCAAAGTTAGAGCATGGCTAATGGAGGCTCAGTGCTTGATTAGTCATTAATACTACATTCCTTTCTCTGCACTCTGAAACCCCAGAAAGTCCAATAATACATCAATTCATTCAGCACATATGTTAGCATGTGTTAGCATGTGTTAGCATAGTTTAAACTACAGGGGCAAATGAGGGATACAGTACCCCTCGATCAAGACCTAGCATCACAAATAGCAGGGTTGGTGGGTACTGACATGGTAACATATTTCATGTAAAACATAAACGTTAGTACCCCCATACATATTTAATGCAAAACATAAACGTTAGTACCCCCATACAGGGTAGGAGCCCGCAGTTATGGAGGGGTAATTCACACTGATGTTTAGCATGCTAGTATGTGAGCATGTAGCAGATTGGCTTTGTAATAAACAAGCCTTTTATACTAGCTGTATAAGTTACATGAGCATGGCAAGACCCTGGTCATTTATATTAACAACATATGCAGCCAGGAGATCACCTGGATAATCACAAATGCACACCACCTGCACAATGACGTTCACATGAGTGTTTTCACGCAGAGCTTAGCGATAAAAAAAACATCTCATCAGCAGGGGACTTAGAAGGGGCATCATAGCAGTGGAGGGAGAGAGAGGGAGGGAGGGAGAGAGAGGGAGGGAGGGAGGGAAGGGGGGTGGTGGTGGAAAGCCCATGGCTGTTTTTCACTCGTCCTGTAAATATACATCAGCATGGGGTGTAGGCGGACAGGCTCACTCACTCTCTCTCTCTCTCTCTCTCTCTCTCTCTCTCTCTCTCTACCTCTCTTTCCCCATGTTTACCCAGGCTGTGGGCAAATTAAATAGCGATGCACGGTTACTTGAGCCTCTGTTTGCCAAAGCCAGCTGTAATTTACATTCCTAATGGCAGCTTTAATTGAGGTCAGTATAAGTCAACTGCGCTGAAGTACATCCGAATTCACTGCAGAATTGGGAGCAGTGGATCCTTTTAAGGAACTGATGGCGATAAGAAGAAGAGAGGGAGGGATAGAGGGAGGGAGGGAAGGAGGAGGAGGGAGAGAGAGAGAGAGAGGGAGAAAGAGAGAGAGAGATACGGCACTATCCAGCTCCATATATCACAGCCTCTGCACAGCCCCCTCCCCTCCAAAAACCGAGCAGAAGAATTTAACAGTTTAACAAGCGGAGCTCAAATTTCTCCCCAGACGGAGAGCCGTCGCAGTCCGTCTTCGGGCCGCAGGACAAGCTGCTGAGGCACGGGGGTTATCCATCTTCGGCCAGACAGGCAAGGGCAGATTAATGAGCTACCCTCTGCCCCCTCCTCACCTTACCCCCTCCCCTGTCCACTGCTCTAACAACCCCCCCCCCCCCCCCCCCCAAACCACACACACACACACACACACACACACACACACGCACACACACGCACACACACGCACACACACGCACACACACACACACCAACCCACTCCAAAGCCCCAGCCCAGGCCAGACAAACGCCACCTCCCCCTCCCCCTTTGTGACTCTGAAACACTCGATGCTTTGCCTCGGCTGACACACGAGTGAAGTAAAGCACAACAAGCACCTGTCCAAGGAAGAGGGCTGCGCCGCTGACAGCAGACAAGATCCAGCGGCATCTTGAGGAGGATGGGGAAGCATCTGGCAGAGGAGCCAGAGCTGGAGGCGAGTGCCTGTTTGTATGTCTGTCTCTGTGATAGAGTGGGTGCGTGAGAGAAGGTGTGTGTGTCTACATGTGTGTGTGTGTGTGTGTGTGTGTGTGAAACAGTGTGTCGTTGAGAGAGTATCTGTGTGTGTGTGTGTGTGTGTGTGTGTGTGTGTGTGTGTGTGTGTGTGTGTGTGTGTGTGTGTACGTGCGTGTGTGCGCAGTATTTAAGAGATCTTTGTGAGGTGGAGAGAAAGGATGTTGCTGCAGTGGCTCACCCGCCATGTTGCAGTAAACCAGGGTGGATTATAGAGTGCCACTGCCGTCCGGGTCAGTTAAGAAGTCTGTGTGTGAATGTGTGTGTGTGTGTGTATGTGTGTGTGTTAAAGGATGTTTGTGAGGTGGATAGAAAGGATATTGGTGTGGATGCCCACCAGCCATGTTGCAGTAAACCAGGGTGGATTAGAGAGAGCAACTGTCTTCCAGGTGAGTTAAGAAGTCTGTGTGTGTGTTTGTTTGTTTATGTGTGTATGCATGTACTTACCAGTCATGTTGCAGTACACCAGGGTGGACTTTAGGGGGCCACTGCCGTCCGGGTCGACGGAGAAGTATCCCGATGCGCTTCCAGTCTGCCTGTGTGCCTCACACGACGGCTCGAAGATCGCTGGCCGCAAGAACAACAACAAGAGCCTGATACATCGCCACAAAGACTACTAGCCCATAAAGCCATACGGAGAATAAGCCAAGGGCAGGCTGGAGTATTGATTATGAGATATTCATTCATGCAGGGGGGATGAATGGGAGGATATTACTAAAATCCCCCACTGCCAATATGACCATCTTTCAAACTGTTCCCTAAATGGCGAGTGGGCGAGATTCCCAGACAGCTATTAAGCCACAGCCCGAGCCTTTTGCCTCCTGATGGAGTTCGTCCATTAAAGACCCATTCTAGCCCAAACATGAAGTAATCCCCAGCTGAGCTTTGGCCTGAGACGTCTATATATTAATGCTGATAAGCAAGGAAACATATGTAGTTGAAGTTCTCAAATAAGGCATTAAACCCAGGAGGAGACCAAGGTTACGCTGTTACACTTCCCCACTAGATGTCCGGTCCTAATCTCTGCATCAAGCCAAAAGCTGCTTAGCAGATTTCCTATTGCACAGACAATTGCACTATCAGCAACCTGTGACATTAGACATAATGAATGTGCATTTTCAGGCAAATACTCAGGCCAGTTCTCTCACACTATGCAGCATCTACCCATCTACCATGTAGCTTGTGGCCTGCAATTTATAGGGAGAGTTTGTGTGTGTGTGTGTGTGTGTGTGTGTGTGTGTGTGTGTGTGTGTTGCTTGTATTCAGAATATATATATTTACAAACACACACACAGACCCTTGATTTAAAACTAATGATCTGAAGCATACTGTATGCTCAGTCACTAACAGTTGTGACACATCGCAGTGGACCTGTTTTTAAATAAAAAATACTGAGCACAGCACAATAGAAAACTTCAAATAGCAACAGAGTGGGCACAGATTTTTTTCTGGGCGTACTTACAGTTGTGACATGTGGCTCCTGTGTACCCGGTTCCAGAACACTCGCAGTAGAACGTGCTCCAGGACTGTGAACACTGGCCGTCGTGCTCACAAAAGTTAGGCAGACATCTGCAGGAGAGCAAGAAGGTGTATTGTGGGAAACTTCACTGCACACTACTTCAATAAAAAAAAACTGCCTTTAAAGGAATATGCCACCTTTTGAGAGCTAATGGCTGACAGATTTAGCCCTTCTTCAGGGAATTAGGCTCTAAGCTTGGGTAGCGATGTGGGTGTCAGTCTGGGTTGTTGCACATACAGAGAAAAGAGACGGGCCTGTATCCTCTTATCTAACTCTGGGGTAGATGTCACAAAAGCTATTTTCCCAAAAAAGGTGGCATATTCTTTTTAAAGGGAACCCTTTCATGCTTGGAGATAATGATGAAAGACAACCGAAATTCTACTACCGAATAATCTACTGATAATGAATAAAGGGTATCAATGAATAAAAGGCATTAAGAAAGCCACTGTCAGACCAAAGTGTAGGCTATGCACAAAATACGATCTTAGCCAAAGGAAAAATATATATAAAACATATAATTATATATATAATATGAATATATATTTTTTTATTTCATTCATCAGTCAGGGATTCATCAGTCTCCCTGTGACCGGATATTTCTCTGGCTTGTGTCAGTTCATTAGCCAATGCCTCAAAGCGGTCACATGGAAATACCACATCCTCCACTTCCTGAGTCAGTCTGTCATTTTGGGCGAGGGCTTATTTCAACTAGGGGACCATGATTAAGGAAGGGAGCTACGTAAGCCATAAGCTACTACAGACGTAGAGCAGTGAAAAAAAAAATGGTGTTTTACTGTGAAAAAGGACTTTGATGATTGCTGCAATAGAAAGATCATTATTAATTTACAGAAAGATTATCGCAAGATTAATATCTTCTTAGAAATGGTGGGGAAAAAATATGGGCTATTTTCTCAGAAGAATCCTATTCATGTTCCATCTGTGCTGTATTACTCGCGAGGATAGATCTCCTCTAGTCTTTCAAAGTCAGGGCATGGCCAAGGAACCTCAGTGTCTGAAGAGTCATTAGGATGTCCTTCAGAGTCCATCTTGAAATAGATATCTGAAGGTGCACTAACACACTCAGCGCAGATGCTGTGAGAGACCCATGCACTCTCTGTGGGTAAAAAGCAACCAGCCGTCTGATGCTCCGGATTGGTTTTGTTCTTTTGAATGTGCATAGGGGAAGAAAGGATCTACATTTTGTATTTTCGTTGATTGTGAGTGTTATCGACGTATGTGGTAAAATTTTAATGTGTCCAAAAAGTTTATTTATAGAAAAGAGGTGTAGGAACAATGCTGTTCCAAAGAGTTTGCAAAATGGTCTTTAGAAACACATCAAATCCTTTCAAAATGTTCCACAGAGTAGGGATTAAAACAAAATATAATGAAACAAAATAACAAAAAATATCACAGCACAGCCTTAAAACATTTAACGTCAGTTTTACTTTCCCACAACATTTTTCAATTTAGGATGGAATGAATTGGTCTGAAACCCCCACAAGCTTTAGCTTTCAACACCAGCTCCATGTCTTACCATTACTTTCCTGTTTGCTGTTGCTGTCTTTGTTGTTGTTTCTATATCAAGACATGTTCACTTAGTTTATTACATTGTAATAAAGAGTGTAGTAACAAAGGTATATGCAGTGTCCCATGTAAAGTTTTATGCTGTTGCAGATTTGCTGATGCTGTGGTCTGGCAGATTGTGCAAAATTGACATTCCTACTATCCTCTGCAGTGTTCACTCTGGTTATAATACGGAGCCAGTCCTCTGCAGCAGACGTCTCTAAGGAGGCCGTGGGGGTTGACGGACGCCTTCGTCTCGCATAAACGGGACAGCGTTGCCCCGTGTGAACGATGCCTTTCACCTTCATGGTAAAGTCCGCCGCTTCAGAACTGCCATTACTGCTGGCGTGTGTACGCTTATTCATGACTTTGCCATAGCGTTATTCGATTATTTCCGTCCATAAAGGCTAATCTTGTTTCCTGGGGGGCATTTGCTCTGACTCTGTGCTACGGCGTTAGTGGGAAAAATAGTCTATTAATTTGGCACTAACAGGATTTGTGCCTGGGTGAAGTACAGCCGAAAACCTCAAGAGAGGCTGTTATTCCTGTTATTCTAATCCAAACCTGCCCACACAGTGAACCGAGAACTGGGTGTGATGGCAACAAAATGTGTGTATGTGTGTGTATGTGTGTGTGTGTGTGTGGGTGTGTGGGTGTGTGGGTGTGTGGGTGTGTGGGTGTGTGGGTGTGTGGGTGTGTTAGTGATTGAGAGAGAGAAAAAGAGAGAGATAGAGAGAGAGAGAGAGAGAGAGAGAGAGAGAGAGAGAGAGAGAGAGAGAGAAAGATAGAGAAAAACTGCGGGGAAGCATCTGTCACACAGCCTGTAATGACTAAAATAACTCATGTCTGTGGCGACAATACTGAGCAAGTGGAGGGAGAAAAATCGGGACAGTTGGATTCAAATCTTAAGCACGCACATGTGTGTGTGTGAGCGCACATTTTTGTGTGGATTATTGTGTGCACAGTATGTGTCTTTTTGTGAATGTGTGTGAGTGTGTGTGTGTGTGTGAGTGAGTGTGTGTGTGTGTGAGTGTGAGTGTGTGAGTGTGTGTGTGTGTGTATGTGTGGTGTGCGAAAGGCTGTGAGCAAATCTTTCATAAGCATGTTCTAATGCTTTAGCAAGCTGATAGGGGCTTTAATGGGTATCAAATGTGGAATAAAGAGGAGAGGAGTTAAAAAAAATGAAATGGATGATCCGACATTGAGTTAAATCCTTAATACAAAAATGTATATATTTTGCAATTGTAAAATGTCAGTGATAAAACCTGTCATTTTCTTGAGGCTTTTGCCTGGGTGCATAAAGTAGATTCTCAGAGGGGGGGGGGGGGTGATCAAAGCTACTCCTGGAGCTGAGGTGTGGAGAACGAGGCTGGACATTTTCACTGATGGCACGGAGAAATACACAGAGCAGAAACAGTTCTCTGTTTCTTTCTTTCTTTCTCTCTCCCTCTCTCTGTCTGTCTCTTTCTCCCTCTTCCTCTGTTTTTCTTTGACCTGGGCTGCTCATCTGCACGAACATTAAGTACAAGGACACAAAACATGCAGAACAATCTGGAGTGACTGGCTCCAAATCTGAATATACAAGATAATAATCTGTACAAACCATTCAACTGATACGATTCAAGCTAGCAAGTCTTCTTATAAAAGCACACATACATTAAAAAAGCAGAACTGGACACCGTATAGAAGAAACAACCTGCCGATCGGGCTGAACAAAAGGAAAATTTGCAATATCTGACAACATTGTTGTAATAATAATGTGCGGAGGTGTAAATTCACAGGTTTAGAAAGTAAAAACCCTGCCACATTTGACTTCACTGAGTAGCTGATCTACCTGTCTTGAGTGCTCATTATGATCAGCTGATTCAGAGCTGATTGGATAAAATTTGTGGCAGGATTTTGACTTTCTGAACCAGGTATTTTATACCTCTGATAATACGATATGGCAAATCACTTGCTATAAATAAAGATATGCATTAACAGATAATGTTAATGTCTTTTAGTTTGTGTTCAACTCCAAACCTAGACAGACAAATTACCCACACAACCACATAGCAGTGGGTTGACATTAATCCTTTGGACGGGGAGCATTTGGGGGTTAGGTGCCTTGCTCAAGGGCATCTCATCTGTAGCTGTGGATGTGGAGAGAGCGCTGCACAAGCAGCCAACCCACCCACATGTTCTGTACCTGTTGCAGGTCAAACTGACCACCCATCAGTAACACTTACTGTTATGCCACATATTAAATAAATAAATAAATAAATAAACACATATGCGATGCTGGCAAAAGTTGAATCTGCACTGGGGGGTGGGGGTGGGGTGGGATGGACACCTACACATCCTGAAGCAGGGGCAAATCCTCAAGCACTCAGGTCATTACACCACAAACACCTCAGCGCCTCAAGACTCAGTCTCAGTCTCAAGGCCTAGGCGCCCAGGAAATCTGACGCTGCCGGATTGTGTTGAAAACAAACGAAAAGAGACTCAGAGGTCACTGGACAGAAGTAACAAAATCCCTGAGCAAAAATGGAAATATATGCAGCCTTAAACAGACAGAAAACTCTAGCAAACTTATTTGACCTCAGTGTCTGCTACCAAACTAAGGAGAGCACTAAGTGTGGATAGAGTGAGCCAACTTGTGTTCGTGAAGTTGGCAGACACAGACCCAGACTCCGCCACACCGGTGTGCCCAGAAACAAGAGGTTGTGTTCTACTGTCTGTGGAGAGCCTAATCCACTTCAAACCAGCATGCCCAAATATCCAAGACCCAAACTTTGCAAACATTTACCTAGAATGTAAGGCTTTTGTCCTACTGGGAGAGAGAGTGAGAGAGGAAGAGAGAAAGATGGAGATGGTGGGAGGGCTCCTGTGTACTGCCAGTAAAATACTGTATGTAGCAGTCTAATATGAGCTCAATGGCTCTACAGGCCCTCTGCTCCACATGGCTGATGGCTAGTGTTTAATAATGTATAGTCCACCTGCTGCATTAGTACTGTATACCTTATGCTATTCCCATCTACCTCCCATAACTGCCCCATTCACCACCCCCTTTGAAATGTTTACCTTGATTTATTTCATTCATGTTTATTATAACTGTGTTTTGTGGCACCTTGTGGCACTAGGTTTAGGTAGCACTATATTACAGTCATGCTAGTAAAACCCTGTTGAATTAAATTGGACTGCATTAACTTGAAAAAAACATTGAACTGAATTGTATTGAACTGAATTGAATTGATATGTCATAGCATCTGGTTTTCAAACTAGCTAGAGCAGGAAGCCAGTGGTTGTGAGACAGAAACCGGATCACAGAACAGCTTCTTGTCTGCAAAATGGTCAAGTTCAGATAAGGTAGTTGCTACTTTACACCCTGTACTTGCACTGCCCTCCACACAGCTTGGAATGGGCTATCAGGAGCACAAAACGTCTTGGGCAGAGGTCAGGCACCCTGATGTCACTCATGCCGTCCTTAACCACCCCTGACACATCGACAAACTTCCAATATGCTTTGACAAGGACACATTTGACCCCAGAACCATGGAAGGGTTCCTAGAGCAACTTTATTGTCATTGTAGCTCTGCAATGCCCTGGCTATGCTACACAGCACAGCATGGCAGAGGGCTGCCAAAATCTGAGACCTCTCTCTCCCCTCATCCCTCTTCTCCCCCCCGAATAATTCATGCCCATTCTGGAGCTGCCAGTATTGATTTGCCCCGGTGCCAGAGTTCGGCATTAGACGGAGTGAAAAATGTCTCGTCGCCGTGCCAACGTCAGGCTGCTGTGATTAGAGTGACGTTTTCGAAAATTCACAGCCTGTTCCCCTCCACCGCCAACAACCCATCCCCGACTACCCTCACCAACAACACCCCCCTCCCCCAAACACACACTCACACACACACACAATGGAGGGCAGAGCGCCTGGATACAAGGGCGCGGAAAAAAAAGGGGAGAGGGGGATGATGGAGGGATTGTCTCCTCGGCTTCACCCATCGTTTCATCCTCTGTCTTTTAGAATTTGCAGCTTTGGGCAATCCAGGAGAGAACACGACATTGAGCAGTGTGCCAGCACACAAACAGACACTTACACTTGCTTGTGATCAAAAGTTAGCTCAGGTAAGCTTTTGTTAAGCCACCTTGAGGCATACTCATATTTTCTGGCATAACATTACATAAAACAGGTTAAAATAAAACTGTACAAAGACAAAAAACACTCACACACACATTTACACACTCATAAACATACAGTCTGTACACATATGGGTACAGACAAATGTCTCCAGACACAGAAAATCTGGGCAACTGTGTGCACCTACATGACATGCTAACTTATATACTATCACAGCCTAACTACCACAAAAAAGTCAAACAAAATAACACATCTCCTGGACACTTGGACTGGTTTCTAAAGCAGATGGCTTGGTTGAATGTCTTCAGTTTAACGTCTCTTAATGGTGAGCGTGCCTCAACTTTCAACTAAACCAAGCCAAAAAAAACCCTGTGTGTCCTTGGGTAAATGCCGAGGCTACTTGAACACAGTCCTGCATTCCCAAAAAGCACCCCCAAACGATATACAATCCGCCAGTACTGAATGCAAGCATCACAGCAAAATCAATTTGACACCAACACACTATATCACAAGTGACAACCTTGGCAGGGGGAAAATCTGAAATCTACTGCAAAGGAGTAATTGCATGGCTTTTCAGTTAATTATCCACGGGTTACTTGACAGAGGTAATGTCTACAGCTGAAAAAAAAACAGAGACGACAGCAAGACTTCAGCAGCAACACAGCTAATAAGGGCAAGGGATTTTTTGTGAACATACCTGTCGCGGATTCCACAGAAGTCAAACTGAAGCTGGCTGTAATTACCCACGAGGCCTTGCTGCACATGGAACATGTTCACCGGCTGGTTGTTGATAGTAATTGATCGCATACAGCCTTGAAAAGCCATGGTAGGGTTCCTGCAGCTCTCTCTGGCAAGAGCAGGAGGACAGCCTGATGGGAGTACATACATATTTCATTGTCATATTCAAAAATCAAAAGCAGAAGTACAAGCACACCAGTACCAGAGTCCACGGACAGTAGAGAGCAAATAAGGTTACAAAAACCTTGACGCAACTTAAGATGGGCAGTCAATAAACATGGGTAACAAGGGCAACAACAAAAAAGTCATTGCTGCTGTGGTGTTGAATTTGTAGTCTGGGCACATGGAGGTAGTCAATAGGAAGACGCACAAACACACACACACACACACTCACACACACTTCCCTGCAGTCCCCCACACGCAGTAAGGTTAGTCCGAAAAACAAGCAACAAATTGTCTTCTTTTTTTACACTGTGCGCCATGGGGTGGCCAACAGGTAGCAGGCAGAACTTTGGAGTAAGGGCTACTTTTAGACAGCTCTACAGTAGGAACCCACACACATATACCCACGCATGCACACAAACACACACCAAGTTTTTATTAACTTTCTAACCATGTCGTGGTCCTGCATTACTTTTAGGGTTTATTCCATGACATGGACCTTCTCGCTTTATATTGTTGCTTACTATACCAATTGTTTTTGAACAATTCTGCCACTGATAGTTAAACTGATCACTAGTACATCCACAGGCCAGATAAGTGCATATAATTAACATTACAGAAAGCCTCTTATTGAGGGGATCATATGTATGACTGGCCTAATTCTGAAAATGATGCTGTTCCGTCATGTGTAAGAATGAATTATCTCCAGGACAGGATGCTGTCAGATTATGCGTAAGACACGCGTCAGGCTCTCTGAACTGGATGCTACCAGATGATTCATAAGATTGCACGTACAATAGGTTGCAATTTGTGGCATGATGAGTAATACTGTACCTGTGAACAGGATGCTGACACAGACCACTTGACAGGCAACGCTACCTCCAAACAGGTGGCTGTTAGACCATGTGCTATCTCCAAAAAGCATGCTTTTGTATGTTCCTTAAGATAGCGACTCTTCCAAATAGGATGCTGATGAGTAAGAGTGCCCTACCTCCAAACAGGATGCTGTACCCTGGCTCTGCTGGGTCCCTGAGTTCCATGGTGGATGCAGGGTCGTTGTCCAGTGTCAGGGACACCTGTAGCCCCCTCACACTGATACTGATGGTATGCCACTGGCCATCACTCAGGCTTTGACCTGCAAACACAAAAACACTTCATAATACTCACCTCAGACATGCAGTACATTGTACTATTTCATACAATACTTACCACAGCCATTCCCTACTAAAACTACTACTACTACTACTACTACTACTACTACTACTACTACTAGAACTAGTATTACCACATACCCTATATTATTTCATGATGTACGGAGGTGTATACATTGTGTGATCACTCAAAAATGATATTTCAGCTCCCCACTCTTCTAA
>CM059275.1:11392701-11412701 GCA_030347295.1 Setipinna tenuifilis
ACTTAAATCATAATTAGCATAATAAGAATAACAATAGAAACCGTAATTACAGTACAGCTATTCAAAGTAAATAGTGTGTAAGTGTGTGTGCATGCGTGCGTGCGTGCGTGCGTGTGTGTGCGTGCGTGCGTGCGTGCGTGGCATGCTCCCTGGTGACTCACCTCGTAGTCCACCTCCAGAGAGTCAGCGACCCCTCGGCTGCGCACGTGTCGGGTCTGGCGGTCCACTGTCACGTTAATCTGCTTGTTGAAGCGCTCAATCAGGACTGAGTGCCAGTGCTGGTCATCCAGCAGACTGCCCACCGTCATGGAGACGTGACCACTGCTGGGGTGGAGCTTTGCATCATCTACAGATAGTGAAAGAGGAAAAAAGGCAAGGTTAGTCATCCAACTTTATTAACCACCAGCCTAACCACCCTCCTACCTCTTTGCAACTGAGATTTGTAGATATTCTGTTGCCTTCATTTTTCCCTCATTTTCCCCTGAATGTACCTTTCTGGTAATATTTTATTGGAAGGTGGGTATATAAGGGTGAAGTGAGCCCTTTATGCATAACGCATATCATGAGCACATATCATGAACACTTTACTTTTACACTTTGTTTATGATTGTTGTCATTAAGTTTCATTTGGTTTTTGCAATGTCTACATCCCAGAAAATATCAACTTAACACTGCAAATGACACTTAATGGCAATAGTCATAAACATGAATATAGTGCCATAAATGGATATGATATGTGTCATATCATTCTTAAAACATATGTATGTCCCTCTTATGTAGATACCTTCAAATAAAGTGTTACTACTCTTCTTTGCATATTCCACTCTGACAGCACAGCATATAGGTTCCCATTCTATAGTTCATTCTGGGTCATGTTTATGTGGTGAAGTTCTATCTGTGGAACATTTACCATACATGTTTCAGTTTTATCTGTGGAATGTTTACTATGCTCTTGTTTTCTCTGTAAAGTCTGTTCAGATGCATTTTAAGCCCAAGAGAGTAAGTAGAGAGGTAGAGAGAAGATAAGAGGGAAAGAGTGAGGATAAAGGAAGGGGGGGGGCTATGGACAGAATAAGAGAGTAGGGGGTGAAAGAGTGTGGGCGAGAGTAAAGAAGATATGAGAGAAAATGATGGAAAATAAGAGCGAGAGAGGATGAATACAAAACGTGTGAATAGAGAATAGACAGAGAAGAACAACAAATACCAGAAGTATGAAGGGGGGGGGGGGGGGGGGGGGCATTTTAAAAACCTGAAAAGTGCCTTGCTGATAAGAGAACCAGAGAGGAGGTGAGGGCTTGGGAGAGAACGAGTTTAGTTTTACAACAGCACTTTATTACATCAGAAAATAAACTGTGGATAATTGATTTGAACTAAAAAAAAATAATAAAAAAATACCTCTGTTGAAAAAAAGAACAGAATGCACAACCATGAATACATGCAAGAAAGAGATAACAAAAGGACAAGGTAAGAGAATAAATGAAAGGGGTAGACATGGGTAGAGGGAGAAAGAGAAAAATAAAAAGTTGGGTGGTGGGATGGGGGGGGTTGACATATTAAAAAAGGAATAAGGGAGACAGCCAGACAGCCACAGACAGACGATGTTGTTACATTGCAATGGAGGAGAGACAGAGGAAGACAGAGAGAGAATGAGAGAGATGGGAGGAAGAAAAAGAGAGGAACAGAAGAGGAGAGAGAGAAAGAAAGAGAGACCAAAAAAGACAGGAAGAGAGAAAGTGAGAGACAAAGAAAGAACTGTGAGATAACAAGAGAAGTAATGAGGCAGACTGAAAGAAAGAGATGTTAAGTTGGGTGAGAGAGAGAGAGAGAGAGAGAGAGAGAGACAGAGACAGAGACAGAGAGACAGAGACAGAGAGAGAAAGAAAAAGGGAGAGACAGCCAGAGAGGAGAGGATGGTTAGGCTGCGTTACAGGAGAGCTTGACAGGTCAGGGGACTGGAGTGGATGGTAAAAGAACTAATGAAGCAGAGTCCAGATGAGCTGTCACCACACTACACACCCTGAGTGTACACACTGTGTGTGTGTGTGTGTGTGTGTGTGTGTGTGTGTGTGTGTGTGTGTGTGTGTGTGTTTGTCCAGACAAGCCATCACCGCTCCACATATCACTATAGTCCCATGTCCCTTGCTCATACACTCTTTACTTACCATCCTACAACGGTGTGTGTGTATGTGTGGCATTAAGATTTACTAAAAAAAGACCCATGTGCAAAAAGCAGCTGCAGCAATGCAAAGCACCTGCTGCAACTCAGAGAGCAATCTCTGAGTTTGTCAGTATTGCTTGTCAGTCAGTGGAGGACCAAGGCCAGGAGGCAAACCAAAGTGCCTTGGACATCTCTGCTCAACCTGCTCAGAGCACAAGAAGAGAGGGTGAATTTGGAAGAGTCAAGGGCTTCAAGATGAAACCTCGGCTGAATCTACCACTTGCAACTGATCCTCAATGGCAACAAATGGACGAAGAACCTGCGCATCACTCTGGACAACATACTAAAGGGGGAGACATCTAGTAAAATGGAGACCCAGACGCATACCCAGCATACCCAAAGCATACCCAGAAGTTTTTGGTGTAAAGGAAGGTCAGAAAAGCCAGAAGGCCACATAGCCTTTTTAACATGGCAGACTGGACTCTTGACAACACAAGGACAGTAGTTCAGCCAGAAAGACTCAGAGAAAGGCATAAGGTTTAAAGGGATTTAATATGAGATTTAACAATAGTTGACAAGTAGAGAATAGTCTTTGGCGGAGGTCCAGTCATCAGCCCGGGTCTAATGTTGAGGGGTCCGATGGATCCTGCCGCGGAGTGTAACTGGAACCGAGACACACCCCCCCGGGCGCACGGGTAGACTGGACCAAACTGGTGGTGGTGGGGATGGAGGAGGGGACTTCAAAACGCCGGTACCTGAAGCAGCGGAAAAGGTGAGCTAGGTATGTCATTTTAAAGCAGGTGGCGGCCGCTGATTGGCCAAATGCGAAGTGCGCTTCTGTGATGTTGGAGTCTTCCTGGCAGAACTTACGCAGGCTTTCATTGCAGAAAGCCCCAGCAGGATCTGCTTCTGGGCCATCAGGTACCATGTATAAGATGTACAGAAACTGCCCACTGCTGCTAAGGAGGCTGTCGAAGTTGCTACAGACACTCTGGAAAAAGAAGCAGAAGCCGTAGCTCAGGACAGTAGCCGAGGGCTGTTTTGTCCCCAAAGAGCTGAACTCATCAGGACATCATCAATTTCAGAAGATGTTGAAGGGAAAATATTCTAGTCCTTTATTTCCGAAAGACTGACATTCTACCTACCCATCAATACGTACGTTGATATCCTACCTACTCATCAATAAGTACGTTGATATCCTGCCTACTTATCAATAGGTACGTTGACTCCAAATAGGGGAAGTTTGAGGATACTCTGGATGTCTGGAGCATACATCAGTAACCAGCCAAATGATCAAGGAAGCAAAAGCAATAAAAACACCCTCTCAATCATGGTTAGATCTCAGCAAGGCCTACACAAGCTCCCCCATCCGTCAGCTCACTAAATCTGTATAGCATGACATACAAGCTCCACCTGTCAATGGTAGAAGAATTCAAGGCTACCACGGCAGGAGCAATAAGCACACTTGTTTTATCGGAGAATGTGAGAGGCAGACATGCCAGTAAGACCATTAAGTGTGGCAGGAAGCGGAAACCAGGAGCTTCTACAAGTGAGTGGAAGCCACAAGTGAGAGAAGCCGACGCATACTGGTAGTGCGAGGAGATCATTGGGGTGGTCTGCCAAGGCCGGCTGGGACTTGGTAACGACAATGCCAAGATGTAGAGCACTAAAGGCAGAAGAGGACTCATAGTGCAGAGGGTCTGGGAGGCAGCAGAAGAGGCCATCTGTGTGAAAGTGACAGGAATTGCATGCCAAGGACAGTGGATGCAGTGGGACAATGCACTGGAGCGATCGATTTCCTGCAGGGGGCTGGCTGTCTTTTCTCCCGTGAACAGTGGCTGTCCTCTTACCAGCTCCAAACAACCTTAAGATCTAGGGAAATAAAAAAGATCTATCCTGCAAGCAGTGCAGAACATTGTCTTACACATTGAACCCCAAATTTGACAGGATGTCCCAAAGCACTAGGAGAGGGCTGATATAGGTGGAGACATTATAAGGTCCTTACAGAGATTGCCAAGTGGATGGACACTGCCAAAACATGCATTCCATCTTACAGCAAGTGTCTGACTGGAACATGCAAGTGCACCTGTGAAAGAAACTTGCCTTCCCGGAAAAGGTAGCTCTAACGTCACTCGGACAGGTCTGACATGATCCTGTTATTCAGGACTATCCTGATAGCTGAACTCACCATACCCTGGGAGGACAGGCTCGCTATCTCTCACCAGCTGAAAAAAGCCAAGTACCAAGACTTGGTCGATGAGACTCTCGGCAAGGGGTTGGTATGCAGCCCTATTTCCCATCAAAGTCCGAGCAACATCAGTGCGCTACAGCAGCACAGACCACCCTCAACATGGCTATGGCTGATGAGACACCACAACTGGAGCCCTTTAAACAAATGATGTTCAACCTTGGCTACCCCACTCCACCTAGCCAAGGCCCACAAGGTATGCGGCCAGGTTTAGTCTTGGCTCAGGGTGTAGCCCGAGGCTAGCTGCAGGGAGTGGCAAGGAAACGTCCCTGATCACTGCCCCACCATCCTGAGGTGTCCTGCAGTGAAAGGGGTGAAACACCAAGGCACGATAGCTTACAGATGACAACCCTGTAGCTGGTTTTCGAAGATGCTCAGACCATCCTGCCACCAAGGACTCCCAAGAGAGGTGGGGAGGTCTTGCTATACCTCAGGGGACTCTTGTAGATTCTTGCTTGTAGCAATGCATCTTGGTAGTGCTTTGTAATAGCTACCTCCTAATATGCATTTATTTTGCATTTGTCAACTTTTACTTAACACTTTGTTCATCATTTGGTAACTATTGCTTGTACATTAATTTACATTAATTTACATCAGTAAGTCATTTGTAAGCATACTGACACACATCTGTCTGGATGTTGGTTGGCTATCTGTCTAAAATTCTGACTGTTTGTATTTATGCTGTCTGTCTATCACCTTCTCTGTCTGCTTTAACATCTGTAGATATGTTTGTAGATGATTTACTGATGAGAAATAGTGTAAAAGCAATGGTTACCAAATGATAAACAAAAGTGCTAAGAGGTATGAGGTAACAAATGCAAAATGAATTCTAGTGTGTGTGTGTGTGTGTGTGTGTGTGTGTGTGTGTGTGTGTTCACACGGGCTTACACAGTGCTGTTATTTAAACTACTGCAAGATCCCCCCTCCTGTCCCACCAAAAAAGCAAGCTAATTATGTCATGGATCATGAGATAGGAACAGGACACCTGCAGAAGGCTGTGGGCAAGCTCTGCTGCCTAGTCCGCTTACATCAGAGCTGTTATGTGTGTGTGTGTGTGTGTTTGTTTATGAGTGTTTGTTTGTGTGTGCGCATGCATGCGCCTGCTCCCCCAGGTTGAGGTGCCTTGTAAGTATTCCCTTGTGTAGCTTCAGAGTAATGATGTCCCTCAGCGTGCACCAGTGTGTATGTGTGTGTGCAGGAGTGTGTGTGTGTGTGTGTATGTATGTGTATGTGTTTGTGTGCGCTCACCCAGGTTGAGGTGCAGTGCCAGTGTTCCCTTGTGTAATTCCAGAGTAATGAAGTCTCCTCGCTGTCCCTCCCCGTGCACCAGCACACCGTCCGCTCTCTGGCTCTTGAACTTGAGCGAGATCACGTCCTTCACTGTGCTCATGGACTTCTGGTTGAACCGATAGAGCAGTGAGCTTCGCCCGTCAAAGTCCGCCACGTCTGACTCTGTCAGGAAAGAGAGACAAAAACAGACAAAGAGAGGGGTTGAATTCAGACAGAAACCATGCCACGTCTGAGTCTGTCAGGAGAGAGAAAGAGAGAGGGGATCCACAAGGGTACGAGAGTGTGAGAGAGGGAAGGCAGACAGAAAGTTAACATAAGACAGATACAGAAAGAAAGGGGAAGAAAAAGACAGATAGATGTGTGTTCACAGACAGGTTAGTATGTGAAAGAGAGAAAGAGTGAAAGTAAAAAAGAAACTGAAAGACCGAAAAAAAACAAAAAGACAGTGTGTAAGAGAAAAAATGTGAGACAGAGAGTGTGTGTGGGATGAGAGGTTAAGAATTACAGAAAAAAAAGAAAGACTGAGAAAAATGAGAGAGAAAGAGACTGAAAGAAAAAAGGGGGAGAGAGAGAGAGAGAGAGAGAGAGAGAGAGAGAGAGAGAGAGAGAGAGAGAGAGAGGTGTCATTATTTCCCAAAAGATGTCCAGATATCACTCGTGCGGATACTGCTAAAGAGCTAGCCCCATGGAGCAGCCATTGCAGTACACCTCTTCCTATTACCCCACATCAGCAAGCCTCAGTGCGGTAGGGAGAAGCACTTAAACAAAGAATCTGCATTCTATGCTACAGAATCTGCACTTTATAATGTAACCTGACCACAGTCTGTGAACTGAAACACTGTAATAAAATTAATATCGCAAGTCTATTACACAGTGTGTGGGAGTTTTGTTCAGTTTGTTGCTGACCTTCTGGTCCTGTAAGACATTCCTGTTAACCCTAAGAGGTATGCAAGATACATTGTTTTGCTCATATTGTGAGTGTTTGACTATTTGTATGGCCTATATTGCTTTGCCATCTTATAAAGATTTCTGAAACTGTTTAGCTTCTGTGTGTGATCTCTACCTTCCCTGCATTTGTTTATACAGTATCATGTTAATTAACCAACGTCAGTCAGGTGCTAATTGTTTAACCATCTTTTCTTTTCTTTTTTTTTTTTTAACTGTGAGTTAGGTACGAAGACAGTCGCCCTTGGGGTTAGATGCCTCTGGGCATGGGACAAGCTCCAGGCTCTTCATGCAGAGGAGATTCTACAGTCTGTTGGGGCCCCAAGCAAAACATTTTAAACATGTATTACCTCTACTGTTGTCTAAGGTTTGTCAACCCTCATGGGCCCTGTAGTGGTCTGGGGATCCAAAGCACTGCCTGTGTTGACGTCTGACAATCTATGTCTTTGCCTAGATGCCAAATAACCTCAATCAATATTGACATCTTAACAAGAACACCCAACATCATATGTACTATAGGGCAGAACTAAATTAAATTATACTGCCCATATTAATTGAGTCCACAATCACCAGAGGAAATAGATGTTCCTCAAAATGTTAAACCAATGACAAAAAAACAACTTCCAAATTCCTTGGCTATAACCACAGTGCTTAAGGTCTGTCAGAAAAGAAAGATGGACAAATGCAACAAAAAATCTTCAAAAGCAGACTTTCTTTTTTTCTTGTAAGCTTCTAGCAGGTTAACAAAAACAGGTAACACCTTCATAACACATTCATAGCAGCTATCATAAACTGCATATAAAGAATTCATAAGACATGACATACCCAAACCGGTCATGAACGTGGAAGACAGAACGATGACAACTTGTCAAAATCAAGTCCAACAAATGCAAAGCAGAATTGCCATTTTTGTTCCAAACCTCTTACCTGATCACGCCACATCTGAGTCAGTGGGCAAGTCCAGTGCCAAAAAGACATGGTCAAGCAAAAAATTGTTTTGTAAAAATGTATTTGTTTTATAGTGTCACCTTTGCTGGTGACTTATCTTTTGCTTATGGAAGATATGAAAAAAGGCTTTAAATTTGCCTCCAATATTTCAGAAAGAATACCATTAATTTAATCTCCATCCTTGGTAAATATTTCATGATTGTCTTATGAAGTCTACATCAAATGTAGATTCGCATTTACCGAGTTTAGCACTGGGAGGTAAACTAGCCTACATTCAGCTGTACCGTATTTGTGTAACCTGGACAACATTAATTTAATTTATCCAGCCTTTGTAAATATTTCATAAATATCTTATGAAGTCTACATCTAATGTCACTTTACTATACAAGTTCTTAAGTGTTCATAATCCCTGGGTTTAACGGTGGGGGGTAAGCCTACTGTTAAGAGAGTAGAGTAGAGTGTGGAGGGGTCTTAAGGCTATGACACACAAATCCAGCAGGAGATGGAGTTTTTGCCTTTTTTATTTTGCACCACAGTGAAACAAGTGAACTAGTGACAAACAAAACTGTAAACCGAACAAAAAGGTAGAAAAATGTATTGATAAGCTATGTACACGATTTACATAAAATAAACAGGCTACAGGGAGCTCCAAAAAAAAACTCAGCACTCAGACATACGTTCTTCCACGATACAGCTCTCTGAACAACTGAAACACATCCCCAAGGGTATCTCAACACACGCTGCAGGTGGACCATACCATATACACCACTAAACAGGGGTGTTTCAGGCAATATTGAGAAATATACATATTTAAAATGGGGCCACAATCATACACAGCACATCAGACCTTCTACATAATTATATCACACATGCGCATGTACACATTTTAGCGATTTGGTCTCTGTAACAGTTGATCGTTTTTCGGAGGGCGCGAAAACGCGCACACGCGAACGTGCCTCGGAATATAGCGCCCTCACTCCCGGCTCGCGCTCCTTTGGCAAGACAAGGAAGCTTTACAACGCTGTTAAGAGTTATAGTTTCAAATGCTAAGTCAACACTTGTTAATGCTCTTAGACATTTACAAAACACTCGGTTCTGTTCACAAGAGACAGATGACGCTCCTAGGCATTGTACATGAATAAACAGGTATGGTGGCAAAACGCTGTGTTGTGTTTGTTTGCGTGCGAGCAGAATGTTATGTGCAAATGTTGTGCTAGTGAACTTAACTATGTGTGCACCGATAAGTAAAGGCCAGAAAGCGCATAACTCCCCATACAAAGGTGGACAAATCTTACACAAGAGTTCGTTACCACACTCAACAAACACATAGCACAGCCAGGGAAAGGTTTGCACGAGGAGACGGCGTCTCACGTGTCCAATGGCGGACGCCGTGTTCATGCCCTGTGAGGCATTAGGCTCGAGGTAAGAGGTTTGGAACAAAATTAGCAATGCTGCTTTGCAATTGTTGGACAAGTTGTGGTCATTCTGTCTTCCACATTCATGAAATGTTTGGTATGAATGTTAAATCATGTCTAATGAAACAGTCTTGAATGCTTTATGTGCAGATTATGACAGCTGCTATGAATGTGTTATGAACTCATCCGCCAAGTAAAGTATTATCACAAAAATGACATCAAACAAACAAAACACAGATTCAGAGAAAAAATACTGGGACAATGTCCACACCAGCTAAGCTCTTTACTCCCAGGCTGCACAGTCAAAACGTCCTTTCACCTCAGAGGCAGAGATGGTCTTAATATGACTTTACTGCTACACACATGACTTAACCCCTGTAGAAACTTAGCGTGAACGCATTATAATTTTTAAATACGTATGCAGTCATTAAATATTCAAGGAACCAGTTAATGAATTAAAACATTATTGATTAAGAAAAGTGGTCTAAAAATGTGTATAAAAGTTGGAGGTGCTGCTGCGGTATGTTTATATACATGGATAAAAGGCCTCTTTGTTGTATTTACTGTATTTTTTCTTTACTTTATGTGATTTTTAACTTATGTAAGGTATTTGACAGTCTAGTTTCTTGTATTCTTTATCCTTTGTAAAGCTGCTTGGGCAGTAATGCTTTACTTGTCATGCCTTATTGAACTTTAAATTGAGGAAAAAAATGAAATTGAATTTGGCACATGGGGGAGGAAAAACAGTTTCATTCAAGGTTTCGACCTGAATTGAATGCCAGTCTGAGCTTGCAGTCTTCCCCACCCCTTTCTGTCTAGCCCCTCTCTCGCTCTCTTTCTCTCACCCTTTCTTACCCTCTCTCTCTTATGCTCTCTCTCTCTTGCCCTCCCCCAGACATCTTCTAGACGCGACATGTACCTGACCAGCCGTGACAAGCTGGCGGAGATGGACCGACGGGCAGACAGGCAGGCAGTCGGTGCTGCTTGGCCCTCCTGATGCAGACGTCAGACTGCGGATGGAAATGTGGTCAGCGCGATGCTCTGCAGTGTGGGAGTGTGAATGTTGTGCACAAAAATCCAATTATCTCCACATTTGCCACTCATTTCTCCCACAGCTGCAGAGAAGCGGGTAGGCAGGCGGGCACGGAGGGCCGGCGAACAAGAAGTGTCATCGATGCCACGACTCAGTCTGTACAAATCACTCGGGACCGATTTAAATACAAAGTTTGGGGTGGACAAAGGAAAAGGTAAAAAAAAAATAAAACAGGATACCTTGACAGAAAACATATCAGATATGTGAGTGTGAGCCACCCTTTGTTGTTTGTAGAAATCAGAGCGAGAGTGAGGGAAAAAACGGCTTTTCAAAACCGCTATGATGGAAAAAATGAGTTAGTGAACTTTCAAGGCCTTTCTAAGCCCTTCTCTCCTCAACTTTTCCTTCGCTGGGCGATTCAGATAAAACAAGCGACATGTTTAGCATAAAGCAATTACTGGTACACTGACATACATTACTTGCATTGTACCATATAAAATTATAACGAAACAAATTCAGGGCCTTGGGCTGAACCCATTTTCAGTCATTACTTATTTCATGCTTTCCTGAAATAACTCTCAGCTAACTTGATTATTTAAATGCTCATTTATCAGCACAGCCCAGTGCTCAGTCCCCTAAGTACTCTGTTTGCGGCGTGCACAACGGGGAAAAACAGGCACGCCAAAGGCGACAAGCCAAATTCCACTCTTAATCTGACCTCCACTTTGACGTACTTGTTCGGCATATAATGCAATCAGTTAAAAAAGAGAGAAAGCGACAGAGAGGGGAGAGAGAGAGAGAGAGAAGGGGGTGGTAAAAGAGCAAGAAGGAGAGAGAGGCAGAAATAGCAACTGCAAAAAGAGAGGTTGATGAAAGTGAGAGACAGATAGTGTGAGAGGGAGAGTAAAAAAGAACAACTGCAAGTAACAGAGAAAAAGAGAAGAGAAGAAAAAAGAATGAAAGAGACTGCGAGAGAGGGAAAGGGGAAAAAGAGGAGGGGCGAGTGATGTGTGGAGTGATGAGAGGGGAATGAGGAAATCTGGGTGGAGAGAAAACTAGCTGTCTATCTCTGGCTGTGATTAATGCGCTAAATGGAATTAACACAGCAGTTCAATGCTATGACTTAATGAACACTGCTAATATATGTTCACACACACAAACACACACACACACACACACTCACACATACACACACACAAACATTCTTGAGGGAGCCATCATTTAGCATTGATTAAAGCCATCCATTTGCACACGTGAGAAAGAGAGAGAGAGAGAGAGAGAAACATCCTTTCATTGGTTGCAGAGGAGTGTGTCAGTTTAAAATAATGTCTCATTTCCCTGAGTGCTCAAACAGCATTGTCAGGCATCAGGCAATATGCACCCGCAACAACACCCGCAGCAGAGCAGCACATGCTGCTTTAAGTCTGCTGCAATTTCACGAAGGGAAATATCACCCCACACAGCACATCCCTCATACAAGCAGGTGGGTAAACAACTTTCTTTTTACGTTCCACCCGCTCCTCTCTCCCCCCATTTCCATTCGTCTCCCTCTCTTCTCTCCTACTCTGCCCTCCCTCTGCGAACCCACTTTTTGGTGTCTCCTCGAATGTCATCCTTGAGCCACAGACTGGACTAACAGGGTTTTTCACGAGCGCCACTCGTCAACAATTTACAGTGCAAACATATTCATTAAGAGCACAAATACGTTCTCTATTACTAGGCGGGGCTCGCGCTGCGAGCCCATTATGTGTAATGAATGCTCCCACAAAGGGGTAATTATAAACATAATTACCAAACACTAACTCACCCGCTCGCTCGCTCGTTTTAGTGCTGTCGTGGAAGGAGAACGCAGCGCCACCTGCTCCGGTTGTTGGTCCTGTCTCTTCAGTCAGGCCTCCCCAGATTCTGCTCTGCTCACTCTCTCCCTCCCTCCCCCAGGCCCCCCGTTGTCTCTCTCCTTTCCCTCACGTCCTTTTATTTCATTTCATTTCCATTCAGTGCAATTTAGTTTTATTGGCATGGCGCACAGTGTATACAATGTCACCAGAGCACAAGACCTAATAGGTAATTAAATTTTCAGGTACTAAGCATTTCACGGCCAAAGAAATGTCAAGAGGAGAGAAAAAGATACACCTCGGCTTTTCTCTCTCTCTCCCTCTCTCTCTCTTTCATCTACTCTCTCCTTCCCTTCCCCCTTTTTCTTTCCTTTTCTCTTCGCATCTCACTGTCTGTCTCCTCTCTGTCTGTCTGTCTGTCTGTCTGTCTGTCTCCCTCCTTCTCATGTTCCTTCAGTTTTCTCTCTTCTTATTTTCAGTCTCTCTCCTCTCTCATTAAATGCCAGGCTTTCTTTTTCCCTCTCTTCTCATCTCTCTCCATCTGTCTAGCCTCTCTCTCTCCTTTCTTCTCTCTTTCTCTCTCCTTCTCACACTCCTCCACTCTATAATTCCAACTCTTTCCAATTCTACCCCCTTCTCCACAGTTAACCTTCAGGCCGTAAGATGTGTGAGTGGAGGTTCCTCCATTATCTTGACCTATTAGGGAAATTGCGGGTGGTCAGCAGTCGCTTATCATGTTTGATCAGTGCGGTAAGCCGAGACACCCTCGGCGGAGTGGAGCTAGGGTTCCGAGAGCATTTGCTCTCCTTCTCAGCGAATGGAAATGCGGTGTGGCTGTGTGGCAAGCAAACACACTCAGATGACTGGAGGGCAGAGGGCCCGCCTGCACTCACAAGGACAGGAAGCAGGAAGTGGGAAGCGGGAAGCAGTGCAAACGCGTGCACATGAACACATGGATTGAGGTGGGAGAATAAATAAGGGCAAACAAGCTCAGCCGCCTTTGTAAATATTTCAGGGCTTGCAGTTGTTCCGTTGCTTGCTTCGCCCTTGAGGTAATGGATTGGTTTGTCCCAGGCTAATGAACATAGCCTGCGGTTTTTACAAATGAAGCAAACGCACTGACAATAAAGTGGTTCACACACTAGCTTCAATCTACATTTTACACTGATTTATTTATTTACACTGGATTCTTTCATTAGCTGTTTTCTACCCACAGTGCTGTAAAGTCCCATTTTTTTAGTCATTGTGTATTGGGGTCTTTACATTATGTCCCAACATCATAGCACACTCATAATGTCTACATTGCACCTATTTGATCTGTGTAGTAACCAGTGTCAGTGGGTGAAATTATGACATTTAATAGCACCTGAAAACCCAAGTGGGCCAGGCAGGGCATCTGTAAGAACACGTCATCATGTTGCAATTCAAATTGATTTTGATTCTTTTAAATACAATTTTCCCCTCATAAAGTGCTTTTGCTCTTGATTATGCTGTCCTCTTATAATGTCATTTTTTGTGAAAATATAATCTGTTTTCAGATTTGTTTGCTCTATGAAACCACATGAAATTGCATCTATGTATCACCTGCTATATTAATAAACTATATGTTTCTGTGTGCTGTACAAATACCTAAGCATTTTACACCCTCAACTGTGGTTGCTAATTAGCACATACTCTGACCTTGCTACTATAAGAACTTTCCTCCACATTGACAGCTACATTAACACTTACTGTAGGCACAGCCATACACCTCCACTCGAAGCCCCACCCATCCCGCAGGGCTCCAATCCAGTGGGATGAAACGCAGGAAGCGGGTCCTGATTGGATGACTCAACTTGTGATGGACCACCCCGTCTGCGTCGATGTTCCCCGGGAACGTCTGTGAAAAGACAGGAGGGAGGTCAGTAGTCACTCTACTATCATGACATCCAATACTAATCCATCTGCCTTAGGATATGGAGGACAACTATGGAATAAGTAGCCTTCAACTCCACCAAATTATTTCCAATTGCAACTGACAGGACGGAATGACAGAGTGTATGTTTTTTTTCCAGACACAGGCTTAGCATGCAAAACTACTTGACTGACAGGGGTTAAATTTAATTACTGGGGTAGAGGGGAGCTGAAACAGGCTGTCATGCCCCTTGGCTGCATTTCCGACTGCTTAGCCATGGAATAACATTTGTCGAGGAATTTAATATTCAGCATGCGGGGCGAGCCGGGCCGGTCGGCACACTCAGTATCAATTTGAGTTGGTGGCAGGCTCTTGCCAAAAACAATGAGCATAGCCAGAGGTCCCTCTGGCTGGTATTGCACTCCTGATGCTGATGGTGCCATTAAGGCCTTTTGGATTGACACATTGGTCTCTTGTTGCCCCCCTGCCCACCCCCAGCCCAACTCATTCTCTCTCTCAAACACACTCTCTCTCTCTTATTCTGTCTGCCTTTCTCTAAATATCTTTCTGTCTCTCCCTCTCTCACACTCATTCTGTCTCACTCTCTGCATAATCCTCTCATTCTCTCTCTTTGTCTTTGTCCCTCTGTCTATCTCTATCTTTTTCATTTCGACAGCATCTTTCTGTCCTCTGTCTAATTTCTGTCTCTCTCTTTATGTCTCTCTTCCTCTCTATAACTATCTCTTTCATTCTGACTACCTCTCTCTCTAATTTCTCTCTCTCTTTACTTTACTTTAATTTCTCCCTCTCTATGTCTATCTGTCTCTCTCTTTCATTCTTTTTACCCATGTCTCTCTCTCTCTCTCTCTCTCTCTCTCTCTCTCTCTCTCTCTCTCTCTCTCTCTCTCTCTCTCTCTCTCTCTCTCTGTCCTCACTGTGGGCTCATCATAAGGGCAGATTACTGTGTGGTAGAAGACACGGTGGTGGGGTTGGGGGTTATGCATATAGTATGCACACTTAAAAGCGGCATCAGCAGCCAAGTCCTCTTCCAGGAACTGGAGCTAAAAAAATGCCCCCATTAACCTGCCAATGTGTGTTCCTGTGTGTGTGTACACCTGAGAGAGAGAGAGAGAGAGAGAGAGAGAGAGAGAGTCTGTGTGTGTGTGTGTGTGTGTGTGTGTGTGTGTGTGTGAGACAGAGAGAGAGAGAGAGAGAGTCTGTGTGTGTGTGTGTGTGAGAGAGAGAGAGAGAGAGAGAGACAGAGAGAGAGAGAGAGAGAGAAAGTCTTCAGTTGCAGAGTAGATATTTTCAGCTTGAGGTCATCCGCAATGGCAGGAAATAATTTGCACAAACATAAAGCACAAGTTTTTTCTCTAAATAATTAGACATTTCTGATAAAAAAAAATGGTTTTCTTTCATCTTTCATAATTTCATTCTTTCTGCGTTCCCTTTTATGCAGATTTGAACATATTTCTAATCTTAAGGCTGTGTGTGTGTGTGTGTGTGTGCGCGTGTGTGCGCGTGCACGTGCGCGTGCGCATGTCTATGATGATTATGTCGTATGTATGTACGTAGATCATTATGTCCATGATCGTGCGTGTGTGTATATGTGTGTTATCGAGGTAAGATGCAAGTTAGAGTTCCCCCACAATTCTGCTGTCCACCTGTGAATGTCCCTGCTATTATCCAAAGCCTTTGCTCTTCCCTGTCTCTATCAGTCGGGCAGCCCTATACAATCCTCCCACCGCCCCTCTCTCATCTCACAGTGGCCAGTTGGGGCCACAGATTAGGGGGAGGACAAGTCAGGCCATTAGTACACCTGTAACAACAGGGGCCAAAGCAATTGCCATCTCTAGTGGTCTGCGATGCACAGAAAATTGATTTACAAAAAAAAAAACAACTGACAAAACATTCAGGGGAAGAAAGTCTGCTGCACTCTAAAATAGCTGCACTGACTCAGCTTTCATGCCAATGCACGTAGGAGAAGGAGTTGTCATTGAGCAGTCTGACTGGGGACAGCTTGATTATAGGTGGCTTTCCTTTAGCAAAGCCAGACAGGTGAAGGTTAAGTTATTGATGCTGAGCAGACCTGCAGTAATCATCTGATGAAAAGGGGGAATTCGAGTGAGCTGATAACAGATCCATGAGATATTTACTGTCTTTTTTTCTTCTCTCTTCCTTCAAACAAACTCTGTCTCTGCACCCCATTTTATTCAGGCTAGACCTCTTTCAACAAATGCAAAGCAATAACAACCACTGCTGACTCAGAGAATGTGTATATGAGATCCAGGGGCAACCATTGGGAGATGCTGCAGTGAGGAGTTATTTTTTCGCTCAGGCGCGCCATTGTTTGCATGTGTGAGTGTGAGCGTGGCACGTCTGGACAAAGCTGCGCACTCCTAAATGAAGTTTGTTTGCGAAAGGGCACACTCGGAAGGACAAGCCCTCGGCACGACTCTGGCTCAGACAACGGCGGGTAAACAAGCACCGCGGCGGAGCACGGCGGCGATAAAGGGGGGGGGGGGGGGTGGGGGGTTTGCTCACCGCGACGTTGTCCTCCTGCCGGTACTGCTTCCAAGCGCGCGGCGTGTCGGCGAAGAGCAGCGTGTAGCCGCTCACCCAGTCGGAGCTGCCATAGCGACCCTGGGTGGCCACCGCGGTCACCTCCACACGCTCCCGCAGGTCCACCTGCAGCCACGGCTGGCTGTCTGACTGCCGCGGGGACCAGCCACCTCCTCCTGGTGGACACACGTGGACACACACACAGACACACATACACACACACACACACACAACAAAACATGGGCACACATACACATGGGCATGTGGTTAATTAAAAGCACACACACACAATAACACATAAACACACACACACACACACACATGGACACACAAACACAGATATGTGGTTAATCACATGCACACACATGCATCAACACACATATGCACACACACAGCCACACAAACATAGACATGTGGCTAATTAAATACACACACATACAAACTCCCAAACACATACACATACAAAGGTGGTTAATTAAATACAAACACACCAACACACACACACACACAGACACACACACCAACACATATGGACATGTGGTTAATTAACTACACACATATGCCAACACATTCACATATGATCACACACACACACACACAGCTATGCCAACATGAACATGTGGTTAATGAAGTACACACACTCAGACACACACACATCCAGACATCGGGTCAGCTACACATATTCAATAGTGGTGTATAGTATATGATTAAAGTGTTTAAAGTGGGGGAATAAACTAAAAATTAATTAAATAAAATCAGATTTTTAAAATCTCACTCCCCACTCGCTCTCTCACTCACCCATTTACTAACACAAACATCTAATCAGTCACTTATGCACTCACCGTCTCTCCTGTTGAGTTTGGCAAAGTAAGAGGACTGGCTGTTGGAGGATGTTGATGAGCTCTGAAATGATGTTGGAGGCAGGGCAGACACCAGCGGCCCGTTGCAGTAATCTAGAGAGGGAGACGAAAGGAGAAGAACTTGCACATCACTCTGTCACTGAAATGTTCTCGCTTGTGGGCTTTGTCAGCTGGTGGTTGTCAAGGTTCACTTCTTGTGTACTTTCCACTGCAACAGTGTCTGTGGACGGTTGCTGTCAATTGTCAATCAGCAATCTCCTTCCTTCATATTGATATTTGTCTACCTATAACCAAAGAACCTTTTGAATATACTAACATACAATGTGTTCTCAAACAATGTACATTAGGCACATTTTCCTCATACCGTACTGTAGTACAGTTGTCTTTGGTCATGGGTCTCCACTCACACTGTATAATATTGAATTGTTGATGTGTTCTAGAATCTTTGTATAAGCAAATGTTTTATTACTATAACAACAAAATTCTTATTGGTCTGTTTGATTGTTAAATGAAACTCAAAAAAACTTTTCTCAGGCAAGTTTGTGATCATACTACATGCATACCATGCCCGAATCCACCTCTTCCGAACATACTAAAGTACCATGTCCCAACCCAGAATTCAGCGATCACACTGGTCAAAAAAACGAGACTTTGGGGGTCAAGTGCACATAGATACGGTATAGATGGTATGGAAGCTTGAGTACGCCCTTAAATTCCACATAATATTCTGTGGACCGCAACATTCTTTGGAATGGTTTTCCAGCTGTCATCAGCACTCACTCGCAACACTCAACACTCAGTTAAAATAATTTACACTCACTATCTGGCAACATCACATCGCTAGTTGTCAACTCGCTTGTCGTCACTGCATACGGCTCAAACACACTGAAATTCCATAAACACGTATCGCTTAGCCATTGGCGAGTAGCGAGATATCTGAACAGGGCCAGACTGAACATGTTTTCTCTCTCTCTCTCTCTCTCCCACCCCTATCCGCTCTATATAGGCCACTATGCAAAATAGGGAGGACAGGGAAGAAAAAAAAAACATATGCAGTGTTATCAGATAGCAGAGCGCATCTATCAGAAACACTTGTGTGGCCATCTGTGGAGGGAGGCAAGAAAGACTTGGATGAAAGTGTGTTTTGAAGCATGCAGAGATCTCATTTGAGGACACTTGCAGAGAAGCGATTATGCAGCCAATTAACCTTTCAAAAGCCTTCTGAACAACTGAGACCTCAAATGGCACTGCTCTCCCATTTACAAACGGGTTCCAAATTTCAAAAAAAAGAAAGGGAGAGAAGAAAGTGAAGAAAGCATGAGGAGGTTAGAAGGGAAAGGATGAATAAAACAAAGGTAGGGAACGTCAAAGAGAATAAGAGGAATAAGGAAAGAAAGGGATGAGAAAGATAGAGGGATAAACAAAAACAGGAAGGATATGAATAGGCAAATGGGGCTGGTTGAAAAAAAGAAAAACAAAGGAGTGTGTTAGGGATAAAAGGAAAATAAAGGGAGGGGGAGGAATGAGGAGGTTAGAGAGGAGAGGATGAACAAAATGGAGGAAGAAGAAGGTAAAAGGGATTAGAGAAGACATAAAAGACAGAGAGAGGTGAAGAGGAAGGTAGTTGAAGGGAACACAGGAAAGAGAGGAAAGCAGGGATTGAGTAAAGAAGAGGAGGGCGTAGGGCATTAGATGAAGAAGAGGGGATGAGAAAATGAAGAAAAAAGAATAGAGAAAAGGATAGAAAAGGCTGGAATAAAAGGGAAATAAAGGGAGACAGAGGACAAGAGAATAAGGGTAAAAAAGCGTGACTGAGAAAAGAAAACAGTGAGTATTAGAGGGGAAGAGAGAGTGAGAGAGAGAGAAAGAGAGATGAAAAGAAAGGGGGAGAGGCAAAGAAAAGGATAGAGGGATAGAAAGAGAGAGAGAGTAACTGCAAATAAGAGGGAGTGAGCGAGAAAATGAGAAAGAAAGAGATGGCAATGATGAATAAAGAAGTCTATCTAAGGTCAGGAGCAGAATGGCCTGGAGCTATCTGTGCCCTATCCCTTCACACACACACACACACACACACACACACACACACACACACACACACACACACACACACACACACACACACCTGCTAGCTTTAGCCAGACTCCGAGAGCGCCCAACATACCACAGCGAACCACATATGCTCCCTTTTAATGACCTTCCCACCCCCCCCCCACCCCACCCGCCCAATCACAGCCTTGCATCTCCTCTACAGAGGGAATAAAAAACCAATTAGACGTGGTCGAAGCTCCAATATCTTAGGAAGAGCAAATATGTGGATTTCTTTCATCACATTGGCTCACAGCTTGTTTAGCTTCTGAACAATATTTTCTTTATACCTCTTTCCCACGTTCTTTCTTTTCCCCTTGGTTGTTTAATGCGTTTTTCTCACTTCTTTTGTTTGTTTGTCTCTTTGTGTGTTTGTTCCTTCCTTTCTTTCTTTCATTTTTTCTTTCTTTCTTTCACTCCCATCCCTCCATCCCTAAATGTGGTCAACTGAGACTGCCCTTCCTGCTAGGCGGACAGCCAGGATGAGCAGAGTGAGAGACGGGAGGCGTAGGGGCTCATAAATATGGATGTGGCCTCACACAAGCAGAGCCTCTCTCTCTCGCGCTCTCCCTGCACACACAGACACACACACACACACACACACACACACACACACACACACACACAAGCAGAGTCTCTCTCTCGCTCCCTGGACACATAGACACGCACTACACACACACACACACACACACACACACACACACACACACATATAAGCAGAGTCTCT
>CM059275.1:11415201-11427701 GCA_030347295.1 Setipinna tenuifilis
CAAACTTAGCAGTCAGAGCATTACAGCAAACTTTTAAGGAGACACTTACCAAGCTAAATAGTTATTTTTAGGGTTGAACTCTTTGAGTATGTAATTTTATTAAAAACCAACATTTCCTTTATAGCCCCAAACACCCACAATTTGAACTCTATAGACCTGTAGTGTAGGGCAAGAGCAGTCATTTCCCTCTTCTTCGAACCTAGGTCTCAAGGGTACCTAACACGCACTCTGACCACAATGCCAAAGAGCCAGGCTTCTTGGAATGGCACTGTGAGGACATCCTCAACTGTAGTGATAACACTCCATCATATACTGCCCTCCCTTTCGGGGAGCTCACCCATATGATCCAAACACACTCAGGTATCTCTCATCCCATTTCTTAATCTGCACGCACAGTTTGTAAAGTACATTTTAACAAATTTACTAGATTCCTCATTGCATTGGCACCATTCTCAATTGACTCTAATAGGCTATTCAGAACATCAAGCATGCATGCATTTTGGGAGGAGTTGCCTGGTAAACCAGCCCCTCGTACTTCACTTCGTTTTGTAGAGAGGGTCTGGCGCTGGTACCATTCAGAGCACCGGTTGTAGGCAGACTCAATCCTAGCCAATCAGCAGACAGAGGGAGTGTGCAGACGATCTGTGGATGTAGCTCTGGATATCAACGTAAGCAAGGCCATTCAGTTTATTGTGGCACTGTTTCGGAATATGAAAGAATTAAAGTTGGAGGAAGAACAATGTTTGAAAAGTTTTATTTGTGGAATAGACATTGTGGTCCTACTCCCCACTGGGTATGGGAAATTTTTAATCTTCCAGCTTGCTCCATTACTTGTTAGTCCGTTACTGTCCGGACTAACAACTAACATCATGATTAGATATTAGCGATTGGGATAAAGGCAGATCCAAACGCCCACACCTCCAGCTAGAAAAATGTTTCTCAATACAGCACAGCCAGACCCTCTGTACAAAACAAAGTGAAGTATGAGGGACTGGTTTACCAGGGTAGTGTTCTAGTGCACATTATTAATGTATTGACCGTATAGTTTTCTTTGTGCTTCTATGACAGTGTTATGACAGCTGCATTTACAGATTTTGGAAATCAATGTTTGTCTGTCTGTCTGTCTATCTATCTATCTATCTATCTATCTATCTGTCTATCTATCTGTCTATCTATCTATCTATCTATCTATCTATCTATCTATCTATCTATCTATCTATCTATCTATCTATCTATCTGTCTGTCTGTCTGTCTGTCTGTCTGTCTAACTGTCTATCTATGCCTTTACAAGTTTCTCTTTAATTCAAGAACATTATCTGAAAACAGTTTCACCTTAGCCATATAGATGTCTTTGCAGCCTGACCTTTGCAGCCTGACCTTTGCAGTCTGATCTTTGTAAAGCAGATTTTAAACAAACAATGAAGTGGTTTTACTTAAGAGAGCATGTCCATCTACTGCAACCTTAATTTTGCTTCAGATGTTTTATCTTAAGTAAGACAAGAGACAGTTGAAGCCTCTGAGAGCAGAATTTTCTTAGAACATTGAACTACTAACTAAAGCAATTTTATAACTAAGAGCCATTACATTGTTTTATTGAAAACTATTCCCACCCCAACATATTTGAGTGTGCTGCTTAAAACATTGGAGTCAGCAGCAGTTAGTTAGTCAGTCAGTTAGTCAGTCAGTCTTCCTCTCTCTCTCTCTCTCTCTCTCTCTCTCTCTCTCTCTCTATCTATCTATCTATCTATCTATCTATCTATCTGCCTGTCAACTTATCCCAATTCCTCTCACACTGTTTTGGTCCAGTATTTATTTTTTCTGTTTTCTTTTTTGTCTGTTTTTCCTGTGTGTGCACCCTTAATAGTTTATGGTTGTGTCCTACGTCCTTGCAGAGATATGCTGAATGTATTCTAATATAGTCCCTACGAGACCTTCCCCACCTGGCAACCAACCCCATGCTGCAGATACACAGCCATAATATGAGAAGAGAAAGAGAAAATGGAGGAGAGACAGAGGGATAGTTGGAGATATACTGAGAGAGAGGGGAGGCAGAGATAGAAAGAGAGAGTGCTAAGGTGTGTGTGTGTGTGTGTGTGTGTGTGTGTGTGTGTGTGTGTGTGTGAGAGAGAGAGAGAGAGAGAGAGAGAGAGAGAATGTGTGATTCACAGTCTGTCTTGGTAATCAAAATGCTGCTGGAGGTTTCTCGCTCTGAAAGAGCATGCATCTTTCATGGCATGCATGCCTCTGTCCATTCTACTCTGTGCTACTCTACTTTAGCTACCTCCACAACTCATGAGGTCAAGGGAATACACACTTACCTGCACAATATAATAGTGTTATTTAGATGGATCTTTACACAGTGAAATAATTACAGATCCAAACACTGATGGAACAATTTTACAGTCTAGATAAATCTGATAAAACAAAGCATGCCTCAGCTTTTGTCTTTTAAGCACTAATGATTATGGGTAGCATGATATCTTAAGAGGCACCTCAGGTTGGCGAAGTGTGGGATTGCACTACAGTAAAGCTCCCCAGCAATGGTTTTGAAATTAGAATTCAACAGTTCTCAATAGTTCTTATTATTTCCCTATATGTTGGTGAGTTCCACCTCTCAGTCTTTGTCCAGGTGCTTTCATGTGCTTGGAACATCTGTTCCCCTTCTTCTCTCTGTCTCTGAGTGCCTGAGCTTCCACTTTAATTAGTGCAGCCAAACAGCTACACCTGTCCGAACAATGCATTCTGGGGAATGTAGTTTGCTCTGTGGGGGCTTGTGGCAGGGAAGCCACTCCTATATGGGAACGTAGCATCCTTCTACCACACGTTCCCTTGTGATGCCCAAATCCCTCCCCCTGGGCCTGACATCCTTGGCAGCTTGAATGATGACCAAAAGTCATCACGTTGGGACAAGGCATTGTGTTTCCATGACGATGGCCAGGTCTGTGAATAATAGAGAAGGTAAAAGGTTGAAGGCCTAAGAACTACCTAGTCACCCTACTATTTGTTTCCTTGTTTTTAGCCATCCATTGTAAGGATGAGTGATCTGTTACAAGAGTGACACAACGTGATGTAGAAGCTGTACTGAATTTGGGAAGTGACCAGACCCTGATTCATTAGTCCATGTTGGTAACCCCACCCCTGACATGAGGTGAAGTGGTCCCAGTTGTTTAAGGCCATGAAGACACCCATGAGTAGCCAGTGGCCATCGTGAACCTGAAAACTACCAAGGGCTTATTCAATGTCGAGGTAAGAGTAATCAAGTTACTCCCAGTCCCAGTCCTGATTGGGTGACACTGCCCAGCTTTCTCTATGAAGTGGAGAGATGCCCTAAAGCGAGCCAACCAGAAGCTCAGAAAATAGTCTCAAGTAAATAAAATGAATAAGTCCTGGGTTCATCTTGCCAGGCCTTGGTCATCCCCCTCCAGCATAACCCAAGTTTTTGCAGTGGATTCCACTGACTTGGACTCTGAACCTGGGGGAGTAGCGGACTCTGAACCACAACCGGGGAGTGGAGAAAACCAAGGAAAGAATTATGCAATGATTCTTTGGCCAGGAGTTCACATAGAGGTAGAGAATTACTGTCGCAGTTGTCCAGAGTGCCAAGTTATGGCGCCAAAACCAATATACAAGAACCCGCTCATTCCCTTGCCAATAATTGAAACTTTTTTTTGAAAGGGTGGGGATGGATATTGTGGGGCCGCTCCCCAAAAGCGCTTGGGGATATCAATACATCCTAGTACTGGTGGACTTTGCCACCAGTAAGGTATCCAGAACTTATTGTTTTTATGCAAAAAAATCACACAAGAAATGTTCCTTTTTAGCACTAGGGTAGGACTACCAAAGAGAGATTCTTACGGCCCAGGAAAGTCCCTTTATGACCACAGCCATCAGACAGTTGTGCACTTTGCCATCCACAGACAGATGGCCTAGTGGAATGGTTTAACTAGACACTTAAAGTCATGCTGAGAAAAGGGGTTTGCGACGATTGAGGGAATTAGGATCAACTTATCCGATGTCATGTTTCCAGTAAGGGAAGTCCCACAGTCCTCCACTGGTTTTTCTTCCTTTGGCCTACTGTACTCACACAAACCAAGAGGACTGCTAGACATACTAAGGAAATGTGGGATAAAACTTTGTCCTTACATGACCATGATTGAACATGTGGAAGTGATGCACATGTGAATGGCCGCTATAATTTCCATTGTGATCAAAGGGCAGCGTATAATAGAGGAGCCCAACATAGAATTTAAACCAGAAGACAAAGTGTTAGTACTGGTGCCCACAATAGAGTGGTAATTGTTGGCCACCTAGCAGGGGCCCTTTGAGAGGTCATTGAAAAAGTAGAGGACGTTAATTATAAGGTAAGACCGTCAGAAAAGCAAAAAGTGGACCAAATCTACCATTTTAACCTTTTAAAAAATTGACATTATAGAGAGGCACTGTTCACTGGTTGTACCCCTAATGAAGCAAAAGAATCAGGCCGAGATGTGGTCCAGTTTGGGCCTGACCTTTCCGCACATCAAGTACAGCGAAGCTTCCCAGCAATGGTTTTCTTAGAATTCAACAGTTCTTATTATATCTGTATTTTTCCATCGAGTTTCATCTTTAAGTCTTTGTTCAGGTGCTCTCATGTGCTTGGTTTGTCTGCATTCCTTGTCCTGTCTCTCTCTAAGTGGCTGAGCTCCTACACCTGTCAAAATGACGCATTCTGGGGAATGTAGTTTGCTTGGTGGACATCTTGTGGCAGGGAAGCCACTCCTGTAAGGGAACATATCATTCCTCTATCACACGTCCCCTCGTGATGCCACAGTAGATATGTACATGTCAGGTCATGTACTAAAATGGTTTGAGTTATGTATTACTGGAAGACAATTTTGTGTCAGTATCGGGGACTACATATGCAAAGAACATGACTTTGTGGTCACCCAAGAAAGTTGTCTTGTCCCCAAGACAGGTTCAAACCTCACATTAATAAAGTAACTTAAACAGCATATTTCCATCTAAGAAACACTGCAAACGTTCACCCCTTCCTGACTCAGCAGTAGGCAGAAAAACTTGTCCATTTGTTTATCTCAATTAGATTAGACTACTGTAATGCCCTATTTACAGGCCTCCCAAAAAATCAATCGAAAAAACTACAGCTCATTCAAAAATCAGCTGCGAGACTGTTAACAAAAACAAGGAGAGAGCACATTACTCCAATAGTAGCCAAAATGCCCTGGCTGCCCATGCCTACAGAATTGACTTTAAAGTGCTCTTACTAGTATTCAAAGCTGTTGAGAATCTCACCCCATGCTACGTACTGTATATGACTTACCCCTGAGGCCAGCCTCTTGAGTATTCTAGAGGCACCCCCCAAAAGGGTCAGAAAAGCAGCCTTGTCATACTACACCCCAAAGACATGGAATGTCCTACCTCAAAACATCACTGAGGCAGAATCCGTGGACATCTTTAAACAGCAATTGAAGACTTACTTGTTCAACCTACACTTGCCTACACTTAACTGCCCTGCTCAAAGACTTTCAGGCACTCAAAGACTTGCCAACCCCCTGCCAGCCCCATCAGAGGGACTCCCTCAACCAATGATCAACCAGTTTTCTAAAATAGCTCAAAGATGTATTGAGCAATTCTTCTCAGCATGGAGATGGAAAGTAAATGATCACCAGCCACATGCAGAGATGACTCCTCTGGCTGGCATCACAGCAGATACCTGCAGAGGTTGGATAAAACACTTTAAAAATATTCTTTACATGCTGCACTGCAAGAGAAGATATTCATTGTGATGTGGATGAGAACTTGTGGACCAACAGACAGAAGGTGTAGGAAGACTACACTGCACTGTAATTCCTACAGCACTGCATAAATAGTTTTCCTTAAGGAGATTGTCTTGTGTTTACATTTACATTTTTTCACTTTGTGCTATGCAGTGCTGTCTTTTCTTTTCTGTATTGCAATGACGTGGTCTGTCAACAAATCAGACTAAAAACACCAATAGTGTAAATATGAATATTGTCACGTCTCTTGTAACCAATCTTTCACATACACTAAGGTGTAACTTACAATTTACAATAACTGTCATCAAAAGATCAAAAAAGCCATAGTTTACACCAGAACAATTCTTCACAGTACACTGTTATATTGACAACAAGACTAATCAATTGGACTGTCTTATCATCAGAACTTGTCATTCTGATGGCACTGACATTCATTGGCACAGAAACTTAGTTTTGAGAGATCAACTAAGGATTTTGAGCAAGACACTGGATTTTCCACAGTATTTTGCTATTTGTTTTGAGAAATGCACTTACTGTTTTGCAAATTCTAAGAATGATTTGAGAAATGTACCGAAGCGACTAAGAAAAACTGTATTATTATGATCACCGAAATTCACCTGTAACATGCACAAACACACACAAACTGAATAGCTTAGCTGAAATATCCATTAAAATTATATTAGCCTATTGGGTGTTGTGTGTGTGTATGTGTGTGTATTTGTATGTGTGTATGACTATGCTGTATGTGCGTGCGTGCGTGTGTGCATGTGTGCGTGCGTGTGTGTGTGCGTGCGTGTGTGTGTGTGTGTGTGTGTGTGTGTGTGTGTGTGTGTGTATGTGTGTGGACTTGTGTGGAGAGGTAAAGTTTGCACATATCCAAACAAACAGATACTGCAAGTGTCAGTCACACAACACTGAACATTTATTGGCAGGTCATAACAGCACTGAAGAGACTCTAGGAGAGCTAGCTACTCACTACACTCTTTGCCTGAGCCTAGACTCTTTTTCCTCCATCCATCCATCAATCTCTCTATCTGTCTGTCTATCTGTCCGTCCACCTATCCATTTATCCATCCATCCATCCATCCGTATTCACCCTTTACTATAGTTTCTAATTATGAGTATAATAATAATAATAACAACAATAATAATAATAACAACAACAACAATAACTATATATTATATAACTATATATTATTGTCATTATTATTATTACTATTATTATTATTATAAGTGGTAGTAGTAGTTGTAGTAGTAGTAGTAGTAGTAGTAGTAGTAGTAGTAGTAATAGTAATAGTTGCTGTTGTTGTTGTTGTTGTTGTTGTTGTTGTTGTTGTTGTAACAAGACTTGCCCATTGGTGTTGTGCAACCTGATGTTAAAGCAGGTTATTTGAGGTCAGACTGTAGTCATGGCAGCCCACGTATGTCCCCTTGATCTACACCAGTCACTAGAGGACATGTCCTTTAAACAGATCCTTTAATTATTTCAAGAACTGAGAGACAGCAGGAGACACGTGTAAGACCCGCTTAATCGTGTACTCTGAGATAAAGCCCATCCAACATGTGGACAGATTAAAGGATCAAGAATCTGGATAGATTGATGTGTTGATGTTATCTTCAACTCCAACTTCTACAGCTTTTCGGGGTAAAATAACTTTGGGTTTCGGGTTGAAATACTACAACTGGCTATCCACACTGATCAGGGGGAAAAAAATTGAATTTTCACCATCCACCCACCAACCCACCCACCCACAGGATCGAAACCACGCAGCACAATCGGATATCCATCTAGAAAGGAAATGCACAGACATTATTCATTACTATGTGTTAATTAAATGCAAGCTCCTTGTCCACGCTTCCTCTCTATGTTAACGGCCTGTGCAAATTTCTTCCGACCTCATTTGACTGCTGCTCACACGGCGGACCAAAAGCTGTGTGGCTGATGTAATGCAAAGAAGAGGAGAATCAGCCTTCCAACTGACAGGGAAATGTGGGAACACATTCTATTTTTCCTCCAGAAAACAAAAAAAAATACTTTCAGTGTTTTCCACTTTTTTTAGTGTTCAGAGCTTTAACACCTCTGCCGGGAATGCATATGTCGCCTCAACCCAAAAACAGATGAAAACTGTAAAAAATATATAAATATAAAAATAGTTGCAGAGAGTGTGATGAGAGCTATGGGCTAAGTCTGTGGGATGTGCAGGAAGTGGCAGCGATCCCAGTGGTTAAGCATCGGAAACCCAAAAATAAAACCTTGTTTACTTAGGCTATGCCTTTCTATTCGACTTCATGAGCCAAATGCACTCCTACTCAGAATGAACAATATCATGTCTGGTATCATCCCCACAGAATAGATCTCAACATAAGAGTGTTGAAGAGAAACATGTTTATGAAGACCCACGATGATTTTATACCTCATGCTATACCAAATGTGGACAGACAGACAGACAGACAGACAGACAGACAGACAGACAGACAGAGAGACAGATAGATAGATAGATAGATAGATAGATAGATAGATAGATAGATAGATAGATAGATAGATAGATAGATAGATAGAATGAACATAAACTGCTGGTGCACTTACACTTGTAATGCCTTTATCAGTACACTCAGATATTTTAGGATGGGCTAAACTTTCAACAAAACAATGTAATGGCTCTCATTTATAAAATTGCTTTATTATGTTCAATGTCCTAACACAGATCTGTTTTTCGTGGACACTTAGAGGCTCTGCACAACATCCCCTGTGCTAGTTCCTAAATCTTACATCTGCCTAGTTAACTTTGGTACAGTATCTGAGAAAAAAGGCACCTTGGCCATAAAGCAAAAGTAAGGTTGCAGAAGGACATACACCCTTAAGTAAAAAAACACTTTGCTGCTGCAAACCTAAAAGCAAGGTTTATAAAAATCTGCTTTACAGAGGCAAAAAAGTCCTCAAACTCAAACTACAAAAGTATGTAGATGGCTAAAGTGTAGCTGTTTTCAAATAATGTCCCTGTTCCTAATTCACTGTAAGTTGCTCTGGATAAGAGCGTCAGCTAAATGTATGTAATGTAATGTAATAATGTGCTATAAGTAAAGATAACCTGGTAAGCCTTTATCTAACGCATCATCTGATAAGAAGGTAAGAGTTGCTGATCACAAGGAATTTAAAACAGTGTTTCCTAAAAACACAAGAAAATATAGTAAATATCTCCGTGCTCTTGCCAGTTGGGATAAAAATAGACGGTAGATTAAATAGTATACTATAAGCAGTCTTAACAATAAAATACACTTAATTATAAATAACATTACACTAATTAACATTAAGTATACCACTAAATACCTGTCAATTTCTTTGAGAAATGTTTAATGCTTGTCAATACTCAAGTTAATTTTCATAAATGATTTGTTTATGTGGACTGATGCATTAAATGATATCAGTTAAGGGACTGTTTTAATGTGTTATGCTTTGGTACATTTATTAATAAGCTATTCACACGTTAATAAACCATACAACTCAGCATTTAACCTGACTTATGGTTTTTTAATTTTGAAATTAATGGTTCATTCGCGCTAAGTAATGGATGAAATAATGTCCGTTAGGTGATCCTGAGCACAGACCATCATCTCTGCAGCCGCTGGTTCATTACTCCTCGTGCAAACGCTTTAAAAATGAATGAACGAGCTGAGGGCAGGGCTGAGAGAGAGAGAGAGAGAGAGAGAGAGAGAGAGAGAGAGAGAGAGAGAGAGTGAACGAACACTGTCTCCGAGCACACTCATTTACACAGCGTCATCTCAGGTGTCAAACATGATGAATAATTAACACCCTGTCAAAATACATTAAAGTTATACACTTCATTACTTCACTGGTTTTTGTTGTTTGTTTAATTTCTTAGTTGTTCTTATAATGGTTGTATGTTTCTATCATTATATCGTGTTTGTATAATGATGCTTAATTTTCTACCACAAATCACCTACACCATGATGACACCATTATGAAACTAAATGGACTGTAATAGATGTGTACTTGAAAGGCAGCGTAAAGTCAGTGTTTATTTGTTCTGAAAAAACAAAAAGGCCTCAAAAACCTACCAAAAACATAAAACAAACCTTCAACATTTTTTGACAGTTGCTTAGATACCTCTGCCTCTGCCTCTGTCTCTCTGTTTCTGTTTCTGTTTCTGTCTGTCTCTCTCTCTCTCTCTCTCTCTCTCTCTCTCTCCCTCTCTATCTCTCCCCTGTTCATCTCATTCTTACAATTTTCTAAACAGTAGGTGCATTTCAAATGTATATCATACAAACAAACAACATTGTAGATGATAACTGCATCAGGGATTTATCCAAAAATAGTCAATGCGAGAGCAAGTCTTAAATCGGTTTGTGGTCAAGATGAAACAGCTAAGTACTGTTATTAAGTTTATATACCGTTATGGTTATTTGGTCTATATTTTCTCATTTTTTAAGGTTTCCAAGCAATTTTTCAAGCCACAGACATTGTTTGAAAACCAAGTAAAGTCATCCAATAATGATCTGATGATGAATGACACACATTTTACTTTCACTTGGAAAATAACTTTTCAATTGGAGAGGACAATTTAATAAGGATGAAACCTTTAGCAGCACTTTTATGCATCCACTAAAATAAAGTTTCAGAGTTAGGAATATTTTAGAAGGGACAACATTAAACTTCTAAATCACAGCCAGCCACAAACAATCAGCATTTGTGAACACATCACATATAACCATTCCCTGGTGGAGCTGTAGAGTAAGCTTACATCAATAAAGACGAAATAGAATGCTTAGTTTAATGAGCCCTCTCCTTCTAATCCTCACAACCAATCAACATGTATAATAGGTGAGAGAAATAAGATTGCATGTTCTATAAAGCCAAGCAGGGGTACTCCTCGACATTTTGGGCCCTATGAATTATACTCATTTTGTATGCCAAACCCCCAGCTACTCTGTTATCATATTATCAGTCGGTCGGACATTAAATGAGGACTGAAGTCCATGCTGGGCTCTTTAAATCATCACCCCGCCTTACAATGCTAATACCAAAGGTATGACTGAACACATTATTGTCTGGTATAACGACACACAGATACCAGACTATGCTTCATGCTGGTGTCCCACAGACTGTTTTTGCCTTTAAACAGAATGAATTGAATTGTGTTCAACTGAGTAAACAACTTAACCAAGATGATTGAGAAAGGCCATCAACACATTGAGGTCTTGCTTTGTATAACTCTACTGAGGGATCTTTCATGGCAGTAATACCTCCACAGCCATCATGGTCTGACACATTCTGTCAGACTTGCTAGTCTGTGATGTTTCACACCATGTTCGCCTTTAAATAGATTGAATCAATTCTCATCAACAGTTAAGGTTTGACTGACAAATAATGTTGTATATATTTCAGAAATAGCTTGTCACTGAAACCGATGAAGCATAAGGAGACACAGAGAGACACAACTTTTTACACAGTAATTAAACATCTACATTACATTACTTTACATTTAGATGCTCTAGGAAGACTAAACAGGATGTAAGATAGAAAGATACATTTGCAAAATGTTTCAAAGAATGAGAATGTGAGGTTGTACAGATTGGATTATGCTGGCATATAACAGTTTTGAGATCACTGTGATTCTGATCTGGGAAATGTACCAAAGCACCTGAGAATAACTGTAATAATTCAAACATTATGCATGCAACTCGATGTTTGTTGACTCTTTAAATAGTTTTAAATGCATTTTTCTACTTTCAGCGCTTGCAAACAGATGCATAAACAACAGCTGATATAAAAACAAAGTGCCTGGAGCTTGCTAATTTTTTTTGACAATAAAAATGACTTATTGCTTCATTAATCATCACTTGCAGCATTTACACTGCCGCTTTCCATCACTTTTACGGCTAGAACTTGCCATTATCAAAAAAAAAACAGCTTCTGGCTTTTATACATGTTTACATTCTTGCAATGTTAGTGTAGGTACCCACGGCAGCTGTTGACAGCTCATGAAGACAGAGGCAGGTGGGGATTTGGTATTCATAACATTGAATTTGGTATCTCCAAAAGAGCTCTGCTTAAAAGAGGTCTGCGGCCTGTGGATAGATCAGACTTGGCTGCTTTAATGTTCGTTCCTTTGATATGGTCCTGATTGGTCTATTAGCGCCTCAGTCATTAGATAGCAGCATCAGTGAAAGGCCTCTCTTTGCTCGATGCAGATGCATCTGTTGATTCAGTCTGGGCAGACGGCTGGGGTGGCATGCACTGAGCCAACTAAAGAGACTCCGACCATCCGGCAACGCAGCATGAGTGAGCGAGCGAGTGAGCGAGCCTGCCAGGCAGCGAGTGGGAGAGAGAGAGAGTGAGAGTGAGGGAGAGGATGAGAGAAACAGAGAGGAAGATATGCGCACATCATGTGAGTGCTTCGGCTGCCGCTGATGTGCACTGACTGCTGAGCTCTATCTAGAAGGGAAGACGAACGCCAAATCAGATCTGATCCACATCCAGCCCCAGCAAATAAGGGCCAATCCAGGACAAATATTCCACCCACCTGCTGTCTTGGTTCAGAGATGAGCTAAGGTGTTTGAACCCTGCCCAAACAACTACATGCTGCAATAAACACAAACATTTTGGTTCAGTGTGCACTTATTCAGCCATTTATTGGCATTTGTTAGATGGAGCTTCTGACATGCCCAAAAGTCATTCTTTTCTATTACCGTCTAGGCATTGTGGAA
>CM059275.1:11435201-11460201 GCA_030347295.1 Setipinna tenuifilis
GAGAGAGAGCATCTGACATGATCTATGCACTCCAACCACAAATATGTATACTGTGCAAAGATCAAGAATAAAACATTAAATAATTAAAAAAAGGGATAAAAAGACAACACAGCTGCTTATGTGACAACCAATCCCAGTAATTATGCATGACTTTGTTGGCACTGAAATCACACAGTGCATCACGGCAAAGTGCACCTCCAAAAGCACTGGAGCTATTTATATGATGGCCACCTGCACTTGGAGTCCATGATTGAGCACTAGGTACAGACCCTGCTTCTAGTCGTGATTTCCAGTCACATCTCATAACAGAGCGTGACTGTATAGAGATGTATGCTCATTACTTCTCTGACTGGTCATGATGATGCAAGCAAAACGTGCAAGTGTTTCAAAAAGCAATGCAGAAAGTAGGTGGAAATATCTGTTTGGGGGTACAAAAGAAAGAATACCAGGAATAAAACAACATCTCCATGCCTGTAGACTCTGTAGAGTCTGCCTGACATTGGCTATTATCACGGTCTTTAACATACGTCTAGTAATTTAATAATCCTTGGAGTCCTTTTAGTTACGGTAAATGTTTTCTGTTGGATGGGACACGCACACAATTTGATAGAGAGAGAGAGAGAGAGAGAGAGAGAGAGAGGGAGAGAGAGACGGAGAGAGAGAGAGAGAGAGAGAGAGAGAGAGAGAGAGAGAGAGAGAGAGAGATACTTAAGTTAATACGAAGTATGGGATGAAAGCGTGAGAATTTTCACGCTCGATTAAAACAATTACACTCCATCTCTGTCAAAATGTCTGCTTCCTTTACAGGGTTACGTCCTCGCAAATGCTTGACATTACCACAAACTGCAATGCCACGTGCTGTTTTTGTTCCTGAATAACACCATCACCGAGGCATATTCCAATTTCTGCTTTAAAAATCAACTTGGCATACCTTGCCTAAATAGTGTGGGGGCGTTCTCTTGGCCGGGAACGGAAACCTTTCCGGATCGATCTCGAGCGTGTACGGGGAGACAGTGTACCCTAGCGACACCGCCCGAGTAATGCGACACACAATATAAGGTGTCTCATATCACACAGCAATATGCCTTTAGATATGTTGCCCAGTAGATATTTATTCTGAGGTGGAGACGGAGTCGGGCTAAGTTTTACTTTCAGGACTTCATTTAAATATTTAATAGAAGCGAAATGATGTCTTTGGTTGCACACCGAATACAGATGAGAAATAACTTAAGGTAAAGGCAAATTGTTTTTGTTACAGTTTCAGGAGGTACCCGTAATTCACCATCTTTCTAAGTCCAAGCCTGTCCTCTGCTTACAGCGCTGCCTTTAGCTACTTGTGATTCAGTGGAAAGACTGGAAAACACCTAATTAAACTTTATCAGATCGATGGTGTTTACAACGTGAAGGTGAATGGGAGCACAGGAGTCGGAGGAGAGTACGCAGGAAGAGTGAGAGTGTGTGTGAGGGAGTGCGACTGATGTCTGCGCAACGTTACAAGGTCCAGCGCTTCGGTCTCTGTATGTTTAAGGTCACTCGAAAGGGCCAGTGTTTCTGCGTCTGGACCGCGTCTATCCTTCAGACAGTAGCCCAGTTTCGGATTGTTGCCGATGTCCTCATTAAATCTAGCACCTCTATAATACACCAGGCATGATTAAGATAGATATAGGCAGGTCTCTGGGGGGATAATTTTATACCCATTTGATAGTTTTATTGCTCAAACCCTCATACGGATTTAACTTCGCCATATGTGTGATTTATATTCTTTTGTGGTACATACTGTACATATGTTTAAGTGCTGTATGGATGGCTAAGGTTTGTACACCTTATTTAGTTTAGGCTACACTATTTGTTTTAACTTTCCATGTGAAATCATTACCACAAGCCTATTTAACAATCAGTTACAATACATTATTAATTACATCAAACCAGTCACTGAGTTACTTACAGTTGTTCGCTGCTAGCGCGGATCCTAAAGCGGACAGCACCGTTACACTAAATGCATACAGCCAGGATGCATTCCGCGAATCCATCTTCACGCAAAACACGAGGCTTATCCAAGTTCGCACTATATCCTTGGTTTGTAGAAAATAGCTCCAATTGTGCGTCGCCTCCCAGAGGTTTAGTTCCTGTGCTTCTGTGTGCTCTAGCCCCGAGCCAGTCTTGCCAGTGATGAAATAACGGAGACACTCCCCGAAGATGCTCTTAAAGACATACGTTGCTCACAGGGGCACGCACTCACCGGGAAAAGCGGCTGGTAACATTTCCACCAGATTTCTGAGGTGGGTGGGATGCTTTTCAGAAGATTAAGAAACGACCGACCACACCGTATTACTTGCTGTAGCGCGTCCTTTCCGTACAATCAGCAAAATACCTTCACAGCAGTTTAGCCTGGCCGTCTCTATCACAAGTTGGGTAAAGTGAATCAGGGAGCTGGTGGGAGAAGAAAGGCTGGTGAGAGACCAGCAGATGATGTTAAAGCAAGCGAGCGAGCGAGTATGTGTGTGTGTGTGTGTGTGTGTGTGTGTGTGTGCGAGAGAGAGAGAGAGAGAGAGAGAGAGAGAGAGAGAGAGAGAGAGAGAGAGAGAGAGAGCGGCGTTTAAAAAATAGCGCTAGTTCAGCACCACGGCAGTGGACAGCTCCGTGGTAAACAATGATCGCCAAGCTGGAATTCTTAGCGGACTGACTGGAAACTGGAATTCCTAGCGCCAGTGACCCGACTGTAGTCTGCATTTAGAGAGGGTTACCTCCCTTTTCTGTATTTCTTCAAAGTCGTGCGTTGTGCCGTTATTGACTCGGGTAGTTGAGCAATTGTATTTTGCACTTAATTTAATTATATTATTTTGTATGGTAAAAACATGTTTTAAAAGTCGATGTTGTCACTCTCCCTCGTATTGATACCATTTTCATGACTAAACAAGGGTAAAGAATGTACTTTAATTTTCGGGATTCCGGTGCCTGTGCTTGAATAAGACTTTAAAGCAGTGGCGGCTGGTGAAAAAAAAAATTGGTGGGGCTGATGTGCCAATAGATTTCCCTGCCTAGTCCAGTGTAAGCACTCAAAATAACAAATAAATAATCTGAAAATGAGTACAATTCCACAATAATACTTTAATTCCAGGTTAAGTCCAGTTAGGCTCCATTTATGCTTTGGACAGCAAATACAAATCGTTTTTCACAAATTTAAATATAGTGCAAATACAATACAATTTTTATACAGATTAACTGTGCATGTGTGTTTACTACAGTTACTAAACTAACAATAACAAAAACAAAACAGATTTAGTCCTTGCATCTCCTCTGTCCAAACTGCAGAGGAGATGCAGAATTGTTACAAAACCATCTTGAACCAGGCTAATGGTAACAGCAATAAATACCGTCGGCTATATTAAGCCTAAAAGAAACACCAATGTTATATTCTATCATCTTGAATTCATAAAAACACACCGTCAATATCCGATGAGCAAGAACACCTCCGACTACGTTACATTAGGCTCCCCCATTCATTCATTCATTCATTCTTGTTTACATGTGACGTCACTGGCCATGAACTACTCCGTTGCCTTGGCAACGATAAACTATATAAGTTGTCCCCTCATTGCGAGTTCAAAAGCAACACAGAACTTTACACAATCAATAATCTTACATAAAATGTGCCGGTTTTTGTCCACCTCTTCGTTGTGCCCCCTTACAGCAATTCGATGGCCATCATCTAGCTGCATTGCTATGCTAATCCCTCCGACCATAGCTAGCTTGACACAGTTTTCCATGTGAATTCTTGATCCTTCATGTTTCTTCATGCGTTCGGACAGGTGTTTTAAGCCGGTTTGCACAGACTGTGTCCACGTCGAATCACACTTGTCACTTTTAAACAGGATGCAGGGGAAACAGAAAAGTGCTTTGGCTATCCCACAGCCTGTTAGCCACGATTTTCATTCGAACCAACTCCTGCTAAAAGTCCTATTGTAGGATTTATCTTTTTCTTTAGTTGTCTGGGTGATGTTTATTTCGGGCCTGTCGGGTCCCAGCTCCTTAGCATGGACTTTTTCGGCCATAGTGCTTCTTGGAAAAGGGTAGTTTAACAAAGGTCTCACCGAATTTGGTGGAAGCTGCTCAGTCGTCGTCATCGCCACCATCGTCTCTCAGTCTGTAACTGATCTAAGGTTGATCTAACGTTAACTGACGTAAGACGTTACGTTTAGCCAATCACCATGTCCTAGGGGCGATTTTTCTAGCGCCCCAAGACCATTTTATTCGGCGATGCTGATAGGCTGATAGGAATAATATTTGTAAAATCTTTCCCTAGCAACCACACAGGATTGGCTATTTCGCTACACTTCAGGGGCGCTAGAAAAATCGCCCCAAGAACGGAAACAGTACAACTATGTCGGTGGAAATTCACTGTTGAATAAGAGTCATTTAGTGGAAATGTTGTTTGAATAATTCAGATTACATGTAGAGACACACAAATAATTAAAACCGACATTGATTACAAAAAAACATTTATTTTTAGTATTATACATTTTATATTTTTCCTCTCCTCTTTGGGAGGGCGGCGCCCAATCGCCCCCTATGGGCCAGCCGCCACTGCTTTAAAGTGAAATTGAACGCCATCGCATATAAATGCATTCTTATGGCATGCCATTATCTTCAGAGATTTGCATCAGAGGCTTTGCGTGTTCAGACACAGACAGCCCGTCGTACCTAAGTTTCTAAGCAGATGTTGGTCCTATAGTACAGTTTCATGCAAGAGCATGTAATAGCCTCGCTGCTCTCAGGAATCCAGGTAAGAAACAGTAGGCAAACAATGTTTTTTCTTAGCCTGTCAGATGTCGACTGTGGTGCCTTCGGTTTTGCCTTGGGCAGAACACCACTTAAAGGAGGGAACATTTTGCCCTGGTTGGATGCATCAATGAGGCTTCAGTGGTAGTTGGCGCTAGTCTGCGAATGTTTTCTTTATGTCTGGACTGGAGTTATGGTATATCAGTAACTGTACTCCACTGGGTGGCGGTCATGGTGTTACGAGGTTTGTGACCACGTTTGTACCCCCCCCCCCCCCCAAAAAAAAAAAAAAAGAAAGACAGAAAACCTGTGGAGAACAGACAGTCATTCGGATCTGCACAGCACACCTCTGATGTTGCTCCTCAGTAGCTGTACTGCTGGCTCTAACGGGGTTGAACGGATGGAGTTTAGGTCAGGAGTCAGGACCCAGGCGCTAGTATTTCATGCTTTTCATGCTACCTCCTTTCACACCATCTCTTGGTTTTCATGATTTTAGTGAAACTGTAAATTGATCTTGCAGAATGCGAATTTAAAAGTTTAGTGTAATCCCTGAATGTTTGATGGACCCCAATGACATGTGCTGGAAGAGTGGATTATGCTAATCCTGATCTCTGGTTTTACAGATTAATCCCAAAGGTTATTTAGGATAAACAGTGATATGATCTATGCCTTACTAGCTGCATAGAATAAAAACGTCCCCTTGCCAAAATGGCAGCACAAAAGCATCCGCAGCTTTCTGCACCTGTGTGATCATGCTGCTTTGCTCATGGCCTGAGTTTCAGATACATGCTTACGCCTGCTAGACATTATTAGACTTGACACCATAATATTTAAAAATTCAGCTTGGCTTTCATTTTGGGTTTCATTTGAACTCCAGTGAATTTCCTGAGTCTCTGGACTTCCAGTTCAACTGCACTTAAATGTAAATATTCAAATGTCAGTCTTCATTGTTGTTCAATACAGGGGAGTCTTGCAAAGATGTCGTTCAAAAATAGATTATTTGACACATTTTGGGGTTAGGTCAGTTTTCATTTTCATGATGAGTACTGTGTCATAAAACCTCAAAATCAACTATGACACTGAGTATTTTTTTCACCCTTTTCTTTCTGTGCTTCATTCCTTCTTTCTCTTTTTTTTTTTGGTGGAGATCAATTTCTTGTCCAGTTATCTCTGGAGGCCCTAGCCGTAGCTCCTTGATCACACCGCTTGCTTTCTCAAGACAGACTCCAATAAAGTCAAACGCCATTCTCGTCAAATCCTCTCAGTAACCCACATAATAAACAGTTTTCCTTGGTGGAGGCCCTGAATGTGACTCTGTCACTATTTTCCCATCACCACCGATCAGGCAGACCCAGTGATGTGCTATGTCTGTTTATTTGGCTGCTATGCCGAGTGCAGGTAATTTAGATGCTTTTGTACAGCTTAATAAGAGCTCCAGTCTAGTGAGGGTTAGTGTGCGTGTGTGTATGTGTGTGCGTGTGTGTGTGTGTGTGTGTGTGTGCGTGTGTGTGTGTGTGTGTGTGTGTTCATTAAAAAAGCCACAGTTGGCCTTCAGTCTTCTAAAAGCTTAGCATTTGCAAAGACCAAATGGAAGAGGCTGGGGGCTGGGGTTGAGGGCTGGGGGGGCTGGGGAGTGGATAGCCCTCCAAATCCAATAAAGGTGAGCTCCCACACAGACTAAGAAGAAAAGAGGGACACGGCATAAATAAATTATGAAAGCCTTACTTATTAATTACTTATTCAGGATGGTATTTCTTCTCTTTGAGTTTCTGTTTTGTGCTTTCACTCTTTTTTTATATAATTCCCACTTTCTCCCTTCATTAAAAATTAACTCAGTCAATAACACATGTCCATACCTTCATGATCCCGGAGACTTGGTCAAGTGGCTCTACTTTCTGGGCCTTCCACATCTCCCTGGTATCTTATAACTGGTAAGTGACTGCTTGAGAGCTGTGTAAACCAATAGACACAGGAACATGTCGGAGTGATAATGAGAGGGTGGAGAAATGCGATAGGACATCAGAGAGGAAGCCATCAATGTGTGCAAAACAATCACTGTGACCTCACGCTCGGTAGCTGATCATATAACGCTGTCGGTACATTCCCGCCAGAAGCAATTGGGATACCGAGATACTGCAACACACACACACACACACACACACACACACACACACACACACACACACACACACACACACACACACACACACACACACACACACACACATAAATCATCACCACCACCACCACCACCAGGACGATTGTGCTCCACACACATACATGCGCACACACGCAAGCACACACAAGCGCACACACATACGCACACAAAGGCACACACACAAAGGCATACACAAAGGCACGCAAACATTTATATAAATAAATTCAAACAAAAACTGACACACACACACACACGTTTGCACACGCACACACACACACATTCCCTAATTTCTTTGTCAGAATGCTCTCTCCCTCTTTTTTTGTCTCTCTCTCTCTTTTTCTCTCTTTCTCTTTCTCTCTCTGTCTGTCTCTCTCTCTTTCTCTCTCTCTTTCTCCCTCTCTCTCTTTCTGTATGGTTGTGCCTGTATAGAAAGGAAGCGCTTACGTAAGCCCGAGAGGCTGTTTTGTTCTTCGGCCTTTGAAAGAGAAAGAAAGAGAATGGTGAAAAGCACACATGCGGTGTTTATGTGTCCCTCCTGTCCACTTCTCTCAGACGCCCAACGCCCCAAAATCCAACACGCTTGTTGTTGACCATAAGGACCACTGGGGAGATGCAGTTGATACAGTTGATACAATTGATACAGTTGATGCAGTTGTCTGACGCTGGACTTGAGAGCCTAACGGAGAACAAAGCGCCTTACAGATGTATCCTCACTCCGTAACCGGATAGACTCCACTCCGTCACGTCCAGACAGTTATTGATGGTCGGCTGACATCCTATCACAGATGTTGGTAGAGCGGTCAGCCATGGGTAAACCAGCACTGTGTCTCTGGATTTATTTCCGTTTGAGTGTGTGTGTGTGTGTGTGTGTGTGTGTGTGTGTGTGTGTGTGTGTGGCACATGTAAATTAATTCCTAGTGAAAATGAATGTGTGTGAAAGAGAGAGAGAGAGAGAAAGAAAGGAAAAAAGAAAGAAATGGAGAGAAGAAAAAGATAGAGGGGAAGGGAGAAAGAGAGAGAAAGAGAGAAAGAGACTATTGTGCTGTATGGAATTATGAGGTCTATTCAGCATGCTCACTACACTGCATGGGACAAGCCTCTAACAGAAGCCCTACATACAGAATTCTGTAGATTTACACTTAAAGTTCAAACAAAAACACCAAACAATGCCTGCAGGGCAGAATAAGGCTGGTGCCCACTGCCAACACCAATCCAAAAAAGAGCACTAAAATTCTGGATGCACCTAAAATCAAGTCCCAAAAATACACTCCATTTTGAGGCCCTAAAAACACAAGAAATGAAGCCAGAAAAGAGTCCCTTAGGCCAGCTGGTACTGAAGCTCACTAACTCCATAACAAACACTTAAATACAACATGTTCAGACCCCCCTTTCCAATCAGCAAGTTGTGTCAGAAAAGTCATCAAACAAGCAAAAGGAAATGATTTGGAACATTGGAGAATTCAAACTACCAGTCAAAGCAGAATGAATTTCGATCTGGCCCTAAATAGAGACTATAAATTGGCAGAGTATCTCTTCTCTGTCAGAGATACCAAGCACAACCTTGCAGTGGAAACAGGTAGGCATCGGAAAACCTGGCTGCCCAAAGAGGAAAGAATATGTGGTCACTGCCAGACAGGGAAAGTTGAGATAGAGGAGCACTTTCTTTTTCACTGTGATAAAAATAAGGCCATAAGGGAAGTGTCTTTCCCTAGTTTTAAAATATATCACCCTAATTTTGATATCGTAGGCATATATGAAACATATATTAACTGGCTATCCTCTCAGTAGAGCGACATTCATTTCCCAGCAAAATTCCCAGCAGCAAAATACATTTCCCAATGTAATGTTTCCCAATGCACTCATAACATAATATTTTATTTTATTTATTTATAAAATACTGTAGTGTTCTGCTCATAGAGTACTGTACACTGATCTTTACATTATGTTATATTAGTGTTTTTATATTTATTTTCTATTTTGTACTGCCATATATTGTACTGTACACCTGCATGTATGTCTGCACATACTGTAGTGTCATGTGTCCCCCATACTTGTATTACTGCTTTGGCAATACAAATGTCTTATTTGTCATGCCAATATCACATTGTTGAATTGAATTGATTTGGAAGAGAGAAAGATAGAGCAAGAGACAGAGAGAAAGAATGGTTTTATATGTGTATATGAAGGGGTGGGGTGAGGGGGTGGGGGAGGGTTGGCTGATCTGTTGATGAAGTTTAATACTGCAAATGGTGGCTTGTCACTGTAGCACCAAGAAAACATCCTGTGAGATCAATGGCATGTGCTGGGGGAAAGTGAGGCTAAAGACTTCAGTATATCAGTCATGGATCACTGCCCTCTCCCCTCTCTCTCTCGCTCTCTTTTCCACTCTCGCTCTCTCTCACCCTCTGTTCTTTCTTTGTTTCTTTCTTTTTTTTCCTCCTTCTGTTTCTTTTTTTTACTCCACCCCTCTCTCCCTCATTTTCTTCCTTTGTCTTGTTCTTTTTCTATCTCACCTCTCTCTTTTTCTCTCTCTCCAGTGTGTCAGTGGAAAGACCCATCCCCTGCCCTCCCGCGTGTTCCCACGACAGCTCTTGTCTGAGGTGCCTGCTCCCCCACACTCCCAGTCCCCCAAAAGTAGCGCCTGTGCACTCATGTGTGTAAGCTCACCTGCCACAGCACGGGCGGCTCTTTGATCCTCACACACAACCACACTGAGAGTATCTGATACATCTCACAGTCCATCTGGGTAGCACTTTGTGTTACATAGGCCCTTTTTCTGGATTTTCATCGATTAAACAGTCACTTTTAAGGCACATTCTCCACATTATTTTGATTTTCTATTGCATTTATTGTATTGTATATTGTATTATGTATACTACTACATGTTACATGTTGGGTGTGTAGAGAGCTAGCATCCTTATATACGTACGTAAGTGTACTTGGCCAATAAAACTGATTCTGATCCTGATTCTAATTCTGATATGTGCTAGAGTGATTCACATTAAGTGGTCTAGTCGTTCAGTCCTCATCATATGGCTAAAGTATAAACATATCTTGTGTATTTGTTTGTTTTTTTTATTATTTGTCATTTTGTTTACTGCAACCAGGAAGACACAAAGTCTAAGTGAGCACTGGCAAAGACACAGCAGCACCTAACTAAAGGAAATGCACCTCAAATAAATTGTTTTGGAACAATGGGATTGCAAAAAAAAATCACACTCTCAAAAATGGGCCTTGTGCTAGTAATTTGCTGGAACCCCCCCAAAATGAACATATTTTAGTTTAAGGTCATTTTCAGCATCTTATTTCAGAATAAATCTTGATAGCATTTTACATTACACAGGCTGTTCTTACACTAGACTAAATGTGTCTAAGCAGTTAAACATAGCCATTATACAGTAATAGGTTGCTGTTTATAGCAGTGCCTTATTATTTAAAATACATCAAGAATAGCGTTAGTTCTGGCAGGCCAGGAAGTCAAGCTAAGCTGTCAGCTGTTGGCCCACCTGACTGCATCAGCTGGGAGCTCAGCTGACTACTTCCTGTTGCTTGCTGGCTTAAATGACACTAGGCACTGCTATTTAAACTGCTCGAGAACATGGCTGTTCTCACTGCTCTTCTTGCAAGTCATTTTTACTATCCCACCTTCGTCCTAACTTCACCTCATGTTGTATCTGACTAGCCAATGTCTGTTGTCACTGATTCTTGCCCTGTTCTGCATTCCTTGTGTGTGTGTGTGTGTGTGTGTGTGTGTGTGGGCTTTTCACTTAGGCCTTAGGCTTTCTATGTTGGCACATGGAGGAGGGTCCTAGAACCCAGAGCCATACCAAATGTAAATTGCATAGGAATAAATTATTTTGACTAAAGTGGTCCTGAAATATAATTATAGTGTGACCCAATCAGTTCATTATGCATGCAGAGTAGCAGCAGGATTGAGACTGATTATGAGGAGGACTAATTTTAAGCAAAAGTATTAAAGTACTGTCACAAACTGTTTAAACAAGTTGTAACAAGTGCAATCTCACACTTCAGCTGTGAGTCGGAGTGTGCGTGAGTGCAGCCAAGGTCAGGTGGAAAACTTTTCCTTTTACGCACACATAATACACACACACACACACACATACACACACACACACACACACACACACACACACACACAGCATTTGGCTGCAAAGCAGTTGCCTAGCTGGCTACAGCAACATCTGTTTTAGTGCCTGCAGAGCCATTACCAAGGGGACACAGATGGAGTGAACGAACATTGTCAAAAGACAGGAAAAAAATCCCTCCAACTCACCCTTGAAAACTAAAGAATCCGTCCAACTCAGTCAGAATGAGCAAGCACTGAAAAAATACTTAAGATGACCAAAAGTGAGGGGCAAACTCACTGGTCAAAAGGGTAGTGTGTTACCATAGATTTTCTTTTTTTTTCCTTCCTTTTTACTTTCCTTCTTTCTTTCTTTTTTTTCAAGTGAGGGTTTTCACAGGGTGGGTTTAGAGCCTGTTTTTGTAAGTCCCATAAAGTTTCACACTGTTAACCCACCAGCCCCACCCCCCCACCTCCCACCTCCAGCTTATGACAGGCTACAGGGTCTGTTAATGGGCCCTGCACTCACATCGATTCCACACAGAACTTTGCAGCAGCTGCTCAAAAAGCCAACATCCAACAGCTCACACACAAACTGACTAGACCCGCAAAATTGTCCCTTTTTCCCCTTAAAAACCGCTTGATCTCTCAGCCAGAAACTCTCATCAACCCCCTGTCGGGCCACGGAACAATGTCGGCACCGTGGGAACGCGTCATGGTGACGGAGTCAACAAACATGCTCGACTGGTCGGCACCGAGCGCAACGCTTAGCCAATAAAGAGCAGACATTAGTTTGCGTTATTGCAGCGTCGCACTGTGCTATTCATTAGCTTTTTACGTCTGACTGTAACTCGGCCAGCTTTCATCTTTTTATGACTTCATTATAAATCCATTACCCTAGCCATCTCATAAAGCCACGGAGTCATGATGCTTACTGGAGATTGGAGACAGACGTGAGGACGACAACGTGGAGAGGATGAGTCTGGAACATGGCATGCTCGAGAGAGAGAGAGAGAGAAAGAGAGAGGGAGAGAATCTGTGACTCAGAGGAAGAGGATAGATAGTCAAGCCTAATTGGGATCCTGCGCATGCTTAATGGTCTCTCATAACGGCTTTGCACCCCCCCCCCCCCACCCCCCCTCCGCTTCGCTCTGCTCCGCTCCCGGTCTGCGAGTTCGTGCTCGCTCCCTCGCCGGACAGAAGGTGACACAGCCAGAGCGGAGGTCTCACCCTGTGCATAATTTAGCACATTTAATGAGGTTTACATGCACCGTTGGCCAATCCTAGGCCGCGTCGCATGGCACACATGCTCCTCTGCTGCTGCCGCGCATATTCCTATTCATATTCATGCACTGCTCTGTCTCGACCCCCCCCCCCCCGCCACCCCCTTTGCTCTACCTGAAACAGCACGCTTCTGATGTTTACAGGGCACAAGGCATCTCTCCTGTTCTGTACTCTTTTTTTGCTCCCCCTGGGTTGCAGGTTTGCAGGTATATAACCACCAGAGAACGTGGTGAACAGGGAGCCGTGTAATATTAATGGTCCTCAGTGCAGTGAATTGGCACACACAACACGGTTACTCGCTGTCCTGTAGCCCTTGAGCTGTTTGTCTGTTACTGTTAGGTAGGGGCTGCTGTGTGCTGCTGTGGGGCTCACAGGCTGCCATTCATTTTGAAGGCCTTCAGAGTATGCAGACATCCTAACCTGGAGAAACTCATTTCAGGGAGGTCAACAAAACGCAACCCCCCCTCTCCACCCCTCGCCCACGGAAACACGCGAAGGAAAGAAATATTGCTTGTCAAAAAACTGAATAGCCTAATGAGAGAGACAGAGGTCGTCCATTACGTCTGCAAAAATACTACACGGCACTGTCACTCTGACTCTCCCTCACTCCGCCTGTCTCCCTGTCACTTGCCGCATCTGTCACTTGTCGTAATTACCTAAAGACATTTGCGCGAGTTGCAGGAGAGATTCTGTATTACTTGCGGGTGTCCGGGAGTTGCTTGATTTGAGACTCCCAGGGGGTCGCGGGAGACTTGGAATGTCTGAGTATGTAAAAACATACACACACACACACACGCACACGCACACGCACACACACACACACACACACACACACACACACACACACATACACACACACACACACACACACACACACACACACACACACACACACACACACACACACACACATAAAGTGTCTCTCACACGCAGCACACTGAGTAAAACATACAAATTGCATGCAGGCTCAGATACATCTATACGCTTGCCTCATTTGCTCGCACTGAAAATAAGTATGTTCATATGACTGCTTTTTGTAAGTTTTGTAAGTTAGCATACACACACACACAAATAACAAACAAACAATCACACACTCACATGTATGTGAACACAACTGGGCAGTGTGGGATTAGCTGAGTTTATGGTCTGCTGTAGCCTGGGCCCACCCATACTGCCTGTAATGCGGCATTGAATTTCACACTCAAGTCAGTCTGGCCAACCTGCCAACCTTCTTGGCTGCTCCTTTGCCTGACAAATCGTGCACTAATGAAAATTGAAGGCATTGGTCATCGGAATCAGTGGTCTGATTGGTTGAAGCTCTGTCCAGGATTACACAGAGGCATTTGAAAGATGCCCATTGATCCCGCCTCTGAGAACTTTTTGTCTATGGGATCTTGGCCAGACCAAGCTCTCTGTACAAGCTTGGTGCAACAGCCAGGACTGAAGTTCCCAAATGTCTCGATCTGGGCCCTCTCTCTCTCTCTCTCACACACACACACACACTCACACACATACACACACACACACACACACACAAACACATTAACCCATACACATGCTCCATCTGACCTCTCCCTTCCCATTCTAAGGCAGGCCCAGACACATCATCAATAGCATTATTATGTGACCTGTCACGAGCATTGACGACCAAGCACCGCAGTGCTGTACAGGCATGTTCGCCCAGACACACACACACACACACACACACACACACACACACACACACACACACACACACACACACATGCACGTGGTGTTACCTTATACTGTGGTGAAGTGTTAGCTGCTCACTCAGACATGTACACACACACACACACACACACACACACACACACACAAACACACACACACACACACACATACACACACACACACACACACACACACACACACACACACACACACAGGTGAGGTCAAAATTGAATATGCTTATGGCTAAATGATGTTATGGGCTTTGTTAATGTTTAGGGGGTGGAAGGGAGTGCTGTGTGAGGTCAGTAATGAGGGCAATTAGGTTTTTAAGGCTGTGAGTCCCCCCCCCCCCCTTCCATTGTGTGCATGGGGGAGGGATATAAACTCTAAAGATCAATTGTGTTTGGAGTGATTGAATATGTGTAGCAGTGGTCTCCTCTCCTGTCCTCTCCTCTCCTCTCCTCCCTCTCCTCTCTTCCCTTTCTCTGCATGCCCCTCGTCTTCTCTCATCTCATCTTCTCCCTCTCCCTGAATGCTTCCTGTCTGCTCTCCTCTGCTCTCTCATTTCCTGTTGCTTTATTTTGGAGGGAAAATGTCACTGCTACCAGTCCTGCAGGGCCAGGAGAAAAGCCACACAGACAGACAGATACACACACACACACACACACACACACACACACACACACACTCACACACACACACACACACACACACACACACACACACACACACACACACACACACACACACAAAACTAGGCTGGATAATGAACGGAGCTTGTTCTCTCAGTGAACGGGGTCTAAGGATGAGAGGAAGAGGGAAAGGCAGAGTGGAAAAGTCACAATGCCCACAGCACACATATACACAAAGAAAGACACGCGCGCACACACACACACACACACACACAGACACACACACATACACACCCACACACACACACAGGCACACGCAGACGCACTCACACACACACACGCGCGCACATGCACTCACACACACACACACACACACACACACACACACACATACACACACACACACACACACACACACTCAGCTTAGAGATAGTGTAGTGTTAGCTTTTCATAAAAGATGGTGCTAGTCCACTGGAGCTCCTGACCCAAATTCTTTGCTCTGACCTCTCATACACACACACACACACACACACACACAGGCACATACAGACACCACACACACAGACACACACACACACCCACAAATGGAGAGGAAATGGAGAGGATCCTTGGGCATCCCGCCGTGCCAGGAACAGGTGCCATTACCCATTGCCATCACTCACTAGCAAGCCCTGGCAGCATAGAGACATGCAACACACACACACACACACACACACACACACACACACACACACACACACAGAATACCTCCCTTTGGTTCAACACAGACACACAGCAAAGACACATATTACCCTTCTCTTTCACCTATAAATTATACACTGTTCCCATCCATACACAACCACCCACACACATAACCACACACACACACACACAAACACACACACAGACACACACACAACCTCTCTCTCAAGATGAGCAGCCTGACTATAACACTGAGGGGTAATTGCCACCAGCAGCTTTGCTGCTGCATCGCTCTGTTCTCTGTTTGATTGGTTCAATTTTGGTCGCTTTAGAGACACTATCATTTTTTTTCCCTCTGCAAACAGATTCCGGAATCTGAATCAAAGGCTTTTCAGTGTGCGGCCCCAGCTAATCATCGACACCATTCAAACCCTGACCACACAAGAGGATAATTCATTACAAACGGCAGCTCCATTTTCAACCATTTTCAGAGATACGAGTCCTTTTGTTTTTGGAGGGCCCCGTGGACAATAAATCTTGTCTGAACATATCAGCACCCTCGCACCAGGCCAGCCACCTTCCATCCCAGTGTCTTAATCAAGACATGATGAGGTGTTTCCTGGATAAAATGGTGTGGTTTTTTTTGCCACTCTCTTTATCTGTCATTTTCTCTCCCCCCCTCTTGCCTTCCCCCTGTGAAGCACACAAACGCTCATGATGAAGTCACCTAACATGTTCCTCATGATCCTGCACCCACTCACACCTCAGGAGGAACACAGGAGGAGGAGGGGAGAGGAGAATGCACTAATCAGAGAAAGAAGAGGATGAAGATGGTGGTAAAGAAAGAGATGATGATGATGAGGGAGGAGTAGAAGAAGAACAAAAACAATAAAACAGAAGAAGATGAAGAAAAGACATGAGAGAACAAAAAGAAGTGAGAAGAAGAAGAGGACGAAGAAGAATAAGATAGAGGACAGATTGTGATTTTAAAGAAAGAGAGAAAGAAGTAAATGATGGTGACCATGGTGGGGTAGGAAGAAGAAAAAAAAATTAGAAAAAATTAGGAAAAAGAAAAAAAGTGACTCTTTAGGTCTTGGAGGAAACCCCCTGACGAAATTTGTTCTCTGCACTTAACCTGGAGCAGTGGGCAGCTGGCCATGCAGCCCCCAGGGACCAGTAGGGGGGTTAGGTGCCTTGCTCAAGGGCATCTCAGTCAGAGGAGAGGTGGGGAGAATGGAGGAGAGGGCAGGTCGTTCCCTCATCCCACCCATCTATCGGTGTGGGAAATTGAACCTGTGACCCTTTGACTGCAGGTTCGACTCCTTAACCTTTAGCCCATAAAGAAGACGAAGAAGAAGAAGAAGACATAGGTGACACCCCTATCCACCGTGTTAAATAAAAGGCAGAGCTGTCTGTGCAGAAAGCTTCTGCTAGGGGGTCGGATGGCTGGTTGGGTGTGTGTGTGTGTGTGTGTGAGGAGGGGGGAGTGGTGGGGGTTTTTGTGTGTCGGGAGGTTGGTGGGTGGTGGCGGTGGCAGGGGCGGGGGCGGGGGCCTGGCCTGCCCCAGTTCTGCTCCTGTCCCCCCTCCTGACAGATGACAGGAAGTGGGCCTTACGTCAGGCCGGTTGTCTACGGGAGCCTGTCAAAATAAGAGATGGATATGGTCGCTTCTGCAGGTCTGGGGCAAGCAGCTGTCACACTGTGTGATTTCCTGCCTGGGCCTGCCGGCACGCTCACACATCTGTGTAAGGTGGGGTGGGGTGGGGTGGTGGGTGGTGGTGGCGGCAGAGTGTGTGGGGGGTTAGTGAATGCAGCAATATGGGGGCCGTTGTTGCCATGATTTCAGCTGTGGGAATGAAGCCAGAGTCTGAGTCAAAGGCTCGATCAGCAAAGGAAAAATCGCAAGCTAACTAAGGAGGATTGTGGGCCCTGAGGAGACTCTTCCCCTTCCCAGAAAGCCTGTGAATGAGACAAGCCTGATTCTGTCACTGTGACATACAGTGTGTCCAAAGGTATATGAGGACAGTGAGGGTTGTTTGTCAGGCCAAAGCCTGCTGTGGCATTTTTTTTACCAGAGATATTACATAAATAATAAATACACACACACACACACACACACACATATGACAAACAGGGAACACATGACATGCATTCTGCAGTGTAAACAAATAACACACTTGAGCAACATCCGTGGTTTGTTATCACTAGATAACTTTGGCGGTTGTAGTTATAGAGTTTTCACCTGTGGCTTGCTAGTGTGCTTTTTTTAAAATGCTGAAGACATTCATTTAGAATTCATGAATTCCAGGTGTGTGATTTAGCCAAGGCTCCACGAGGCCATGCAGAAAATGAACTTTAGCAATCTGGCAGATCGACAGCCCCTGCTTCCTTATACCTCCTTCTCCTCCTCGCGTCTAACAGGGACGAAGCAGACAAAGCACCCCCCAGGACACAGTTAACTACAGACAATTCAGTGGCAGATAGACCACCACCACCACCTGTATGGAGGGAGCAGAAGAGAGGGTGAGAAGGAAAGGAAAAAAAAAGAGGGAAAAAGAGGGGGATGGTGGGGGAGACGGGAGAGCAAAAAAATAAATAAAAAAAGACCCCAAGACTATTTTTTAGTGTGGGGAAATGAAGAGAGATGGGAGTCACCTTGGCTTCTAAAACATCCTCTGTATAGATATGGCAGGCTGTGTCCCCAGGCCGTTCCTCTTAATGGAAATGGAGAGGATCCTTGGGCATCCCGTCGTGCCAGGAGCGGCTGCCATTACCCATTGCCATCACTCACTACCAAGCCCTGGCAGCGTAGAGACATGCAACACACACACACACACACACACACACACACACACACACACACACACACACAGGCACGCACGCACGCACGCACGCACGCACGCACGCACGCATACACACACACACACGCACAGACATGCGTGCACACACACACGCACGCACGCAAACACGCACACACGCACACACACACACACACACACACACAATGCCCGTCTCACTGCCATCCTTATCCCACTCCATTACACCACGCATCGATCTCTGTGCCCCATCCACACCTGAGCTGCCCTGATGGGGGCCAGGGCACGTGTGTGTGTGTGTGTGTGTGTGTGTGTGTGTGTGTGTGTGTATGTGTGTGTGTGTCTGTGTGTGTATGTGTGTGTGTGTGTGTGTGTGTGTGTGTATGCATGTGTGTGTGTGTGTGTTGTGTCAAGTGGTACCGTTTGCCCTCTCACTTTGTGGATTGCTCCATTTGTTTAGCCAGGAATGGATGGATGCCATGAATTCAAGGGAGCACCTACGCAGGCGTATTAGTTAGTTATTTATTTTGTTATTTCTTTAGTCATTTAGACAGACAGACAGACAGACAGTTTGTCTGCAGCACTCAGGGAGTTAGTTACTTGTTTTGAAATAGAAAAAAATAGAGGTAGCTGACTTTGGAAATAGCCACAAAAACAAAGCAATTCTGATAGATAGACAGATAGATAGATAGATAGATAGATAGATAGATAGATAGATAGATAGACAGACAGACAGACAGACAGACAGACAGACAGACAGACAGAGAGAAAGACAGACAGATAGTTGAATTTAGAGCATAGTGGCCTCCTGTCTAGCTGTCTAGCTGTCTGAGATGGCAGGTGAGTGGAGTGTGTATGTGTGTGTGTATGTGGAGCTTGCAAACAAAGCCACTGAATTAAAGCAGAGCACAGCAAACCTTCCTGTGCTGAGGCTTAAATAAATATCTATCCACCAGTGGAGAATGCTCACAGTACACACACATACAAATGAAAATTTCAGCACTGTACAATCCTTTGAGAAAAAAAACATCATCTAAATAAACACATGTATAGTGTAAATCCATGCATGGGTTCTTACTGTATATTCCTGTTAGGAGGCAACTCCATAGGTGCCACACATGACTGACAAATGGGTGATTAAGGGTTGGTGTCGTGATCACAATACCATGTTAGTCCCCCACGGTGCTACTTAGGCATTGTGGGTAATGATCCCATGATTCCCTTTTCCCAGCACCACCCAGCACTATCACCCAACGCTTGTCCCATTCCCAGTGTGACATCCATGCTTGAAGATTAAATGCATTTTAAATTAGGAGACGGCTAAGTGAAATGGCATGAGAAAACCTGCAGATTAGACATGGGGAAATCTATATTGCGTGCTCTGGGTATCACTTGTTTTTTTTTTTCTTGTCTTCCTAAGACAAAAAAAACGCAGGCGGATTGAATTCCCTGGAGCCATGTCAACAAGCAGTGGGATTAGTTTCCTCTGTGGCTGTGGTGTGTTGGTGTGTGTGTGTGTGTGTGTGTGTGTGGTGTGTGTGTGTGTGTGTGTGTGCGCGTGTGCGTGTGGCATGTGGTGGAGAATTCAGAATAGAATTACTTGTTTTTTAAGTGTCAGGCGAGAAAGCTCACACTCTCACCCAGTCATATACAGCCTGTGGCAAGGGACAAGTGTGTGTGTGTGTGTGTGTGTGTGTGTGCACTTACATTAGTATGTTTTATGGTAACCTTGGGTATAGTCCTATGCAAGGTGCCTTAACTTTGTGAGTACTGACCTTCATGGCGCTCTCCTCTGGCATGAAGAAATCAAACACAAGTTCCCCGGAATTTGGTCTCCCTAAGTGACAGTCATGATCATCACACACACACTCTCAAACACACACATACAGGCACACACACACATACACACACACACACACACACACACAGACAAACACACATGCACACACACACATGCACACACACCCCCCCCCCCCCCACACACACACACACACACACCCACACACACACACACACACACGTAGCCCCAGCCTGCCAGTCAAAGCACCAGTTTCTACGCTCGAACCGGACCCGGCAGCGCAATGTGGCGGCACCACGGCAGCAGAGGTTCTGGTCTGCTGATCCGGAGCGGGCCTTGGTGTGTAACGCCGTTCAGCTGACAGCCCAGACGAGACGAGACTAGGCAAGGCGAGGACTCGGTTCTGACCGAGTGGGGCTCCGGGGGGTGGGGGGGGCTACCACAGTGGCGGGCAGCCCCCTAGTGTCGACTCCCATTTGGTGTAATCAAAATAATATTAGGCCAAGATTGCTTCCATCAGTTTAAAGCACAAACGACAGCCCTCTGAAGGCTTTCAGTGAAGCGTCAGTCACCCCGACAACCCCAATCCCACACAGACATATATACACAGGCATACATACTTACACACACACACACACACATTTTTCCCTCTCACACACACATGCATGCAAACACACATGCACATACACACACACACACACATACACACACACACAGCCACACGCACACACACAAACATTACACATACCCACACCCATGCACGCACGCACACACACACACACACACACACACACACACACACACACACACACACAGGCACACGCACACACACACACACACACACAGATACACACACAGACAAACTCTCATGGTGGAGAGGTGCACCAACCAAGCAACCACCCTCCCGTGACTGCCCACCCTTTCATGACCTTACCCCCCTCCCACCTCACCTCACCCGCCTCTCTCTCCCACCCCCCCCTCAGTTTACATCCCATCTCATCTGGACTCCATCTCGCAGTCGGGCGAATTGGGGATTTGTGGAAGTGCAGCCGTCTCGCTCCACTGCCTTGACAGGCATGCCAGGCCTCTGATGAGCCCGAGTGTGAGTGTGAGAGTTTGAACGCTGAGCACTGGAGCTAGGAGGGAGTGCGGTCGGCTGGACGGTCGGTCGGTCGGTCGGTCAGTCAGTGGCAGGTGTTGGCGAGGCATTGCTATGCGCATTTTTTTTGCAGGCTTCACTGCGGCCAGCTGCCGAATGTCATGGGAGATTTCTTTCATTTTTTTTCCTCTTCTTTTCATGCCGTGTCCTTCTTGCCCACAGCGATGGACGGTGTTCGCTGACAATTAAGTTACCTTTGACATTACACCTAGCCCCACCTCCAGCTGTGTTCAGCAGGCTTTGCATAAAGACTATAGGAATAACACGCCGATCCCTGTAAATTAAATATGTGAAAGTAATGTATAATCCCTCTCATTTCCCTACCTGTGTTTTTTATCCTGGAGCTACACATGCCTTCTGTCTCTAAGCTGCCGCATTTAAGAATGCCTGCAGTGGTTAAGCCATCTATGCAGGCTATTAAGGCATTTAACTAAGATGAAAAAGAATATCAAATGTAATTAGCATGGCGTATATGTTAACGGATGAGGTCTCTATCTTTACCAGCAATCCCTTTTCAGCTTTCCCCCAGCTAAATATGGATAAACATGTCAAGTGCTTTCTTTAGAAGGGTCTTTTTGCCCCCTTTTTCCTTGAGAGATTAAAGTAGATTAAGTGATTTCCTGTCTCTGGTAGCTACAGGCGGAGTAAAGATCGCGATTGGAGATACCATGACATTTGCATGACACGGGCGGGTCAATGCGCTCTCTACTTGCTCTTAGCTTGCCCTCTGTGACTTCCCGCTGGAGCGAAAGAAAGGAAAAGGCGGAACAAGAACATGGGCCATTTCTGTAAAAGAGCAGCACCAAGAATGGAAAAGGTCATCCAGTCTTCTCATTCTGCTTTTTCAGGGGGCTTTCAGGCGGCCTTCCAGCAGCACCACACACAGGCACACACTCCGCTGGATTTAATTTCAAACACACAGACGTGCCCTTCCTCCAAAACCCATATAGTAGCCAGTCTTCATGTTTCACGACATTTGATACTCCTGTGACAATTTATACTTTTCAGGGAAAAAAATAATCTATATTTTTTGTTGTTTGAGTTTTTCTCTTTTTTTTGTGGGTGGAAAGGGTGAAGGTGGAGAGCTCTGACACTTTATATGAGAAAGATAGAAAAAAAGATCTCTCTCTTTCTTTCTCTCTCTCCCTCTCTCTTTCTTGCTCTCTCTCCTTCTCTGTTTATTGGTTTATTTATTTTGTTTATTTTTTATGGGGACAGGGGTGAAGGGTTCCTGTAAATGTGTATATTGTATATGTAAGAAACACAATGTTGTAGTTATGTATGTATGTATGTATGTATGTATGTATGTATGTATGTATGTATGTATGTATGTATGTATGTATGTGTGTATGTGTGTAGGAGTGTGTGTATGTATGTATGTATGTATGTATGTATGTATTTTTTAATTTATGTATTGGTGGGTGTAGGAGGAATGAGTGGTGTTGGTGACAGTGTCTATTACAGGTTTATACATGTGAGATATAAGCACAAGCAAAAAAAAAACATGCAGATTTTTGTCATTTTCTGTGTGTGGCTCGATGGAGAGAGACTGCAGACTAAAAGGTGATGTTTACCCGTTTCCTTTCCTCCCCAAATTGTGAACATTCCTGACATTTCCCCCAAATTAATTTCCACTTAATCTTCTTAGCTAGCTAGAATGCCTGCCATGTGGAAAATCCCTGTAACACACAACTGAAAAGTCCTCTCACTCACTCAAATAACGCACATTCATTTGAAACCGTCACCACTCAAAGGCTCAGAGCAACCAAATGAGATTCCTCCTCCAACCTTTGCTCCTCTGAAAAAAGAGAGAACAAATTGAAATCAAATCTTTAAAATGTGTTCCTGAAGAAGAGTCATTACGTCATGTGAAGATGGCTGTGTGTTTATTTTAGTAGTTTATTCTCATTACCTCATCCTCTCTTCAGCACAGTTGACAACAGCATTGACAACAACATTGGCATGTGTTTGAGGTGTGAGTGAGAGAGAAGGGTGAGAGTGAGATAGAGAGAAAGATAGAATGAGAGAGAGAGAGAGAGAGAATGTGTGTGCGTTTGTGAATGTTTGTGTGATGAGTGTGTCAGAGATAGAGAGAGAGAGAGAGAGAGAAAGAAAGAGAGAGAGAGAGAGAGAGAGAAAGAGAGAAAGAGAGAGAGAATCAGAGCGAGTGAGAGAGAGTGTGTGTGTTACCCAGTTCTCTAGACAAATTATTCTGCAATGGCTCTGTGACTGACTGGGTGGAAGGGAGCTACTGAAAACACAGCCAGGTGTCACTACTTTGAGGCTTAACTCTAGATGACAAAGTATTTAGTAAATACTGTGTAGTAACACTGACAATAAGCATGATATACACCTGTCATAAACCTGTTATGAACATGCATAGCATGTCAAATGTCATTAGAACAGTGTCCAGATACACTCTCAGAGAAGAAGGTACCATCTTGCCATCATGCAATGCCATCTTACATTTATTAACAACTTTCAGGACATCTTGATGGGTAGTAAGCACATTTGGCTTTTATGGCATTTAAAATAAAAGGCAAGAGTTTCAGTAATTAATGTTGATAATAAAACATTATATATCGTTGATTAACAAACATTTACAGTGACAGTAAGACCTAACATAGCGTAATAATGAGGGCACTGTAATGCAGTTGACTAACGTGTCTATACCATAACATGAGAACTAATGTTCAATTCTGCACTGAAGTCAATCTCTGATGCTTTTCCCCATCTGCCTCTACCTCTCATTTCCTGTCATCTCTCTACAGTCCTGTGTGATTAAAGACACTAAAGGCCAAACACAACTTTAAAAAGTATTGTTAAAGTGGTGCTATTACCGAGGCTTCAGGCAAAGTACTGTATTACATAGTGCCACATCTCACTGGTTCACCGAGTCTCCTCTGTCTCCCTGAGTCAGTAGCTTGTGACAGTCAGTGGTGGGTGCCAACTTGGTGTCAATAGGCTGAGGAGCTGTTGTCTCTGACATACAAATAAATCGCAGGGGAGGACAGACTCAACAGAAGTGAAAATGTCACCCTGCAAACACATTTGTCAAGGATGTTTTCACCAGAGTTGTTAACCAATCACGTCTCAAGGAGCAAGGGTGTCCTACATTACGCGTAACGTGGCAGCTGCACACACACTCACATGCACACACACACACACACACAATGCACACACACAAATAAACACAAAGGTACACTTACACACACATACACACACACACACACACACACACACACTTACATGCGGTGACAAAAGTTCAAAGAGTCAGTTGTTTACAGGGAGAGGGAGAATGCTGCGACACAGTTTCCGTAATGACTTCATCGCTCAGCGGCACCTCGCCCGCAGCATCTTCTACAGCCCCAGTGCACACACACACACACACACACACACACACACACACACACCTCGCTTATGTACTCACACACACACACACACACACATAAACAAACACACGCACACACCTCACACTCTCGCAGCTCAATGAGAGTAGCAGCGGCCCCAAAGAGGCCACTTAAAATGGCTTCCATGTTGGATAGCCTGTCAGCAGCAGAGGAGACATCTGGTTGGAGAGCACCGGCCCAAAGTTCACACATGTGTGTGTGTGTGTCAGCATGGTGCTGGCCTTGATCGTAACACTGTGATTTAAAAAGGGCGGCAAAGCCTATCGCTGTCTTTCCAACACACAACATAAAACTGAATGCCGTTTCCAATGGCTTTTAATTAGCAATTGATTTTTTTGTTAACAGTCTTCCCATTCTTTTGTTTCTCACTGATGACGAGAGCTATATTTCCTAACTGGACTGTTAAATGAAGGCCATTTTGTGCTGAAACAAATGTTGTTTCCCCAGGCATCTGAATATAGGGTAATTACCTTGTGCAGATGTAATCAGATACATACTTTAAATGTT
>CM059275.1:11465201-11472701 GCA_030347295.1 Setipinna tenuifilis
TGTAGCCCACATTACATATTTCCCCCAGCCTCACCTTCGCAAAACTTTAGCAAGAGAACTTTTGCATTTATTCACAGCAAATCCCTTAAGTTATTCCTGTAGTATAGCAAGAGCAGCCCAGTGCCTTTCTCCAAAGCTGCAGTGCGGTGGGACTGATTTGTTTTGTCTGCTGTTCTCAGACAGGTGCATGTCTGGGCCGTGCAGGTGTTGCTGACGTTTTCTGTTGTAGGAAGGTAAATGTTAAAATCATACTCTAGTAAAGTAAGGTTGTTTGTCAAACTCTAGCTGAAAGCATGTTTTTTTTTTCCTTTTTGGATACATGCTGTTAAAACTATAGCTTTTTGACCTGCCTTAGATGGAATAATGTAGTGAAAGCCAATAGTGTGGTGATGCAAATATGTCCTGACAAATGCAATGCTTGTGTTAAGTACAAATGGCATTTTTGAGTGAGTTTTATTAACTGTGGCATAAACATTTATTAAAACTGAACCGAACTTTGACTATGTATTAAACATAAGTTCACTATACATTCAACATAAATTGGCTATAAATTCACATCTTGGTTAATTTAAACATTGCTTGCTTCTACGTTGCAGTTGTGCTGCCAGCCAGAGCTAGAAAAGTTTACTTCTTAGCAATGTGTATGTGTGTGTGTGTGTGTGTGTGTGTGTGTGTGTGTGTGTGTGTGTGTGTGTGTGTGGCCAAATTCAGCCCTGTGTTTATATCGAGGGCCACGCGGGCGAGCCCTTACAGAGACTACGAGTATTGAACCACCTCCTCTATTACCGTGCTCCCACAGTCGCACCATGCGGACACATCTCACTGTGTCACTCTTTAATTGGCACTGGCAATCTGATGGTTTCCTGCAGCAATCCAAAAGGTCAAAGGTCACTCAAACAATCATGACCTTGATGACCAGCAAAAATAGCAGCTTTGCTGACCTTGACAGACTAGCTGATCTTTGGACCGTAACATCTCTGCGATGTGCCCAATTGTTCCGATGATGCAACAGTTTTTGGTGTAAATGGTCATTTATTTCTTACCTCAGGTGATGTTTCCAGTGTGTGAGGGTGAGTCAGGATGAGTGTGAGGCAAAAGAATGAGAAAGGTGGCACACAGAATCATCATCACTAACACTGTAGAGGGAGGGAAAGACTCCAGATCCATTTGGTTGCACATCTGAGCATATTTACCATTATTAAATATATTTGATTTAATGCGTTTGAGTATATTTATTTTCACAGGTTTGAGTGCATTTACTTTTCCATAGTTGAGAACATTCATGTCATAGTTTAGTATATCCATTTTAACATAAGTACATTTGTTTTAGTTTAGTTGAGTATATATGCTTTAGTAAAATCATTTGTCAACTTGAATGCCCAGTAGAATGGGACCAGATGGTAAATTAATGTCTGATACAGTTCATTGCACGCTTTGTCTTTCTTTCTTTTTTTCCTTCTTTCTTTCTTTTACTATATGTTATTTATTTAATTTAATTTAATTTAATTTCATAAGTTCAAGCAAGAGGGAAAAGTCTTGGCCATATTTAAGACTGTAGTTGAGCTGAGGATTTTCACTGAATATGCTTACTTTCAAGCTAGAGATCATATTGAACTGTTTGCAAGGAAATGGTGTGCAGACAAAAGGATTGTGGTCTATCGATGTCCACCTGGAAATATGAGTGTTTTATGTGTACTTGTTGGAATGGGTTTGGGTTTTTTTGAAGATGTGTGTATGGTTCGGGGAGAGGGGGGGTTGTGGGTTGAAGTCACTAAGGATGGGAACATGGTGTAACAATGATTTAACAAAGGAATGTGCAATCTCTCTCGCTGTCAATTCGATTCAACAATGCTTTATTGGCATGACAAATGAAATATTTGTATTGCCAAAGCAGTACTACAAGTATGGGAGACACATGACACCTAGGTATCTACAGTATGTATAGACATACATACAGTGTACAATATATCACAGTAGAATAATAGAAAATAAAAAGAACATTTTTCTCTCTCTCTCCCTTTCTGAACACTTCTGACTATTTCTTTTTTGTATGATTAATGCCCTTCTAACCAGAACACTAACCTTTATTCTTTGCCCAACCATCCATCCATCCATCCATCCATCCATCCATCCATCCATCCATCCATTTAGCCATGCATTCATTCATTCATTCATTCATTCAATGCTGTGTACCGGTATTTCGTGAATGTTATCCAGGCTTAACTATAACCTGAATAAAAAGAGCAGCGAGAGCCTCTGTCTTTTGCAGCCTTCCTGAGTCACAGATGTTTACTACTGCCTCATCCTTATCCACATCTACAGCCACAGCTACACAGGCTGCTTGGCACGTCACGTCCTCCCACTCTCACTCATTGCTGTGTTTACCTCCAGCTCTCGAGTGGAGCAGCTGGTCCAAAGAGCTAACCACAGGCATGGTGAAGGTGTCTGGTTCTTAAGAAGCACCTGTGATGATAATGTGTTATATGGAACGGGAATCACATCAGAGATACACACTGATAATGTCTATGATCTATCATCTATGTTTATAACAGGCTGTAGTGGCCTAGCGGTTAAGGCTTGTGACTGTAACATCGCAGATTCCAATCCACCAAATGCCAGACGTGCCACTGAGATACCTCTCCCCCGCCCCAACACACACACACTTTCCCACACACTGCTGTCTAGATGCTGTTGTCATGGCTGCCCCCTGCTCACGTGTGATAGGTTAAATGCAGAGTCAATTTTGTTGTGTACACTGTGTGTTGTGGTGTGCCGTGTAATCACATTGACAAATGGGTGCTGTTAGTTTTTGTGTGAAAATAGACACACACTGATAATATCCATTTTTATAGGATATGACTCATGTTAGACCCCAGATTTCTTTCCTGGGGCAAAAGTCAGATTAACTCATCAAGACACAATGATTCAGATTATCAAGGCTGGCTGCCCTCTAAAATGTAACTACTCCATCATCATCATCATCATCATCATCATCATCATCATCATCATCATCATCATCATCATCATCATCATCACCATCACCCTCCTCCTCCTTCTCATCATCATCATCATCATTATCTTCTTCTTCTTCAGATGAGATAGAATAATTATTATTATTACTGCTGTTGTTGTTGTTGTTGTGCTTGTGATTATTGTTGTCAGTGCTCTTATTTTTAGTTGTATGTGCATCCCCTCAAGTTTATTTATGACTTTCATATCTAAGGATCATCAGACACAGGCACAGGTGCTGACATGCCATCAGCCTACCTCGTTGGCTTCCACGGGAATCGTGTGCCAGAAAAATCGGAAAAAACACTTTGTGTTATTGTTCAGGCATCTTCCGGCATCTTTCTCCTTCACCTCCCTCCTCCCTGGAGAGTGTGAGATTCCCTGGCTGACACTGATCAAGGGTAGCAGTAGTAGTCTGGTGGCAGCCCGTCCAGCCTGTTGTTCCTGTGTTGATGGTGGCGGGTTTAGCCGGTATGTGTAGTGGGGATGTTTTGGTGTGGAGGTGTGGTAGCACTAGTGGTGACACGGGGGCGGTTGGGTGGCATTTGCAGTATCCGTCATACGGAGCCATCTGACTGGGCAACTAAGTGTGAGCATCTGTCTCCTGCCCCCGCACTGTAGCCTGGAGACACACCCGTGTTTGTGTGTGTGTGTGTGTGTGTGTGCGTGTGTGTGTGTGTGTGTGTGTGTCATCTGCAGCATGTGGAGGATTCTCACACCACTTACACACAGGCTTACACACACACATAAACACACACACACACACACACATTTACACACATAGGCACACGCACATAAACTCAAACACACACACCATACACAGATGTGCATACGCACACAGCCACACACATACAAACACGCACATGCACAAACACACACATACACACTTGCACACACACATACACACATAATGTGCCTAACTATCACATAATGAGTCATTAAAATAAAGTGTTACCCCGAACCTGTCGTCATAATGACAATGACCTGTCATAACCATGTCATAAATACGTCATGCGTGACCTGCATTCGTCATGGTGGCTGTTAGTATTCAAAGATGCACTAGCACTCAGCCATGACAGCTCTCTCCCCACGCTAGCAGCCCTGCCATTCTGTGCCATACAGGAGAGGCTACAGGACAGGGCTAAGCAGCCTAGCTGAAAGGTTCATGCGAAGCGTGACTGACATGCAAGTGACCATGGGACAGATTTGGAATTATATCAAAAGGGGGAGACTTAATAAGAAAGGCTCCATGTTCAAGCTAGCCATTTGCTAGTCATTTGCATTTTTTTTTTTTTACTTCATCTGGCCAGTTAGGGGCCATTTTTTTGTCCCCTCACCCCCTCCCCCTCATCTACGGTTGATTGGCTGACTGGCGGGCAGAATCAGTGAGATGACAGCGGCGGGGTGAGGAGTGGCATCTCCTCCAGTCTTTCTCTCTCGTCTGATTTCCTCCTCATTAGCGGCGTAGTGAGCCGTCATCAGCTGGACCCTTAACCGTGCCTGGAACCCTGGCCGGCTCCGATTGAAGCAATTGCGGCGACCAGATTGCCCTGTAATGGCTTCTTGAAATGTGAACCTGGTTGGCTGAAGGAGAAAAGAAAAAAAGAAAAGAGAAGAAAAAGAAGAAAAAAAAACATCACCATTTCTTGCAACTCATCATCACACATCACCAAGGGAAGTCTCCCCTTCAATCAAGACACTTACACACACACACACACACACACACACACACACACACACACAAATACACACATACACACACACACATACACACACACACTACATCACTGTCATCATCATCAACATTGTGAAGACTAAGGAAATGTCAAACCCATCATTGTGTAATGGCTGACATGGACCTCCTTGGATTTGTACACCTTGTCCACTTCAACCATCTTCAGCTCAACCCTTCACTCTGGACCTATTATTATGGGTTCATTGTGGTCAGTGACATACGTATATTGGCCATACTAATTGCATTGTGTCGGAGGCGGTGACTGCAGTGTGTGAAACTAAGAACAGACCTCATGATTTTGATCCCAGATTCTTATATGATGGAATGCCCAGGCTCATAGGGAACGTGAGGTAATCACCCTAGTCTTATTTGTGTTTTTTTTTTTTAACAATTCTGTTCATATATTATCCTGCTGATTGGGTTTCCTCCAAACATTTGATTTTAAACATTCTCAACCATTATGGCTTAATTGCTAAAGGTGAATAAAGGGATAAGGCATGTTCAAGACAAGCTTAACAGTTTCTTTTTCACTATGATATTCAGCTTCCCACAAGGTTGAATGCTTCTCTAATCATGTAAGCTTGCTGAATATATTTTAACACCAGTGATGATACCTTATCTTTTCTATAAAATAGGGTAACTTACGTATCATAGGGTTACATAGTGCTATTTATTATGGTTATTATGGTTCCATGAGCACTCCACTGAAAAGGGTCTATCATGGATTAAAATTACGAACATTATTACTTCTGGGAAGGGGGGCACAATATTATAGTAACACACAGTATCAGTAACACTTCATTTGAATAGTCCACCCAGAGGCACATTACAGATGGTTTGATAAAGTTTTATGTTCTTTATTGTTAACAGTCTAATCGCCTTAATCAAACCCAACCCTGAAACCGAACCCTAGCAGAACACCAAGTTTTAACAGATGTTTTAAAAAATCTCAGCATCTGAAAACAGTCTAAACGACCATCTATACAGCCATCCAAATGAAGTGTGACATTATGTTGCATTACATAAAGCAACACTAAAGTATTTTTCATCTTCAGTCGACCTACAGGTTGGAAGCGGAACTGTCTTTCTTATGTCTCATTCGAACAACAGATCGGAGCAAGCCACTTCTGCAAACTTGCATAGTGCTGTGATAGCCCATGGAGGAACGCAAAGCAAAAGAACTGGTGTTCACCCTGTTACAAGTTGATGAACCACTAACACATTTTTGAAAACATTATTTTTAGGTTGAAACTACTTAGTGTTGCTTTAAAGAGCTGGAGAAGTCTAGCAGTGCTCCTGTAGTTGAGTAAAGCTTTTTATGGCACTGCATGGAATCTCTGCATTGTCTAAATCAGAGTTTTTGGGCAGCTAACATAACCTAGGTCACAACCAGACAGGGCTTCTGAACACCTAGTGTGATCTATGGATAAGCTGGGATAGGCTCTCTGGCTTTTCGACACCCAATATGTGTGGCCAGGGTGGAGCCCCAGAATGTGTGATCTTGTGGCTCAGCCTGGTGGGAGGTGTGTGTGTGTTTGTGTGTGTGTGTGTGTATGGGCGATGTGGTGTGTGGCTAGAGAAAGTGAGGATGTGTTTGCGGTATGGAAGCTCACACTGTAGCGAGAGTGTGCATTTATAGCGGAGGGGGATAGAAGCTGTAGTGTTTCTGTGTGTGTGTGTGTGTGTGTGTGTGTGTGTGTGTGTGTGTGTGTGTGCAGTTGTGAGGTAGAGAGAGAAGGGATAGGAGGTGTATTGTGTGTGTGTTTGTGTGGGAGATGTAGTGTGTGGTTAGAGGAGGTGAAGATGTGTGTGTGTGATAAGGATGCAGTCCACACAGAGCCAAGAGTGTGTGTGTGTATGTGTGTGTGTGTGTGTGTGTGTGTGGAGAGGAGATGTAGTGTGCGGTTAGAGGAAGTGAAGATGTGTGTGTGATAGGGATGCAGGCCACACAGAGCCTTGCGCTCGATACTTCAATAGTGAAATGGACACACACACCCACTCACACACACACACACACACACACACACACACACACACACACAGAGGCTGACGCTCGATACTTCAATAGTGAAATGGATCACAGACATGCACAGCGCAGCAGCAGTGGATAGCTTTACACTGAGGAGACGCACATCCCGCTACCCGCTTTCAGGAGTGTGTGTGTATATAAACGTCTGTGTGTATGTGCGAGTTTCTCTCTACCTCTCTCTTTCTGTAATCTTTTCTTTTGTACACACACACATACACATTTAAACTCAAAGCTTCTATGAAATTCTTGCTACTTTAACCCTTTGGCCAGCAGTTGACAGTGTTGCTTGGCGTTGCTTGCTCCACCCTACGTAGGTAGGGGTGCACATATTGTCAAGGACACCACTGCACATAAAGTCAGTATTTTATAGCTTCGTGTGTTTACGAGGTTCTGACAGGATTGTTTCTCCACCTTTTCATTTTTTTAGCCCCTGTGCGTCCATGTCACCTCTGACTGGCAGGACTTGGTCATGCTGGTTATGACCCAATCGAACAATAACACAGGTGCTTTCAGGACTCGCCTGACGAATTATGAATAGCCTCTGTCACGTGACCAATTGGCGGTGAAAGGAACCGGCGGTAACGGCGAAGGAATTTCTATTCATCCCTGGCCCGATTAAATGGCTTTAAAGCTCCATGCCATTCCTCATTTTTGCAGTGTCATAAAGAATACTGCCATTGGTGCCTCCTTTATGGCCGTCTACCCGCTCTTGGTGGTATACTTCATG
>CM059275.1:11477701-11497701 GCA_030347295.1 Setipinna tenuifilis
CTGGCCACCGAATCCCCTTTGGAGGACAGACTTTCTGTCTCACTCGCCTCTCTCAGGAGGTTAGGTTTCCACTCCACCTTACAGCAGCTCCATGGCATAAGGAGGGGAGGAGGAGGAGGAGGAATGCTGTGTTTGTGCGTGTGTGCGTGTGTGTGTGTGTGTGTGTATGTGTATGTGTATGTGTGTGTATGTGTATGTGTATGTGTATGTGTGTGTGTGTTTGTGTGTGTGTGCGTGTGTGTGTGTGTGTGTGTGCATGTCTGTGTGTGTGTTTATGTTGGTGTGTCATCAGAGTCAAGTTGGAGTTTTAGTGAGTGTGCATTTGTGTGTGTTTGTGGAGTTTGTGTGTGTGTCATTGTTGTTGTTGTTGTGTTTGTGTGTGTCTTCTTTCTGTGCCATGCTTAGAAAAATCTTTGAAGAGCAATGACTTGAAAGAAAAGAAAATGATTGAAAAAAAAAAAAAGCCTATGAGAGAGAATAAAAAATGGTCAGAACAGGTGAGGTGATGAGTAACATTTAGCTATTATCAATCTTCTCATCTCCCCACCCAGTGCATTCATCTCTCGCTGCGGCTTTTTTTTGTCAGCGACGCTGATGGCTCTGATAGATGACTTTCTGAGCCATCTCATCGCCTGCTTTAATATCAGAGCCGCCATGCGCCGCACGTATGACTGATTGAAGCGCTTCGCCTAACAGTACTACCTCTCAGGCAAATGATGGAAATGGTAATTTGCCCACGTTTCCCCCAACCGCTTTCGGCTCATGCAGAATGCACAGGAAAACGGCGCCATTAAAGGAATGATTTTCATGAGGTAGTGTTTATCCGACCTTGATGGGCATGTCTGAATGTTCAGTGAATTGGCATAAAATCCACAACAAACTGCACAAGCCATTTAGGCCCAGATCTACTCTTAATAAAGCCTTTAGGGAGGTAAACAGCATCATGCACCAGACTGCTAGCTAATTTAGTTAGCATTAGAGGTCTCCATCTTCTGTCATGTCCTCTTAGCGTTTGAAAAAAGGAAAACTTCATCACTCTTGTACTTGAGTGGACCTGAAATTTGTATGGCTCCCCAAAATGTTGTTTAAATATGAATTCTGTCCATATAAATAACAGACAGACCGATATCTCCTTTTCTCAGCCTTAGCATTACTTTGTAACTGCACTTTTCATTGTGATAAATAACATGGGTATCATCTGTTCCACACATTATATTACAGTAACAGACCACAATAAATATCAAAGTGACTGTTGCTAACTAGATTGTTGGTGACAGTAAAGAACTGACAATGCTAGGAATTGCCTAGCTATTACTAACTGCTATTTGGCATAGGGCTTAAGTTCTTGTAACTGTTAATGTAATGATAGTCATTAACAAATAGTTATTGATAATTACCTCATATTAATTTCTGACTGTCATCAAACCTTCCTTAGGGCCAATTTATAGTCCAGACATATAGTCCAGAATATTATGTAAAAGAAACGACATTTCTGCTGTCTGTCTGTCTGCTAGGCTGCCACAAAGCTTAAATGGGGCAGGTGTTGTTATATTATATTATATTATATTATATTATATTATATTATATTATATTATATTATATTATATTATATTATATTATATTATATCTAGACCTAAGGCCAGTGAATCTAAAAAAATACCACGAATTAGTGTTTTTACTATAACTTTGCATGTTAGACAATACTTCACTGATCACAGTGTAAGGTAAAGCTTTACATGTGGAATTAAAGCAAGTTTGTTTTGTTAAACATGCACTTGGCATGCAGGGGTTCAGGGCTGATGCCCTTTCCACAAAGCTCTGTCACTCTAGGACTCTAGAATTGGGCATTAGCAAAGGTCTGCTTTGTTTGCAGTTGGGTATTTTGCTAATCAGCTGCAGTCTCCATTGTGTCTTTTTCCTGAACTGATATGTGTTAGGCTTTGCATTTGCACCGAGCACTGACTGTTGACATTAAAGTACGCCAGTCAAACAAGCCATTTACCAACACGCTTAGAGTAACATTAAGCTATAAAAGCATGTAAATTTAGGTTATGCTGGAAAAACAAGTATCCAGCTGAAACTTGGATGACGTCCCTGGGTGCCTCCATTCACGTTCAAGGCTCAAAATGACATTTCTGTTTCTTGTGAATCCAGCCGAAGGTTGGCAAGGGATGAGTGGTGTTCGCTGTGCGCTTGTGGAAGTAGGGGTGCAGCTGAGCGTAGCTGTGAAATTACTGTGGTGAATGGCTCATTCTTTGTGGTTAACAAGGTGTGGTACCCATTGGGATGAGACACTTGTTGTTTTTTTCACTCTTTCTCCTCTCTCCTTTCTCTTCAGATGGGAAACCTTAATTCCATAATCGCCCAAGCCAAATTAATTTTGAAATATTGTTTCTTCTATTCAAGAGAGTGGTTTCATAATTTACATAATAAGCAGAGCTTTTTCAATCTGGTTCTCCGATAGGCTAAACCCAGACAGCTTCCTGCATCTCACCTATAGTTGCTGCTCAAGGATGCTTGGGATGTTGTTTTTATGTCTGTTACAATGCCAAACAATGCTGAGCAAGATGGTTATGCAAGGTCAACACTTCAGACCATAGATGAAAGGGTTTTAAGTTAATGAGAAGTCAACACAGCACATGGGATGGTTTAACAAGCTGACAAACAAAAGGGGTGAATAAAGATATATTATATAGATAGATATTATATTAAATAAAGATATATTATACCGTGTGGTGGAGAAAACCTTATTTTGTGTTCCTTAGAGACTGGTATACAGAAAGACAGTTTGCCTAGGTGCGTGGCTATGGAAGGACACCAACTGTAGTGTTTGTCCAACAAATGTCTCACACTAGCCACATTGAAGCCGTAGCTAAGTCTAGTGTGAGGCACTGGGCACTATTTAAACATGTGTCTACTTTTAATTGCTCTTTGATGGCCATGTCCCCAGAGGTCTTTCTTTAATGATGCCACTTCTTATAGCTCCTCTCCCTGTTCTGCTCTGCAGTTTGGGAGCACACAACACAGAAAGAGTCAACAATCACTTTCAGACACTGAAAGAAATATGCACATGAATAAAAATGACAGGAATAACAAAATCCATTCATTTTTTGGTAAACAAGTTTGTGAATGCATCTCACAGTAGGTTTCCAATGTGAGGAATCAGGCCTTTATATATATTATTTATTTGTTTGTTTATTTTTATTTATTTTCTGCTTAATCTGTGTCCTTTCATTTTCCCTCATTCTTTCAATGTCCTTTGTCTTCTGTCAAGTGTGATCCATAATAGATATATAGAGTGGGTTTACTCCTTTTAAATGAGAAAGAAGACGCCTGAGCGCAACGCTAATGTAGGTCAAGCTAAAAAATGTGTTTAGGCTCAGTCTCTGTTTTCAGAGCATAATTGGGCCTAGTTATGAGAAGATTAATAATTCAGCGCAGACTGATGAATTATTGATGGACGTAAATGCAACGACTTTGGCGAAAAAGGGAAAGAAAAAGAAAAAGAAAAAAAAAAAAAAAATGCACTTGACTTTTCGCCATCTTGCTAACGGTGACAAGACGTACCACCTTGAGCTGTGGGCTCATTTCTCAGTGGTACTGTTCGCCCTTGTCAGGCGGGTTTTAGGGCAGGAGACAGCAAACTAAAGAGGCAGGCCTCAGGTGTCAGAGATCAGGATGCAAATGGTGCCATTTGAATGTGGGCCTTTTGATATTTACATTTTCAAAGGGACATGTCCATCAAGTGTCACCACGTTAAGCTTAGCTGTTTCATCAAAACCTTTTTCAAGCCTGCATGAAACACATGCAACACACACACACACTGACACACTGACACACACGTAAGACAGACACCTTGACCTTGTGGGGAGGGTGCACACAGTGTCAGACATGCATTATTCAATTCATTCATCTCCTCATCAGTTAACATGTTATTTATTACTCACCCCTTCCCATGATGCTCCACTCTGACTAACACTCTCCTCCTCTGTCTGGTGATGTCCTCCGTAATGACAGGAAGGAAAATGGGGGTGATGGTGATGGTGATGGTGATTGTAATGGCCGGGGGTGGTGGGGTATTCAAACAGTGGTAGTGCTATCACCCAGTTGGAGACGTGGGCCTTTTTAGATTTGCTGAACACCTACTACTTACTAATTTAACAACCCACTAAGATAAACAGATCGGAATATTCAGACAGATGACTGGTAAGCACCGTGGGGAGTCGTGTGATTTCTTTCTCATGTTGTGCCAGGCATAATGCAAACTACCAGTGTGTGTGTGTGTGTGTGTGTGTGTGTGTGTGTGTGTGTGTGTGTGTGTTTAGTGAGTGGGTTGTGCTATGACAGGCCCATTCTGTAGCTCTGTTTCAAGGGGGCAGCTGTGTTCCACAGTTATTTGAAATAAAACACATTTAGTTTTTTTTATTCTGATCTCTTCAATCGCCATGCCTGAACTTGCACTACTGTATGTATATATATATATTTATTTAAAAAAAGCAAAGACAAACAATTGTCTTGAAATGTAAATTCCCCAATATTTCCCTGCAAGAAATGGCTCTTAAGTTCTAAGGCTATGTGCCCCGGCTCCTCATGAATAATCATGATATGCAAAGATAAGAGCCGGGCTCTTTTTCCACTCTACTTGGGTATTAATCATACCTTGAAGATATTGCCTCCTCGAAAATGCTTTACAGTTCTTGACCTACGGGTGGTTTGAGGTAATCAGCCGAGGAAGCATAGGGGGGGAAGTACAGTGAGTGCAGCCCTAAATTCTGTGCGAATATGAACACTCTGCTGGAGGAGAGCATATGTTACCATCCCTGCTTAATATTCATGCACAACATTGGCTCAGGGAAGCAATTATTGCCCGGCCTGGTAAAGTTTAAACATTAGACGTATGGCAGTGACCTTCAGCGACGCTCTCTCCTAGCTCATTTGCTATTTAAATGCATCCATTTATCAACATGGCACCATCTTCTCACTGTCACCCAGGCAGGTGTGTTTGTGATAGAGCCAGGAATGTGAGTCCTTATTCCCAGGGTTCAAGTTCCGGTCTCCCCAATTCACCTCTTATCTGTGTGTGTGTGTGTGTGTGTACATCTCACTCAAATGCACACACACACACACACACACACACACACACACACACAGACGCACACACAAACACACACACATACACACACACACACACACACACAAACAAACCTCCACACATAACATGGCTTTATCAAATGTCACAGCTGAGTAGGGAATGTTATTTTAACGAGCAGTGTTATACTAAAAATGTATAAATAGACAGAAATGCTTCTAGAAATTTGAGAAAAAGTAATACCGTCACAAGGCTGACAATATCTGTGTGTGTGTGTGTGTGTGTGTGTGTGTGTGTGTGTGTGTGTGTGTGTGTGTGTGTGTTTTCACAGCAACACCACAGAAAACCAAAATGAGGCAAGATGGGACCATTAAATTAGACAGTGAGGACAGCAGGCAGTCAGACCGACCGACCGACGTGGGTAGATGCAAAGAGATTCCCGTGTCTCCTGCACTCTATTTCCCTGCCATCCATAAAATGAATCAATCATTGCAACAAGCTCCTCGGACCCTGTTTGTCTCCACAAACAAGAGGAGCAATTTACGGCCCATGGCACTTTGGGGTGAGGTTGCGGGAGAGGCCCGGTCATAAATAAGAATAAGTGATTGCTGTCTCAGACTGGCCAGGGAAAAATATAAAAGACTGAAGCAATTCAGCTTCCCTGGAAACAATTCAAGTGACACACACACACACACACACAAACACACACACACACACACACACACACAAAGGCACACACACACACACACACACACACAATCACACACAAAGGTACACTATTCTCTGTACTTGCTCTCCGCTGGCAATTGTCCTATTTAAAGACAGAAGAAGTTGGGTTTCATGCATAACTGACCCATAACCTGCTGAGCTCAATTCTACTTACTGGGCAACCTGCACAACATGTAAGTATATATGAAATTGTTATTATTGTTGTGAAATTGTTATTATTGTTGTGAAATTACTATGTGGCAAACACTATGGTTTCAGACTGCTGGGGTTGAACCAAGAACACATCAACTTTTTGAATAACACAATACGCTGAGTTTGAACTCGGCTATTGTAAACGGCCTTTCTCTCTTTCCTTCTTTCCCTCCCTCTCTCTCACTCTCTCTCTCTCTCTCTCTCCTCTTTCTCTCTCGCTCCTTTTCTTTCTAACTCCCTTTTCGTCTCCTGCAGGGACCTCAAGGTGACGCTGCCAATATCGCAAGGGCCAAAAAGCTTTTCTCCTCTTTCTTCCATAACAGGTCTGTTGCCATTAATGCCCAAATGCGGTCTGACCAATGCAATCCATCACCCAGACATCTGGGCTTATGACCTAGAGGACGGCGCTGTGAGCTTTGGACCCGTTTCAGGAACGCGGGGCCGCATCCGAGCTGGGCACTCTAGTCTCCCAGGCTCCCGCCACCGCTCCAGCCAAGGTCACCGGCCCCGCAGTTTGGCCACAGGCACAACTTGCAAAAGGTCTCAGTGGCCAGTGGCCAGTCGCTGAGATTTACGTGAAGGAGTAATTAACGAGGGTTTTAAGGCCACTAGATGCCTCCAGTGTTTTGCTCTGCCATCCCACGTGTGCTAGCGAATAGATCAGCAAACCACACCCAACAACAGCAAGCTGCCACAGCCATAGCGGACCTGTAATACGAGCTCTGCATGTGGCTGTTATTATGTGATAGAATTATATTTAGAGTGATGAGCATGGCCGCAAGCAGTGTTACGTGATGTGGTCTTGCTGCTTAGCAACTATGTAATGCCATTGACAAATGTACCTGCATCGTGACAGTTTTGTTTACAGTTAATAATATGAATCTTAACCATATCCTTTGATTTATAGCTATCCTGTAATATGTACGGCACAAAAGCGTTTTTTTTTTTTTTCCTGGAACAATGGACACCCTGGTACAGCCGCGTGACAAATACTTCTCAGAGGGGTGTGTGTGTGTGTGTTTTTTTTATTTCTATCATCTCAGATGATATTGATTTGGTTTGGCCTTCACCTTTAGGTGTGTCATCTTTACCGAGCACTTTTCTGTCTTACCTCCTTTCCCACTGCAGGTTATTGCACATAGAGAAAGTATAGGGTTTCCGATGGCATCAATATTAAAAGATCCATATTCCCATCAGATATAAAGAGTTTATCTCTCTCTCTGCAATAGTGCTATGCTTTTACGAGCGCTTCAAAATATGATCTAAAGCGGATTGGATGGTGTCCCAGAGGATCTGGACTAAATTATGCATATTTCTGCCAGGATCCTCCAAAATATATTCCAAATTTGTGGGTAAAGAAATACTGTTGTTCTTTTCAATAAATAATCATAGCAGAGAACATCCTACAGCACTGCATTTAAACAGCTTTTTACGTGGTCAGCTGTGCAGTTATGCTGTGTACTTGAGACCGCACATAAATTTTAACTTTCAATTTTCAAAGGACACAAAGCTCTGAAAAAAATGGTCAGTTCAATGCATACACTTTTGCTGTTAAGATCCTTAACTGCACCCATTTCTACAACTAGTATTAGGTGAAGTGCTACTTAAATGTGCCAGTACCCAAGCATCCTCCAACCACACGTTTTAGCCTGAATTCATTTGCCTTTATTACCATCTCCTCTGCTTTAAGTACTTTTTTTTCCACAGAATGCCTGCGAAAACAGAGATGCCAGATGCTAAAAGGAATATGCGATTGTCGCAGATCTCAGAAATAGCACAATCTCTCCGCTCCTATACAATCCAACACAACCCATTTTTTTCTCCCTTTTTATTCCTTCCCAGCTTTTCTTTTATCCCCTGTTTTGCGGTGCAGCACTGTTAGTAATTGATGAGTGCATGCGATTGGAACCATCCATCATGTTGCGCCCAGGTGAGTTGTCTGCTTGCTGGAACGACTCGCCATTCACATAAGTTCCGGCATTTTCTTTCCCCCTTCTTTTAAGAAAAGGACAGGAAAAAAGGGTGGCTTGATTGAACATTGGAGGAAGCAAAGTGTCAAAGTGTTTGTCTCCTGCCTGCATGCTCTGTGACGCAGCCAGTGCAAGAGTAAAAGTTGCTTGTGGGAGATGAAAGGTGTGTGGAAGAGGCTAAAGCACAATCATCTTTCCTCCTCTTCCTCTTCGCTCCTCTTCCTCCTCCATTCCACTCCTTTCTTTTAATCTTCCTTCGCTCAGCTATGTCCCAATCAGGACAGGGATCACAAGAGCCAATCACATGACTCCCTGCCCTGACACACACTATATCTCTGGCCAGAGTCACGAGGATGAGTTTCAGAGCAATTTCCTCTGCAAGACTTTCAGAGGAGTGGAGAATCTGATTTCATATCTGCAAGAAGATCACTGCAGTTCTACTTTACAATCTCAATTCAAATCTCAAAGAGCTGATATGTGTTCAGTAATTGGATTCTACAAATGAGAACAAAACGCTGTAACTCAACTTAATACTTAATAATTACTTATTTTGAAATGGAGTGTCTGAAAAATTAATTAATGTTTAAACACTTTGGAAATAACAAAAATTCTTACTGTGTCATGTTTTAAAGAGATACTCACTGAAAGAAAGCCCATTATTTTTTAAAACCAGATAAATAGATAAAACAAAAGACAGAAAGACAGAAACATAGACAGAGAGAAATGAGGATGGCGAGAGAGAGAGACAGAGATGTCTCTGGGGTGGTCATGTGACTCCTGGAGCAAAGAATCGTTTTGGAGATAGATAGATAGATAGATAGATAGATAGATAGATAGATAGATAGATAGATAGATATGAGAAAAGAGATACGCAATTGTGCAGCTGAGGTTGTTGACTAAGTATTGAAAAGCCAATGACATCCGTTGTATCACAGTAAAATAAAGACCGTGATAGTAGTCTTCACATGTCAGTGAAGATGTTGAGTGAACACTGGAAAAAGTGGCCCAGTGGCTTTCAAACCATGAGGTTAAGCATGTGAGTGTCTGTTAGTCGTTTGTCAGTAAGGATGGCCATGTGAATATTTGTCAGCAGTGTTTATTAGTAAGGTTGAGAATGAGGATGACCATGTAATGTAATGTATCAGTGAACTCAAGGATGAGTATGTAAATATTTGTCAGTAGTGTGTCAGTGAGTTTGAGCATGTGATTATTTGTCAGTGGGGTATTAGTGAGGTTAAGAATGTAAATATTTGTCAGTAGTGTATTAGTGTGTTTAAACATCTCAATATTTGTTAGTATGGTATTAGTGAAGTTAAGCATGTGACTATTTGTCAGTAGTGTATTAGTAAGGTTAAGCATGTGAATATTTGTCAGTAGTGTGTCAGTGAGTTTCAGCATGTAAATATTTGTCAGTATTTTACCTTTACTTTAAAAATCATTAAGGATAAGCATGTGGATATTTGGCAGTAGTGTGTCAGTGAGGTTGAGGATGAGCATGTGAGTATTTGTCAGCCGTATGTCAGTGGGCATGTTGACCGTAAAACCAAAAGCCAACACCTACCCCCACCACCCCCCCTTCAACCCGGACACTCTTGCCTGTTGTGATAAAATGCGCAGCTGTAAACCAGCGTAATTTGGCCTGCTGGATGAGTCGGCGGCAGACGAGACCGCAGACGGCTCGCTTCTCCATCACAGCCCCTCTGCCTCCGCTGGTGTCTCCCGGGAAGGCCTGGTGGTTTCCCTTCGTGATGAATTGCCATCTCTGCTATCTCTCCCACCCTCCCTCCCTCCATCCCTCCCTCTCGTGTGGCGGATATCATTTCTCAGTCAAACTCCTGGCAGGCGCCTGTCTTTCTTCGCCTCACACCCCGGGCTGCCGCTGACATCTGGGGCAAGCCAGACACGGGAGAGCGCGGGGAGAGGAGGCCGCCGGTCAATAAATTAATCTGTCATTTTCTGGCTTTTCTTCTCCACCCGGCTGCAATGAATATTTAGAAGGTGGCAGGCAGGCAGGCAGGCAGGCAGGCAGGCTCTCAGCCTGGGAGTGTCTCGCACGCACACGCTCTTCTCAAGCGCCTACAGGGACATGTCATTCCTCAGCATCACCAAAACATAGACGGACTGTGTGAGTGTGAGTGTGAGTGTGTGTGTGTGTGTGTGTGTGTGTGTGTGTGTGGTGCACTAGTGCATGTGTGTATGTGTGTGTGTGTGTGTGTGTGTGTGTGTGTGTGTGTGTGTGAGTGTGAGTGTGTGGTGCACGAGAGCGTGTGTGCGTGTGGTTCATGAGTGCGTGTGTGTGTGTGTGTGTGTGTGTGGTATACGAGTGCATGTGTGTGTGTGTGTGTGTGCGTGTGTGTGTGTCTGTACTTGTGTATGGGAAGCGGGTGATTTTATTGTTTACATATATAAACCTTGCAGTGGGGAAAATTGTGTTGCATTGAACACCATGGGCCTTAGAGGAGAACCCAGAGTAAAGGAGACACAACAGATGTGCTGAAAGAGTCAACATTTCATACAAATGTCAGTCATGTTGTATACAATCTTGAACAAATGATGGGCGCGCAGTCTGTCAGGCAAACACATCCTTTTGAGATACATAGATATGAATGGCAAAAGGGCTGGGTGAATTATGAAAACAATGTTATATTGACAACCTGTAAACCTTGACTGCTCATTGAATCGAGGCATAACTAGGCAACCAAGAGCATATTTTTCTCAACTCAGTCCTCACCTGGAAGAATGGCAGAGTGTCGGTAGCACTGTGTAGAAAAACAAAATGGCAAGATGTAAATAGGCAGACCAGCCATTCTAAACAATAAATCTAGGAGGAAAAGAAAGGCAGAAAGAGCCTTCATTATGCTTTTACTTTACTTTTATTGTAAAGCCGTGTTGTATTATTGTACAAACATAAACAGAATTTGCAGCCTTTAAAATATGTTTTAAAGGTTTGGGCTGTACTACTGTTGCCAGCGAAATCAGTATTTCAGGATAATATTTTTCTAGTGTCTGGTATATATGTCTGGTAATATATCAGGTATGTTGTATAAGTACTTCCTGTAATTTTCCCGCATATAACACTTTAATACACTAAAGGACTTTTATACCCTCTTTTACTCAGCATTTAGTGTTTGAAATGCTGGGACCACCCTTTTTTCACTCGTTACCTTTCCAGAGCAAAAACACATCATAAAAGACTCCTCTCAGCCTGGCGACCACCACATTGCACTGATGCCTTCCGGAAGGCACTACAGGTCAATCAAAACACACACAAACAGACTACTACACAGTTCTCTCCCCAGAGCCATCCAGTCTCTCAACAAACACACCCAGTGACACTATTTCCTCAAACCCACCCCTGTGCTGGTTCCACCTGTATTGGTCCACAACCAGAGTGCAATATCTATCTATCTATCTATCTATCTATCTATCTATCTATCTATCTATTTATCTATCTATCTATCTATCGATCTATCGATCGATCTTTCGATCTATCTATCTATCTATCTATCTATCTATCTATCTATCTATCTATCTATCTATCTATCTATCTATTTTCACAACCCTGATCCAACCCTTTGAAGGCCCAGAAACCACTGCACATTCTCTAGTCCCTTGGCCCCTTCGGAAGGTGATGCTGTTTTGTTCTAACCCTAGAGTTTAACCCATAAGGAGGAGCGCTGTTGAACATTCTATAAAAAGGACACATGCATTCCGCAACAATGCAGGATTCTAACATTCCACGCTGACATTCTTTAGAGCGCTGCTCCTCCTCCTCCCAACATTCATCACACAGGCACTGCGACTGCTCCACTGTATATTCAAGCAGAAGGATTTGTTGGGGCTCCTGCGGCGTGCGGCTTTGCTATTCCCCCACCACCTCCTCTCGCGCACACACACCTCCTCTGCCCTTGCCTGAGGGCCTCCTCAAGCCTCTTTCGGCGTAAGTGATGACCTGGGAAAATTAATCCTGCCACCCTCCCTGTTCCCTGGCTTTGCCCGCTGAGAATAGCGCACGGCACACACACGCTCGGCATTGGTGTGGGGTGGGGTGGGGTGATGTGGAGGGTGTTGTAAGGGGGGGGTGTTGAAGGGCTTGAATATGCATGATTGCAAATTGGAGTGAGCAGTTCTTCCAGGACAAATGAGCTCTTACAAGTGGTTCGGTCCGTGAGCGTGTCACCACTCTAATGCTTTCTGAGTGTCTTTTTCCGGCTCCAAAACAGTTCAAGTACAACCTGACACAGCGGCATAACATTTAGCAGGACCTTCTCGTTTATGCCAGCAAGGAGAGATCTCTTTTTTTTTTTCATTATTTTTCACATGACTGTGACCTTGGAGGACACAGAATACAGGCCATGTAACCTTGACAAGTTACCTGAGAGTGTGTCCCTCCAACAGACAGATGTTACTAGATCTGGAGACAGCCACAACAAAACTCTAGAAAAACAAAACTCAGTATCACACTTTAATTAATGATAGTTGTAACTATGGCATTAAATGCAGTTTGCTGTGACACAGGGTTGCTGGTTTGGAATGAAGAAACTGTTTTTTTTTTTTTTTTAAACTAGCATAGTAGTTGGAACTTTTCCACTAGACTTTTCCATTTCGCTCCTTTTGCTACTCACTCACTCTTTGTGACACTAATATCTCACAGAGAAAGATAAAAACTTTCAAGTGGCACTTTTTGTCACGATGACTCGGAGTTAGTATTCAGCACTAAGATACCACATAGATCCCCATATGCCACTTTAGCTTGACTGTTCTTCACTTGAAAATCACTCTGCAATACATGCAATGCTATACACTTTTATTTGACCTTTTGTAACATGTGAATGTTTTAAAACAAAGCAATAGAGTGTGTGACTCGTTGTAATAAAGAAGAGAGAAAAAAAGAGACATTTTATATAATGTAAGTGAATCATACCTCCAGAGTTTCTATTGAAATGCAAATATTAATAATATTTGCATGCAATTATGAACCAGGGTGATGAGATGAGGCAGGGAAGAATGTGAAAAACATATAATTTATTGCATTAGAGGAGCCGCCTTGGCCTAGTAAAATGGCCTTTATTATTCAATTCAGTGTGGATGAGACACCACAGGAGGTGATGGAGAGAAGCTGGAGGAGGAGGGACAGGTACGGTGCAGGGTGCTTGCAATAGTCTGCAATCCCACACCGCATCCACTTGACACCTTGTGCGCCAGGCCAACCCTGGAGGTGTGAGTGTTGCTAGCCCGCGGCTGTTCGCTTTTGTCAGAAGAATCCGCAACTTTGGGACAGAACTTTTAATTGATGTTAGATCAGGTGTCAGACACCTTCCAGCGAAAAAGCAGCAGCGCATTTGTGTTTGTTTGTCCCCCGGCCTTCTGTAATGTTGACTGAGAAACACATGCACACTCAAACACACACACACACACACACACACACATAATTTCTGTGTCTCTCTCTTTCATACCTACACCCTCTGCCATTCACATCCCTTGCCAAACACACATACACACACACAAACACATGCACGTGTGCACACACACACACACACACACACTAACACACACACACACAGCAGCCAAGTCCATAACACGCCTAAATATAGTATTTGCCGCAATGTCAAGGTCTTGGCCGATTATAGCTGTTTAAACGGCAGACCCAAAGCTATTATGTGATTTGATGAAAGGCGCAAAGAGGAGTCATTAGTTTATTGTCACTCTCTTAATCTGCGTGTGCCAGTGTGGGGGCATTTTAGCCAAACGTCAGCCCCCGCCTCTTATCTCCCCCCCGAGGAATGACAGCCCCGGCCCTCACACATCAACATGGAACAGGCAAGGCTAGCTCAGGCTCCGGCTCCGGCTCCGGTTTTAATTGAAGGTTCAATCATTTGGGGCTACAAAAGCGTATGCAGGTATTCATGGGCATGATTAGCTTTCATGTTCTGGGCTTTCTAGATTAAAGGCTAAAAACAAACAAAGAAATTCAAAAAATGAACACCGAAAATAAATAAGGTTTATGATTACCAGCCCCGTGTGTAGGTGTGTGTGTGTGGGTGTAATAGTTCAAATGCATATATGAAGAAATAAATAAAGAAATAAATAAATGTTCATTTATTTAGCAATATTAAACATCACATCTTTTGCCACATTTTTTTTTTCTTTCTTTCGTTTTTTGTTTTGTTTTCTCATTATTTGTGATTGAGTCTTAATTTCTGTGTAATGACTTCTGTGGATGTTTATCCATGGAAATAATAAAAACAGGAAATAACTTCTCAGTCATTTCCCAAGCAAAAATAATAGACTCGTTGAGTTAAATGGATGAGTCTGGCTTTTGCCCAAATGCCACCCATGTCTTGGGGGCACAACTGAGAATGCCTCTCCAGACAAAGTCAAATATATCATCCTGTTCGTCTCGGTCATATTTCTGATAAACACATATTTTTGGGGACTAATGCATCACATTTTGATACATTTCCAGACATTAGTATGGCATTTTCTAAGACCACACTGCCTATCAGCTTTCTATTGACCTTTCTAATCCCCCCAGACCAGACCAGGTGCTCTCCAGCGACTGATAAGCATCGTAGCTGACAGAAATATGCGCCATCAGATAAGAGCACTGCCCCCCCCCCCCCCCCAACCTCCATCCCAACTCCCCTCTCCAAACTCCCCCAGCTCCAGTCAACAGGAAGACAGCAGCCAGCACTACACATCAGACTTATGTATGCTGTATCAGAGATGTCACCCTATCTGCACAAACAAGCCCCTGATACACACACACACACACAACCTCAGATGAAGGCAAGCCCACACACAGACAAAAGCACACACACACACACACACACACACCAGGCAGACAGACAGACACACACACACACACACACACAGAGACACACACCCATACATGTACAGACAGACCAGCACACACACACACTCACAAACACATACAGACAGACACACACACATACACACATCAACACAAAAGTGCTCGGACACACACACACACACACACACACACACACATGCACAAAGCACAAAGCACTGGAAGAAAAGATTGATATGCCTGATTGTAATGATGTCAGAGGTCAAGGAAGAGCCTTGAGGAGAAGAAAGTTGATATTTGATATGTGGATAAAAATGAAATTTTCCAGATCACAGATACGTTGAAGACACCAGCTGTCATGCAGGATCGATCGGTGTTGTTTAGGCACGCTCACTGCAGGGTATGTATTTCACAAGGATTCCTCTCAGAGACATAGTCCTTCTGACAGCTTGTAATAACAATTAGACTCTCGGTCTCGGAAGAAAGTTGAACCCTCACAGCCACATCCTATTAGAAGCAACATTTTTAGTCAGAAATATTATTTCCCTGAGGGTCACTTTTTTCGAAAAAACACAGATTTTATTTAAGTTTAGTGTATTTTAGTTACAGTTTTTCTCAGTCGCTTTGGTGCTATTCTCACATCACTATTAACATTATATGCAGTTAAGTGTGTTTGAACTGATTTTAGCTTAGTGTATGCAGTTCAGTTTGGTTTGGGTGTATGTTGAGTTGAGCTTATTTTTTGCAACTTAGTCAAGCTGAGGTTAGTTAAACTTGTGACTAGTTTAACTTGAGACATTTCATCCGTATGTTTCTGAGAAAGCAGTCAACCCTTAGCAGCCCCTGAGGCCTTTACAGTTCCTGACATTATGGCATTATAATGAATGACAGATGCTCAATAACTGTGAATTTTTTTTTAAGTAATGGCTGTTCCCAGGGAATCAGTGGCTTTAAGGACGGAGCTCCCTTCCACCTAACTTCCTCTCCATTTTCCCCGCCTCCTCTCTACTTCCCCCCGCTTCCCCGAATCAGACTTCTCCAGTCCCCAGACAGCCTCCCCACGGCTCTCTGCTGAAGTGGCCTTGAGCAAGAACAACTAACCCCCGAATCGCTGCCAAACTCCAGAAATGGACCCCTTGCAGTGGCAGCCCCTGTCAGTCACGGTGAGATGATATATGAAGCACTGTGAATGTTCTACTAGAAGAGTCTGAAATAAAGGCTAGTCTATATGTAACCCAATGATTACAGCGCTAAGGGGCATCCATAGCAATGCCTGTTAGTGAGTGACAAGGGACAGACATTGCTTTGCTTGTTATGTATGTAGACGATTCATGTTCCGCCCACTGATATATTGCCCCATGACCTGTATGGTAAAGCGGTGGCTGAGAGCAAATTTACTGAATGCATTAAAGAGTTGCAGATGCACTGGAGGATGAGGAGAAGAGACAGAGAGAGAGAGAGAGACAGACAGACAGACAGACAAACAGACAAATAGACAGGCAGACAGACAGACAGACAGACAGACAGACAGACAGAAATGAGAAGAAGGACGAGAGAGAGAGAAAGAGAGAGAGAGATAGACAGAGATGGTCTCTGGGGTGGTCATGTGACTCCTGGAGCAAAGAATCGTTTTGGAGCAAAGCTTTTATTTTTCATGTTCTCCGGCGACAAAAGCCAAAACCAGCAGCCTTCACGCTTCATTTAATTTCATTACCATTTTCCAATTGCCTCCGCCCGCATATTCCCTGGCCGCGCGTTAATCCGGCCCGGCGCACAATCAATCCCGGCCGCTCCTGGGATGGATGTCTGTTTATCCGGGGCTGCTCAGAGCAAGATGGAGCCCCCGCCCAGGGGAGCCACCAGCGTCGCTCAGCACGCAGATGACACCAGTCAGATATGCTTCACAAACATACACACACACACACTAGGATGGCCCTGTGTGTGTGTGTGTGTATGTGTGTGTATGAGAGAGAGAGAGAGAGAGAGAGAGAGAGAGAGAGAGAGAGAGAGACAGAGAGAGTACTTCTATCTGTCTTTGTGTGTGTCTGTGTGTCTGTGTGAGGTTGTGGGAATGTGTGGGTGTTTTTGCATGCCTGTACTCTGATTTTATTTGTTGGTTTGTGTGTATGTGTGTGTGTGTGTGTGTGTGTTTGTGAAAGAGAGAGAGGCAGAGAGAAAGAAAGTAAGAAAGAAAGAGAGAGAGTTTGAAGGACAACAAGCCTGTATATGATTAGGTTCACTTCTGTGTTTGTTCAGTGTGTATTTGTACGCATATGTGATGGTATTGAGTTTATAGATGTGCACTTTTGTATAAGAGGCCTTTCAAGACATTATTCATTCTAGCCCTCTTACAAACATACATTCTCCTGTCACATGCATACATACGCCTCTTACACATGTTCAGTCTCCCTTTCACATACATACATTCTTGCTCTCACATACATGTATTTTCACCCTTACATAGATATATTGGTTTTACATGTGCATACATTTGCTGTCACATGCATACATTCTCCTCTTACATGCATATACTCCTCTTACATACATATATTCTCCTCTCACAAACATACACACTCCTTTTGACATAAATACATTCTTCCTCTTACATACATTCTTCTCTCACATAGTATGTATATTTTCTCACTTACTTATATACATTCTCCTTACATATAGATAGTTCCACCTTTCATGGTTTATGACCATGGAAGCAATGGTATGACCACCATGATCATTCAAAAAACCTACCCATGAAAAAAAGTTGGCAAATGCTTTTGGCTTCATAACATGATAATTTTTCCTAGTTTTCCAACTGACCGCATCACTGAAGATGAGTAAAAAAAAGGCAAAAGTGATTAATTTTCTCCTCAAAGTTGAGAAAAGGATGACAAAACAAAGAGTGGACATCCAGCTTACCGAGTGCACCAACATTCTTTACATATTGGGAGGCAAACTTGACCTTTCAAGTTGACAATTGGGTTGCATGTGGCTCACATTCCAGGAAGATTATTTAACTAGTTAGCTCCCCTGCCCTCCCCCTTAATAAAGATGTTGTCATTGTAGAAAGGGATGGAGGACACATTAAACAGCTAAATGTGCCCATAAAATCCCTATAAACCCAGTTTAAAAAGTTAGTTTAACACGGGATCTGAACTTGTCACTTTCAGAAAATTGGCAGAATTAAAATGCAAATGTGAGAAAGCACGTGGAAACTTTTTTCAGCAGTAGTTTTATTCAAATGGCCATAGTAGACATTTCCTTGCTTTCATGGTCATAAAAGCACTGGAAAGGGAATAAGCAAATTAATTAAGCTTTAATTTGCATAGTTTTTATTGTGGTAGCCTAAATGATTGAGATGAGGTAATTAAAAAAGTGGTCCTGTGTTTTTCTAGTCCACTCTGTATATTTATGTATTCTGTACTATTGTATGTAGCCTATAAATGTCTTCATTTTCTCTTGACTGCTATTGAATATAGACAGTCAGGTCTGAACATATACCTGTTCTAAAGCTGCCAACTGCCATGACTGGTAATTAACATGAAAAATTTCACTATTTACGGTCTCTTGGAATTAACCAGCATAGCATTGCAAAACCCTTAGGGATGAGATGTCAGACTCTCTAAAGGGCCAGACAACATCTTGGTGTTCAATCTCTGACATACGCTACAGTTTCAAATGAACATTTTAAAATATTAATGTAAATCATTTTATTAATTAGTTATGTGAGTGGATCATGTGAATAATTAAAGGGGAAATTGTATGTAAAAATGAACTTTGGGTATGTTAAAACATGATAATGAGTTGGCGTGTTCGGTGAGGAGCAAAACTACGCTAGTCTGTTACATTTCAAGCTTTACTATTTTTACCTTTTTTGATGAAAGGGCTCAAAATGCTAGTGACAAGGGCTCGAAGTAGGCTTAAAGATATTACTATTTTTAAAAAATTAAAAAAGCTGGAAATAGCTCCACATGGTAGTATAACAAGGGCCGTGGCATCCACAATTAGTCATTGAGAACACTGTAAGTGTTCAAATTGTTTATCAAAAAGACACTGTTTTCAAGGTACTAACTGTTTTCACAGTTAGTACCTTGCTCCTTCCTCTGTACAACCGGAATTGTTGACAGTAGTTGTAGTGACAGTCTCCAGAACACTGCAGAGATGGTGAAACACAGAGAGTATTACGAAGAATTTGACAAAAAGGAAGAGCAACTTCTATTTCATGGGCATCTGTACTTATTTGAACTGGAGTATACAGACTAAGAGAGCTGCAAGAGAGAAAACAGGGCTGCCGGAGAGAGAAAGCATGTGGAAGAAGCCTCCACAGCCACTGACCTAGCCACAACTCTATCAACTTGTCTGGACTTTTATCATGGTGTTAACCAGAACCTACATAAGGTACTACCTGTTAAACTTACAAGGTTTTCAATGGTTCGTTTTGAAATTATGGAAATGATTAAGTAAAAACTGCTGTCAAGAATTGGCTTTATAGGCCACCAGCCCAGCGCAGTTTTGTTATTTTTCCTTGCAATAAAGCAAAAGGTATTACTTACCCGTGTATGTAAAAGGGCTAGAATAAATAATGTGTATGGAAAAGGGCTAGAGTGAATGATGTTTTAAATGCCCCCCTCATAGTTTTGCGAGGTTGTGTATGTACGTATATATTAGTTAATGTGTATGTGTACATGTGGGGGTGTGTGCATGTTTGTGTATGTGTGCGTAGTGGGTGTGTGTGTGTGTTTGTTTTGTGTGTGTCAGTGTGTGTGTGCAGATGGGTGTGTGTGTGTGTTGGCATCTCTTATGGATGTTAATGTATCAGCTGTGCTCACTCTCCAGCGTTGGTGTTTTGGCACCATGGGGGCTTCTGCACTCTAAGCCGAGAGATAAGCACCACGGCACAGAGGGCTCTCCACCATGCTCCAGTCACACATACACACACACACACACACACACTCGCATGCATGCACACATATACAATTGCACATATGCACACACATTCACACACAAACACCTGCACCTCATGCATATATATATATACACACTCCCATGCATACATAGACACACAAACACAGTATACACACATATACACAAACACACATGAGTGCATACCTACAGAGACACACACATACCTCCACACACCAACACACACATTCACCCACACATTCACACCCTGCAGTCCACACACACAAACACACACACACACATACATACACAT
>CM059275.1:11500201-11547701 GCA_030347295.1 Setipinna tenuifilis
GCACGCACAAGAGCTCTCCTCTCAGCAGGCTCCAGTCTGCAATACGCCAGCAGCTTAGGAAGCCATTTTATGCAAGATGGGAAACTTCAAAAATAAAACACCAGCACAACTTCGACCGAACCCACTCGTTCTCGTGACTTCAGAGATAAACTGCAAAAGGGGATGTTAACGAGATAATTATGAGAAACATGCGCGAATTAATCAGGGTTCCTTTCACCGCGCCTGTTCTTTATTGTCGAACTTTTTTTTTTTTTTTTTTTACGAGACGAGCAAATTTGAATACCTCCGCAGTCAGAATGGCCTCTCGCTCTGCAGAACGGTTGCACTGATTACATGTCACATAAACTTCCACTTTGGGTGAGGGGTTTGGTAATAAGCGGCAGAGCCCTTCGGCACCGCCCGTCTATTTGTCTGACGAATGGTAATTACAATGGAAGCGGAGGTAGATGCAAAAAGCATGGCGGTCGTTGTTGTTTTGCATCACACTCCTCTACACTCTTTTCTCTCTTCTCTTTTTTCTCTCTCTTTCTCACACTCTCTTCCTTCTTTCCTCTTTTTTATTTCTCCCTGTGTTCTCGCCATCACACACATCCCAACGGCGTGCAGGGCTGTGAGAGTGAAACACTCTCAGCAGACTCTAAAGGAAGACACACCTCAATGCTTCCCACTTCCCCCATCCCACTTTCGTTTCCTGACTGACACACCACCGCCTACCTGGGATGGCCTAATCCACTGACAGCTCGGCATGGGGCTTTTCCATCATGTGCTGTGAAAAATGAGAGCAACTTAAACACACAGCGTGTGGGCTTAGCAGGTGGCATAGCATAGTATACTATAGCATCGCCTCACATAGCATCGCCTCGCCTCGTATGTATGTGTGTATGTGTGAGATCTGTTTTATTTTCAACCCCATGCCTACATGCATGTCATGAATAATATAGACACCGCCATGTGATTTACATCCCAACAACTTCACTAACAAGCTGTTGCTGGGCTTGAATATGTTGAAGGTTGTAGCTGAAAGGTGTGTGTGTGTGTGTGTGTGTGGGTGTGTGTGTGTGGGGGTGGGTGTTTGTGTGTGCGTGAGTGTGCTTATGTATGTGCATGTGTGCATGTGTGTGTGTGTTTATGTGTGTGTGTGTGTGTGTGTGTGTGTGTGTGTGTGTGTGTGTGTGTGTGTGTGTTTGTGTGTGTATGTGTGTGTTTGTGTGTGTGTGTGTGTGTGTGTGTGTGTGTGTTTATGTGTGTGTGAGGGGTAGGTAATAGTCATTGTCGTCTTCTCGGATGCTCGGACGTGTTTCTTGGTCGATACGGGGACTCATACATCCTGGCTGTCAAGAAGGCAGATCCAGCCGAAAGAGGCAGGGGTTTGGCTGCAGGTATTTTTAGACAGCTGGAAAATGACAGGAACACTGAGAAACTGGAACAGTGGCCAGGCCGAGCTCCAGTTCAGAACCTAATCCACAAAGCAGCGCCAGTCACAGGCAGCGCACGGCACGGACACACCCTTCCACATCCCTATGCCTGACCTCTGCTGTGTGGAGCCCCATCCTTGCATCACCACTGCCCCCCCCCCCCCCCCCCCCCCCCCCCCCACACACACACACACACACACACACACACACCTACACACAAGCTGATATGAGTAATAGCGTGTTGTGCATTTTCCCATGTTTCCATGAACCACCACCGCAAAATTAATAAGGCGTATTACAAACAAATTCACAGCTATAATTATGTGTTTTCTTGAAGGCAGAACTGGTGATGATAAAGTTCAGCCATTAGACAAAACAGTATGCAATGCATCATGCTCAGTTTTGTCTCCCGGTGTGATACAAGAGCCCGTGTGCAAATTTAATAAAGCTTAAATATGTTTAAAGGCAAAAACAAAATTAATAAATGAAATGAGGCCGAGAGGAGGCCGGGCGCGTACGTACATACATTCTGACAGTGTAAGACAAATGAGGCTGCCGTGTAGCGCCGGGGCTAATTTTTACTTTGACTAATGTTGCGCGGGTGACCCGCGGGCCCGAGGGGGCCTCAAGGTCGCGCAGGAGGTCGAGCCGTGGGCGGCCCCAGAGAATAGCCTTCCTGGCCAGCCAGAGACACGGTGGCTGGGGTCCACACTGGGGCACTCTTTCAGCTCCACTGGAGTCTACTGGGACAGCCGCAGTGAAACTGGCAGCTTGGCAGCTTTTGTGACTATACAGGAAATACACGAATACAGGCCTCACTTACTCCTATTTTTTTTACAGATATAGATAGTTTCAGTTTGTACGTTGTAAACAAGGGAAAAGAGAGGCTGACTGTTTAGTGCCTAACCTTTTGATTGGTTAACCCATCCTAAACATGTATGGATGCATAAGCTTTCACTTGAATAGTCTGCCCATACAAACTGTACAGATGGTTTACCGAATGCAGTTTATCATTTGTTTATAATCTGAGCATCTGTAGTTAGTGTACAGGAAAACTTCAAAGTAAAATGTGTCCTCTTTTTCAGTTGATTACACAAGGAAAATCAATTTGAGATCGCACCATGACTTTAATACACCCACTGCATGCCTTTTGCTGGAGTCCAGACCAGAAGCAGCTCTTTTGTGTTTGTGACAGCACATCTAAACATAAGATTCGCCAGGGAACTGAAGAGCAAATTGTTACCAGCAGCATCTTGATGGCCAGGAAACTCAGAATGAAGGGTTTATTTCCTGTTGTTAGATGTTTTCATCAGCCTCCCTCCCAATACAGTTGAGGACACGGGAAGCATCATAATTGTGTAGAAAAGCCACTTGCCGAAAGCAAAGCAGAGCGCTTTAGCTCCCCGATGGATGTGAATAGATGTTTCAAAAATAGCACCTCCTCAGAGGAGGAAGGACAGATTAAGACAGCACGGACAAACATGAGCAACAGAAAAAAATCAGGGATATGCAGCACTTCATGGTCAGATGGAATTGGAGAGAGGCTAGCCATGCGGCGTCAGGGAAGCTCTCAGGCCGGGCGGACGCTGGGCGGACGTTGGGCACCCGCGCGTCAAATGACCATGAAATTATGGCTCATGCCATTCAAGCCAGCCCAACGCAGAGCAGGCACGGATCAGCCGCGTACACCAATCCTCTGGCAGCGGGCACATCATGACAGCTTTTACAAAAGGATCTCCTCACCCCCACTCCACATGCCTGTGCTACGCTATTTGACACGCTAATACTATAAAGACTGACAGTAGGCGCCCGCGGGCAAGTGTTTCATCAGCGCAGCTGAACCGCGGCCAACGAGGACGCGCCGTATGCTCGGGAAAGATAATATGGCTAACCTGTGAGGGGGGAGAGGAGGAGGTCATTGTTAAAACCAGTGTGCCTTTTAATATGCCCTTGGAGCTTTAGCATGGTACATTACTCTCTGCTACAGTATGCATCATGCCTAAACGCCCTTGGTATTAAAGCATGGGGCATTATTCTAAGCCGAAGCATGTGCTATGCCTAAATACGGACACAGCTTTATGCTTTATGCTCTCTTTTTTCACTGATTTTTTTTCGGCGTGTGTGTGTGTGTGCAGTGCATCAAGCTATGAGTCACATAGAGCATAGAGCAGTGTCTGCCATGCAGCTCAGCTTCTGCATCTGAGCTCCTCATCTTTACTAGTCGTTACCCCTTAGACTAGAGCGTGTGCATACATGACAGGTGGGGGGATGGGGGGGTGGCATTTACATTTCCGTAGAGCAAAGTCCAACTTTTAAAAGGGGGGACCTGGCACCTGGAAGAAAGGTAGACTGTGGGGAAGGACAAGAGGCCAATGCCTATTACAGGAGACACACATAGCATAATCTTACCACAAGCCATCTCATCTAATCTGCAGTATATGATGTATTTTGGTCTGAAATTACTATTACTCTATTAGTCATCAGTTCACTTCATTCATATATATTCTAAATGATAAACTTCAGGTCTTTTATTGTATCTCTGTAGCAGTGTTAGGAACTGAGACTGTCTGGGGCAGACCAGCCAGCAATACTGTAATTAGCAGCTCCAGCACTGGGTAGGTGGGGATCAAAACACCCAGCTGTAGTAGTGATACCGTAGGGACCATATTTTACACTGAGTCACTGTAACCAGATGTTCAAACCAGTACAACTATATATAGTGAAGGTATGTTCCTCTCCGTTGTATGGAAATTGCTGTTTCACATCACTTTGAGGTACCATCTGGCAGTCGTGGCCAACAGGTAAAGAACTTGGTCTTGTCACTGGAGGGTGGCAGGTTTGACTCCCTTTGCCATCAGGAACAATGTGGGGAGAGGAAGTGAATGAACAGTCCTCTCCCTCACCCTTATCCAGAGCAGGTACACACTTGTGTGTGTGTGTGTGTGTGTATGTATGTGTGTGTTTACTGAGGTGTGCGTCAGTGTGTGTATGCATGTGCATGTGAGTGTTTGTGTGTGTGTGTGTGTGTGTGTGTGTGAAAGGTAGGTAATAGTTAGTGTCATCTTCTGTTTGTGTGTGGGAGGGCCTTGGAGTTCCAAACATCAACTGGATTTACACAGCTACCCGTTACCCGATAAGTTACCTGTTGCACATGCTGAATAGCGATGATGCAACAGTTCGGGAAATGGCCCAGGGCTCTGTGATGCTAGTCCTGGGGAAGTGCAAGATCCCCAATGCCCCTTGCGGACAACTAAGTTTACTTGGCTTTAGAAAGAAACCTAATAATTGAAAACTAGATACCCATGCCAGTGGATTTGGAGTGCACTCAGATTGGCTGGATTTGAATCACATGTGCATCAGTAACAACATAGAGTTGAGGTGGATACATACAAGCCAAACTCAGATGAACATCAGTAAGGGGCCAATCATGGACCTAAATATGCATGTGGAGGCAACTCTACATTCTGACAGATCCAGCAAAAAAGCTTAACAGCTTGACATGCAGGTATGAAATCCTCCAGTACTTTCACTCACAATAACACACTTACTGGGTGAACTTGCTCCTTCAAGGTAATCTCGCATGCCTTCAGTGTGCTGATCAATCTGTTTTCTGATGCAGTACTACACAGTCCAGCTGTCAATGCAGGAATTCTAAAATTTGGCACCAAAGCTACACTGAAAGCCCTTAGCACTCAATATAACCTCTCTCTGTGGTTTCCAACGTATCACCAACCATGCTGCCTGCTGCACATTGATAAAACAATAGAAACAAACAGCACACATACAGTAATGAATGGATGCCCAGCATCAAAGGCATGTACACTGTCTGTCATGATCACATTGCAGACATACCTGTGACAGAACTGTGCAAAGTATACAGACAAGCTGCAATACATGCAAACAAGGAAATACAATCAAACTGGCTTTCAAATTTGATTAACAATGCTGCTCTGGAATGTGTCCTGGAAATATTCCCCTAACACCCCTGACATTGTTGTTGTTGATGAGGTTTTAAAAACCATTGTGGTCTTGGAAGTGGGATGCTGCTTTGATGCATATATGGACCTGTGTTTTTCTGCGAAAATGATATGAATGATGGATGACCAGCCATTAGTGGATGCTCTTACAGTAGGTGGCTATAGTGCAAACCTGGTAGTACTCATGTATGGTTGATAGCCTTGGACATGTTCATAGACTATGCATTAGAGAAATGCTAATAGCTGGACAAAAAAAGGAAAAACTTAAAGCAGTTAGCAAAGTACTACTCTGTGTTAGCAATTAGGCAGTCTGTATATATGGAGAAGGCAATGTCACCTGTACCCTTGATACACTTAGCATGCATATGTGGTTATATGCCAGCACAGTATTTGTATTGATGTGGGAGACACAAAATGCTCTTTGTAAATATCTGGGCGCTGTGTTGCTTTTTAATAATTATTGGTCCTCCCAAATAAAAAAAAAAAACAAATATGTTCAATCCAACTGTGTGCAAGAATGTTAAAAAAAAATTACCTCATGGGATCAAAAATGAGCTACTACTTTTACTGCAACAGATTTATCATGGTCTGTGTCTTCTATTGTGCTTGGCCACTGCTACCTAATTATTTTGGGCGTGATCACTGTGATCTGTTTGTAACATTGTGTCTGGCCCACTGCTCACCACCCGCCTCACTGTACCTACCCTCCTCTCCCCCCCGCCTCACAGTAGCTGGCCTCCTCTCTGCTTACCGAGCGTGGAGATGTGAAGCACAGCACCAGGGTGACGACTGTAGATACGGTCTACATTACACATGGTTATTAAAGATACGGTCTGGTGCTCTGACAGCAGCGGAGAGCTTTGACGAGAGAGGAGCATGGGCCTGAGGTCCATTTCTCTAGTCCATGTGGCCCTCATGATAAGGTCCTGAGAGGAGGAAGCATTCTGAGGAGGGTTTTTTTTGTGGAATGGCAGTCAAGGGAGTAGTCCAGCTGTGACAGGGGTGATATAAGAAATACAGTATATCACTCACCCCACACACCATCTGTAACCCAGAAACCTGGACTCAGCTCAAGCTCACTCCAAGCACTTATGCTGCTCAATTATGTGGGCTGGTCATGGTTTGATGGTTAGGAAGTAGTAGGGTTTCCAAGAAATCAACATGAAGCAGGTTGTGAGTTCGATCCTAGGGTCTGCCATTTTGTGGCCCTTAGCAAGGTACTTAACCCCAACTTGCCCCAGGGAGGAGTGTCTCTGTAGTTGCTTCACTGTAAGCCAATCTGAATGACAGTGTCTAATAAATGACATGTAATTTAGTGTAACATGACCTGATATCTGAGGTAGACAGACACATGTCTCATTATTGCACAGGCAGGCAGGCTCCTTGACAAAACCAAAGTTTCATTGTGCTGAATAAAAAATAATGCTGGGTCATGAATAAATCAATAATTGAGTAAACTATTCTGTTTATGCTCTGAAACATGCATGATTGTGGAGGTCAAGTAGGAGGACACTTTTCATCGGTGGATAATATAATACAGAAAAAAATACTTCCAAGTTTCACTGTTTCTTAAGTTTCATTTTTTTTTGTTTGTTTTACAGCTTTTAAGTTTAAAACATGAACCCTGTATGTCAAGGAGAACAAAGATGACTCTGAGGTTTTGTTATGAAGAGGGTGCATAGCCTGTAAATGTTGGTGGTTATTTGGATGCAGGAGGTTACGATACGCATGAAAAAAGTCAAAGGCTAACACAGAAGCAAAAAAAAAGCCTGCGCAACACAAAAACAAATGCTCTGTACATTGTCAAGGACGCGCACAAGGACGGCATAAACGCCGCCAAACAACAAGTTGAATTTTAACTTGGGGGAAAAGCTTTAGAGCGCTTACTCATCCAGCAGCTTGTTTAATTCCAAGGACTGTCTCATCCCGGCATTGCCTGAGGCTCTGGAACAGAGCACACTCAGATCTTCCTATACGACACTGAGCCTGTTAATCACTCGGCAAGAAAATGAGCAACTCAGCAGCGAAGACGACGTTCAGCCATGACATGTTTTTTTAGAGATGCCTTTGAATTCGTGCGCGGAGCAGATTGCACATCTGTAAACAGGCATCACCAGCACCGGAAAGCCCATCTGGCCAGATGGGTACTTATAGATGCAGCATGGACAGTGACTATTTTTATGTAAATATGGCCATGAGAAAAAAAATATATTCCAGACACATTATGAATAGGGGTTAAAGATCATTGTCTTTCAAAGGACTGTTTGTACATACATGCGTGTGTTCATGTGTGTGCATGTGTTTCTCTGTATGTGCTACTGTCTGTGTGCAGTTATTTGTTTTTACATATGTAAAGCTTGTTGGTGTGGCTGCCAGCATGTGTGGCAGTCTCTGTATACAGTATGTGTGTGTGTGTGTGTGTGTGTGTGTGTGTGTGTGTGTGTGTGTGTGTGTATGTGGATGTGTGCACGCATTGATGTGGGTATGTTTATGTGTATCTAATCTTGTGTGTGTGAACAGGTGTGTATGTGTGCGTTGCTCTGAACCCACCGTCTTTGATATCTCACATGTTTCAAAGTACATCTCAGCTGCTTAGCCACTTAACGTCCCGCAGCTGTGAAGAAGACGAGAAGAAATGGGTCGTGACGTTACGCAGCGTGACGTGATGCGGCGTGGCACAGAGGCGGGTGTGTGGCGCGCCCAGAGGTGGCTGCTGTGTGCTCGAGCGCCCCAAACTGACAACTTCATGATTAAGGCTGACACTAATAGCTGCAGCCACGCAGATGAATTCAGGATAATGTGCACTTAAGCTGATGGCATGGAGGAAGTGCAGCATGGGGGGGCGGGGGAGCGCCCCCCCACCACCACCACCAACCTTAACATAAACTATTATCTCCACCGACACTGTGGGGCTTTGAAATGTCATTGTGGCAATCTTGGATGGATTCTTCACAGCAGTATACCTTGGCTGACTGATGGGAGACTTAGAGAGAGAGACAGAGACAGAGACAGAGAGAGAGCAGAATTAAGGAGAGAGAGAGAGATACAGAAAGCGGGAAAGCAGAGTAAAGGAGAGACAGAGAACAGAGTGAAGAAGAGAGAGAAGGAGTGAAGGAGAGAGAGAGAAAGAGAGAGAGGGAGAGAGAAAGAGCACAAGAAAGAGAGAGCTGAGTGAAGGAGAGACAGAGAACAGAGTGAAAAAGAGACAGAAAGAGTGAAGGGGAAAGAGAGAGGGAGAGAAAGAGCACAAGAAAGAGAGAGTTAAGTGAAGGAGAGAGAGAGAGAGTGAGTGTAAGGTAAGTACAAGACAGAAAAAGACAGCACTTTAGGGTGCAGCTCCTTGTGTGGACTGTTCACCTGCTGTGCTGTTTAGGCACCGCGCTGAAAACAATGAAAACAGCCATAATGAAATATGAAAGAAATCAATGTGAATTGATGGGTTACCGCCAACAGTGGCTGTTTTGCTGGTCTATTAAAAAGGAAAAAAGAAAACAGCACATTGCGCGATATTAAATTTTATTACCCCATTCAATTACCCAGCTTTGTCCTGATGATCAGACAGACAGCATTGGCACAACCCCATCTTCCGAGGGTCGACACACACACACACACACACACACACACACACACACTCGTTCAGTGTCTTTGTCCATTAGAATGCATTTCACATTAAACTCAGTCCACTGACACACACACAAACACACACACACACACACACACACACGCGCGTGCACTGCAGTTTTCCTGTGTCGACAAAATAGGTGTGACTGCCGTTTAACGATCCACTTTGAAACAAATAGACACAAATTGAACCGTGACAAGAATAAATGAGCTACATTATCAGCCTGCTTCCAATACTTAACAACAACAAATGCTATCAGTAAATGTACACCAATATACTTACATTCATAGTCATGTTATGCGCCATGATCTCAGCCTTCGACTTGGGTTATTCGTCGGCACCTCCACCCTTTAATTTGCATGCAAATTAATGATTTGTGTTTTTCTAAGTCGCACACATTTGTATTGAAAAAAATTAAGACTCGGTGAAATTAGTATTGTCACCGTAATTGATTTACACCGCACCAGCTATTTGGCCTTTGCTGAAAAGTGAAAAATAATTTTCATGCTTGCTCTGAATGGCTTATCATGTATCCCTTATCCTTAGCGAGCATACACAAAGGCATACAGCCATGGAATGTGGGCGCAGTGACTGGAGCTGCCACTTATTAATTGAACGAATGAACTGAAACATTAAAAATGTATTGCCTTGGGCTAACATATGTTCAAAGCAGGCACCGAGACCATACAAATATCCTGAGAAAAACACTGCTGCTCCCTCAGAGTTTGTGGATGACTGGCTGGCTGGCTGGCTGGCTGGCTGAGTGAGGAGGCCTCCAAGTGCTACGCAATGGCTTCAGAGGAGGTACGGGCCCCGATCTGGACGACCGCAGTGTTGCAGAGAGAGCAGATGTGCAGCCAACGGGGCCTCAAGGACACTTGAAGTGTGTGGCCATTATTTATCTGTTAATGACATAAAACGGGTCACTGAATGAGCAATGGTTTGCGTGCTCTATGGCTGCAGATTTTTTTGTCTCTGATTGTCCATTTATATAAGCAAAAAAAAACAAACAAATAGCAAACCTTAAAAAAATGCCGCAACAACACTTACAGGAAACATACAGATTGTCTCCAGTTTTCAAAAGGATATGCATGTTCCTCAGAGCCGCAAGCCCCATTTACATATATTTATCAACGTGTAAACATTATGTCCATTTAGTCAGTAAGGCGAGACAGCACTCAGTAACTCGAGCGAACATCTCTGGGCAGTAACTCAGTGAGCTCACCCTTATCACAGCACAAACACTGAGCTACAGAATAATGAACACATCAATGAAACCCGCTGAACCAATAAACTAGGAACACTGGTGGATGTTCCTGTGCTTTATAGCAATGCATCCTACCTTGTAGACTTAGCAAGGCACTGGGGGTGGGGGGGGAGTCACCTAAGAAAGATGAGTACAATGACAATTAAAACTTTTTGTCAAAGGATGAATTAACAAATTAATTAATGGACATATAATATATTTGTACAGGCTGCACAGTATGTTTGAATAATGAATGTAATGTATGTACTATATCATCATTAATATTATCATATACTGTATTGTGTAATATACAACATAAGCTGGAAGGAGAATGCAACCGCATATCCACAGAGAGCCGTTCTAAAAAGTGCACACATTTTTAACATAATTTGTATTGCTGTAACAGCAACTGTATTGTAGTGCATGTAAGGACTGTATCCGCATTAGGGCATGTAAGGCTAAGGCACTGGGGTTCTCATTGTGTTTTCTTCACAATCGAATTACTCAGTAATGAGTGGCACTGGTAATTGCTTGTTTTGATAGAACTGAAATACAGATCCCATCTGGGAGAGGAGAGTAGGCAGACACTGTTTCTGTTGATGAGCCAGAAACTGTTTGAACGGTCAGTCATTGCCACTGATGCCAAAGTATAAAAACTCAAACAAGAGTAACAAGAGCACTCCCAGAACATTATCATTTCAGATAACATTACTGTGGATTTTGTCATACTGCTCTGGTTTGTATCTAGTGTGTGTTTTTGACTGATTGCTTGTGTTCTCGTTTTTTTGACCTACAGTAGGTATATGAGTGTACCGGTGTTAATCCCATTTGGAGTACTTCTTCAAAATAATAATAATAATAATTGCTTCAAAACATTTCCTAAGCAGTGTGTTCTGTGTAATTATCTTTTAACTAAAACAAGCAGTTATGAGACTCAAACGCCGCTACCATCTGTGAGTAGACTGTAGCACATATATCATAAGTTGTGTTATTCGCAATATATCAAAAAATGCACAATTGAAAAAAAAAACAATAAAAAACCCTGTATATTTGTCCTTGCCTGCATGCATCATTAGCTGTTTTTTATCATTATTATTATTATTATTATTATGGTCAGCATGTTGTGCTGCCTCATTGTTTTTCCGGGTCGTCCGGCGAGCCCTTTTGCTTTCGGCTAGTCGCGTGATGAATGATCTGTAGGCGCTGAGTGGCTTCTTGACACGGACAGTGGCCTTGTAAACACCAGAGATCCATATGGAGATTAGACTAGAGGGACAGCGGCATAGAGATCCCATCTGAAGCTGTATGCAAAGCAGTGCTTCACCAGGGAAAGGGACACACAAGCAGAATAAATTAGTTTGCTTCAGGAAGATCCATCTTGTGTGTGTTTTTTTTCTCCTTCTTTTTCCTCTGCCTTGCTTTTCACCTCGCCTTTTTTCCTCCACCCTTCCTCCGAGCCTGGTCGGGGGGCACTGCTGCTGTCCCTGCCGTCATGGTCAGTTTCACAGGCAGCGACTGGAAGGGGAGAACAACACACACACACACATGGGGTCCGCGGTGAATTATGGAGAGTGGGGGCGCTGGATCCAGCTGTCCACGGTCACGCTCGATCATTAGGCTCTCTGGAGCTCCACGCGGCGGCTCCTGAAGAAGGCAATGTGAAGAGGATGCAGGGGGAAGGGGAATGCAATATCAGAGTGTCTCCGGATGAGAGTTAGAGCAGAATGAGTTAGGCACAGAGTTCGGCACAGCAGGGCTGTCATGTTGGAAAGGTTTATGCGCTGAAAAAAATGCGGTTGAGTGTTTGTGGCTGTGTGTGTTCAGTGTATCTGTGTGTGTGTGTGTGTGTGTGTGGTGTGTGTGTGTGTGTGTGTGTGTACTGTACGTGTGTATGTGTGTGTGTGTGTGTGTGTGTGTGTGTGTGTGTGTGTGTGTACGCGCGCAGGCGTGTGAGTGTGTTTGAAGTAGGGGCGTCTCAGAAGAAAATGCAGTCTTTCTTGTTTTGCAGCGTGAAATACAAACACAGTAAAATGTCAAATGTAAGCTATTGCCCAGTGAATTAAAGCAAAGCTTCCTGATAGGTGTACTGCAGGTATATTATTTCCAGGGGAAATAGACACCCCCCCCCCTCTCCCATACACACACCAAAAAGTGTGTTTGTTTATCGAGGCACAGAGCGGAAATCACAACGGTAACCTTTAGCGATCCATTACTGTGTGGACTTTATATTCGCAGGCAGGGATGGGGGCTACATATCTCATTTGGCATTTATTCGCCACAGAATGCAGAACTGTATTCAATTATATCCTTTGTTTTTGCCTTTGATTTCATCATATTTTAGCTTTTTTTTGGCTTTCACTTTGAGTTTGTGTGTCCTATTTGAGTCTCTTGTGTATGTGTGTATAGGATATCTGTGTGGCAGTATGGTTGTGTGTGTGTGTGTGTGTGTGTGTGTGTATGTGTGTGTGTGTGTGTGTGTGTGTGTGTGTGTGTGTCTTTTTGTAGTTGCTGTTTTTTTTCCAGGCTGTCTGTCAGTGTGTATATTTCTGATGATTCTATATACGGTGTGTGGCCTTTGAGTATTTATGTGCATGTGCATATGTGTGTGTGTGTATGTATGTGTGTATGTATGTGTGTGTGTGAGTGTGTGTGTGTATGTTTCTGATGTGTCTATATATATGTTATGTCAGTACATCTATAAGTGTGTGTCTTTGAGTGTGTGTGTGTGTGTGTGTGAGAGTGTGTGTTTGCAGGGAGCTCCCGCTGCCTGCTGCTGCTGCTGCTGCTGCTGCTGCTGCTGCTGCTGCTCCTGAGCTGGGGAGACATGATGGATGAAGCCCCCGGTGTTGTGTCATCACTCAGCGCCCGCTCGGCTCCAGCACAAGAGAAATGGATTCCACAAGTGGACAGGAGAACCCCCCTCATCCACCCATCCCCCCACCCCACCCTACCCCAACCCACACACACATACACACACACATACACACATTGACGCACACACACACGCACCTTCCTCCCTGTCCTTGTTGTGATTTGAGCGTCCGGGCCGATCGGAGGCCCAGGCAGAGATAAGGCCATGGAGGATGGGGTATTGAGTTGTGGGGAGGGATGAGAGTATTAATCGCATGTTGCATCAGCTGCGCTCGCTCCCTCTTCTGTGTGTGTGTTTCTCTGCTCTCATATTTCTCCTTCAGGTAAGGTGATTAGTCCTGTGGCCCAGGCGACCTTGGCCCGGAATGGAAACAAATGACTCATCTGCCATTCAGAGGCACAGCGATGCTATCGGCGGGAAAAAAAAATTGCTGAACAGAATTATTTCGTGATTATACCACGGGCTTGGTTCAATTCCCCATTGTGATGTGTTCTTCAGAATAACAATTAATTTTCGCACATCTGGGAAGTGGTTCCTCTTTTCTGACTCTATAACGCTTGTGTATCAATGTGCCAAACTCGTAGTGAACTGTAAATAAACATTAAAGACGTGACAGTTTTAGTAAATGATGAGCAGATGGAAGTACACAGAGTAGCAACATGTTAAATGCCTCTGAGATCGACTTTTAGTGCTGTCACAATGCATTTGGACTCACAAGCAACGTGATTTGCTAAGCTAAGCTTAACAGAACCTTGGAATGGCTAGCTTGACAACCAAAGGCCTGCAACTAACGACTGGGTCTTGGCCATAGCAAAACCCAGTTTGGAATTAGTAATGACAGTTTGTCCAGTAAGAAATGAAAAAAACACACCTTGTGGCAGAGGGAAGTAGTTCTACTAACATTAAAAGTTTAGCATTAAAACGTGGAAATTATTAACATAAAATTAAAATAAGGCAAGTGTGGTAACATAAAGTTAATGCCACTTCGCGTCGTGGCCATATTACCACCTCGAACGATGTGCATTAACTTTATGATACATGAACGCTGTGTCGTCCATTATCCCTTACTTATTTAAGCTGTTTTAACTCATCCTGGCAATCTCCTCTGTACCCACCCCTGATAAGAACTTATGCTCAAGGAAAGCAAGCCAGGGTGGAGCAAATTGCAGCCCGCCTCTATACCTCTAGGCCAGTGGTTCTTAACCTTGTTGGAGGTACCGAACCCCACCAGTTTCATATGCTCATTCACCGAACCCTTCTTTAGTAAAAAATAAAAAAAATATATGATTTTTTTTTACTGGTGCACAAAATGTACCGTGCATTAACGGTTCCACCGAGGCTCCACCGAACCCCTGAGATCGACTCACCGAACCCCTAGGGTTCGATCGAACCCAGGTTAAGAACCACTACTCTAGGCCCTTTCCATCCTGCCTCATACAGGTCCCTGAGTAATCTCCTTTTCAAAGACTGGGGACATGAACACACCCTTTTAAGTGCGTACACATGAGAGTCATACAGTACATGCCTGTTCATGGAGGACATTATCAAAGTGACAAATTGGGTACATCTTAAGTATGCAAATAAGAGGAAGACATGACGGTTTTTATTTGAGGATCCTCATGAAGACCATTTGACACTCCTTTGAAAACCAATATTTGACATTTTCTGAACAATTTAAGATTCATAAGTATTTCACTATAGGCAAGAAGGACATATATTTGAATTGTACTGTATTTTTATGTATACATTTATTTACAGTAATTTTCAATGGAATGACTGCACTTAAAACCTGACTGGATGGAGTCAAGTAATGTGTTCTGAACCAGAAAAGAAGAGACTTGCTTAAACACCACTTTATCAAAAGCCTTTGACACATTTATTTTTCCATTTAGGTATACATATGTATTGATTGTGTACCACACTGAGATGTAATGAGTGCAAAATGCCACCTGACTGCATACTGTTGTGTAAAAGTTCCCACCTTAGCTCACCTTCATTATGTATAGATCGTATAGCCTTGAGTCAGCTCGGAGGCAACCTACACTAATAAGAATGTAAACACTCAATAGACTGACAGATAATACACAGGTTTCTATGCCTCAGCTGGCAAGCAAAGCTAGCAACCAAGCCAGGGTCATTGGTACAACACTCAAGGGACAAACACACACAAGCACACACACATAAACACATACATGTAAACACACACAGAAATACACACAGGGACGCACATGCGTGCACACACACACATAAACACAAAGGTGGTTAACTACATCTATACAGGAAGTTTGCTAAGGCAAAGTTAATATACATAGACTGCCAGTGCTGTGCCAGCGCTCCTCTGCCCCCACCCCCATCCCCACCCCCTCCACCCAACCCCAAACACCCCCACCCCCTCTGCTCCCCCGGCAGAGCCCTCCTCTCCTCTGCAGAGGTAATTAACTGTATTAGCCTCTCTCTCCTTGCACTGACAACCCACTCAGAGCTGGGGGGCACCGGACCAGGAAGTGCTGAAGGATGCAGGCTAGGCATCGGAGAGCAAACACACACACACGTACACAGACACACACACCACACACACACACACACGTACACACATGCACACACACAGACACACACGCGCACGCACACATTTACACACCCACACACACATGCACACACACAGTCAGATAAGTGGTTTCTCCAGCACCTGCGGCAAAAAAACCCGACCCAACCCAACCTGGCTCTGCTGTTGCTACTCGTTGCTGCTCGCTGCTCCGCCAAAACTTTTCTTAATTTGTTTTTGTTTGCCTGTTCGCTGGGGTGTTACTCTCATCAGTTAGGTAGTGTTAATCCTAACAGGCACAAATCAACGGCTCATTCAGGGTCTATTTCCAGGTTTCAGATGTTTTCTTACAGACCTCGCTGCAAGCCCTTCAGCAGCAGCAGAATGTGGGCCTGATGTGGGCCACATCTAGTCCACATCTGGGCCACAGCCCATTTGCAATGGAAACGTTCAAGTTCAGCAAGCAGAGGCAAATTTCTTATTTTCTTTCTTTCTCATTTTTAGAGAACTTTTAAATCTGTATATTATTGCATGAACATTTGAAATTGTTTCATTTAAAACCATAACCTTGTTCCAGTGGCATTTTTATTTTGCAAAAACCAGCGTCCTTAGACCTGTGACTTTTTGTGTGCAAATGTAGGCAGGGAACATGCAGCAAACAACAAAAAAAAACATTCATGTGCCTTTGTTTACTATTTTAATAACAACCCTGTTTCCAAGGTGAGATGCTATTTAGAACAACAGATCCTTCGACACCACGTACTAGGCCCGGTTCTGTGCCGATTCCATTCTGAAGCAACCTGTTCCACAAGATGTTCCAGAGGATGATGGGAGTGGGGGGAGGTATCACCGCCCCGCCCTCACAGATTCCTGAGAGCTGCATGTCTGCGGCTGAATCTGTGTCAGTCTCAGCATCAGGGGACCTGCCACTTATCTCAGAGTTTAATAATCTGGACACCCTCTGGGCAGTCGAGGAGGGAGACTTGAGACCGGTGAATTATGTATATTTATGGAGTGCATAGTCCTTGTGTTCCCAGACATATTTGTTCCAGTTGTCTGTACCAGGGAATACGTGTTAAAATGCACAAAGGATGTAGATACAATAACTGACACTGACTGACACTGTATTTCTCAGCAGAGACTGCAGCAGAGAGCAAAGACAATATTCCTGCTTTAAAATGATTAATTCCGTATTTCTCCCGTATCCCATGTATTTATAAAGTTTGTGATTAATAGCAGATTGTTTTCGTATAGAGTTGGGGTGGAACATTTTTTTAGGTGTTTAGGGAAGGCAGGTGGTATACAACATGTTAAAACTACACATAGGGGAAAATACTTAAAAAAAAATATCAACCAGAAATACCATCAACAATCCAAACAGGAAACAAAAAAGGTTTCCCAATTTTCTAATTATACTCACTGCTGCATCTGGGACAAACCACTAAAATTCCTACAGGACTGAAAATAGCATGATTACCAGCATTGTGTGTTAGGAAACATATATAGGGTTAATTTCCTTAACATTTCTTGGGAAGCACTAACATGCAGCATACAAAATAAAAAGGTAGACCACGGAAGAAGGGAAAATAAATTGAATATGACAAATTGCTTTAGTGTTATTGATATTAAATTGGTCTTCTGACAGCCTGTTATTTCAATGTCATGATGAAAAACAAACAGGCTGTCTAGTGTTTGTTCTAATATTGCCCTGTGGATAATAATAGGCAGACAAACCACATTGTCAAAGTGCATAACTTTATAACAGCCGCAATATTCAGAAAAAAGATTTGCAGCCGTCATAGCAACCATAATTCAACATCTTCCTCAACATAATAATGTGGAAAATTACTGGACCACTGCTTCTCCATTTAAGGTATATTTTTCTTTATAAGGCCATACTTTGTGAACTGTCTTCTAACTTGTTCCCTCCTAACTCCTAAAGTCACCGCTAGAGGCTGTAATCTTCGAACATATACACAAATCATGTATGATATTCCCCGAACACAAACTGTCTTTGGTGAAAACGCCTTTAAAGATTTTGCACCCTCATCCTGGTATTAACTGCAGAGTCATTTTAGTTTAATTCTAGGATAAAGAACAATCTGAGTACTACATAAACGTGTTGTTGCTGAGTGCTATTGGTGATTATTTTGAGATGATGTTAAAATGCCAACTGTCTTTCTTTGTTTTTCTTGTCAACTGTCTGTTAAATTGAACTATATGAGCTGCTGTCTTGGCCAGGACTGACTTGGAAGAGAATTTGAATCTCAATGGGATTATTCCTCACAAAATCATCAGAACACTGCTCATAGAGGTTACCTTTATGAGACATCTTTATTACATATCTCATTACACAACAAGTTTTATTAGTACTTTATTAGTTGTACTGTATGTAGTATGCTCAGGACTAAGATGTTTTTTGGTGAGTCATTGGGCACTAAGAGAGGAGACTGACACAGACTTTGCTAAATGTGTTGTGTTGAGCACTGAGCAGAGTGTCAAGTTCTGGTGACTGGACCAGTGTGCATGCTGTGGGGTTGACAAACACCTTTTTCTCCTGAGAATGACCCTGTGGAGGTCTGGATTGTGTGAGTGAGAGACGAGGTCGCGTCAGAAAACAGCAGGAGCACAAAACTGTCTTCTTTGACGTCAACATCCCTGGGAGTCCTCTTCTTGGATTGACCACGCTGTCATGTCATGGTTGTCAAGGTGAAGGTCAGTAAACAAAAAGTATACTGAACTGCTCTACGTCAGTGGGTCGCAACACCGAACAATGCCCAAAATAATGATTGTCCTTTGAATGAAACTTTTGATGGGAGACAAAAAGTTAATTTAGAAATGAGATGCATAGCCATTAATGAAAAGTACAGTTTCTGCAATCTGATGATTAATTAGTAAGTAACAAACTCTAATTCCCAATTAGAGACATGGTGACTAAAAACAATATTCTAATTTGGTTATCAATAAGTGTACCCTGTCTTCTGCCCTGGCCCCCATAATCGATACGAAATTTCACTGACGGAGAGATTTTTCACCGTCTGATTGTTTATCACGCATCCCCTTTTTTGCAATGCCACTAAACGGGTTGAGACTTTAACAACGATAATCAGGGATGGTTCATTAGCCAAGTGTGTGTGTGTGTGTGTGGATGCGGCTGCAAGAGTACGCATAATGACATTTTGATTATTGCTACCACTGCATTCCTGGGTCATTATGGCCTGTGTCTCATTTACAACACTAATGGCCTGGCTCCACAACAGGTCAGAAAGTTTTTTGCTCTGGTCACTTTGGGCTCTTTCTGCGACTCTTGGGCCATCTCAAGTGAGAGGGAGTGGGACTAAGCCTTTGTCAAATGGACTCCAAAAGTTCAATCACCAGACCCCGGCTGATCATTTACAGGTAGACAGGATGACAAAAAGAGGTAGAATTGTAAGAATGCGGTCTGAAGAATTTATCCAAAAAGAAAATCTGCCTTTTCCATCCGTCTGAGCTGAATAAACACAATAGGAAACACAAAGCAGTTAGGCATGTATAGCTAAGTAATGGCAATGGCTTCTCTCTGTCCAAGTGAAATGATTGGACAGGGTTTTTAAAGCCCTGTGGCTGCCATAGACGCTGTGCTTTTTGATTATTTTTGTTAGGCGATCAAACATATTCATAGCTTTCAGAATGTGAAGGCAATTTTAAGCAATAGAGAAAAAAATGCTCTTAAAATACATCCCTTACCCCAACTTTTACAAATGACAGCCATGACTACTGCTATTCGACCTGGCCATCTGGTCTTCAATGTGTCATGTCAGTGGACAGTGGGTTTGTGATCCTGAACAAGACTTGGGAATAAATGTGCCAGAATGCTTCATCACATAGTACATTCTGTAAATGCTCTTCATTGTCATACTGACGCCCCGTAGCAGAAAAAAAGACAAGCGTCTGTAGAGAGTTAAGCAACACGTGCACACTTAATATAAACTGTGAGTGTCACACCACCTGTCAAAACTCCAGTCTCATTTTAAAAAATGCTGTCATCTTAAACATGTCTCCAGCGCCTTTAAAAAGAACTACATTTGCTAAATCTTGAAGGTGAAAAATACCTTAAGGAACCTTTCATCATGACCTATTCCTGTTCCCTTCACAGACGAGGTGGAGGAGAGAGCAAGATAGAGGGAGCTAGAGAATTGTGGAAGACTCGGTCGGTCTGTGACATTCGCTAATGTAGCCGAGATCCCCAGAGTTTTCTTTCAATCTGCAGGTGCTCGCCTTCAGCTACGCAGTCAATTTAGTTGACCAAAAGTAGGCTGAAGTCATCTGGAATTAAATTAATAAAAGTAGAATGACAATAAGCTATCCCCATGGCAAGTCTGCTTTTTTTTCCAAATCAGAGGTAAGGTCTTCCAGGGGGTCAAATATTAATAGAGAGCTCTTGAAGAATATGCATATTAACTTGCCGCTGAATGTGACCTCCCACAATAGTAAAATTACTGACCTCAGGAGAAGAGGACAGTCCTCTGCCTTAAATTAAATTATGAGATGTTTTGTCACATCTAATGCCCAACAGAGATTCCACACTCTGTTCTTAAGGTTTGACCTTCAGGGCATCGCATTCTAGAACACCGTATCTCAGCATGGGAAATGAAATGCTGACAATCGCTCCAATATCAAATTTCAGATAGTCCAAAGATATAATGGCTTATTTTAACTGGTGGAGAAGGGTATTTCCTGCAAACTCATTATACAATAGGTACAATGATAAAGGCCATGATATGATACATGATAATATGCAATACCTGTTGATTCTGAATAATGACGATGTCCAAAAAATAAAAACATTCTAATGTTTAATGTTCTAATTCTACCTGTTAATACCTGCTTACACAACCTAATAACACTCCAGTTAAGGCCCACAAAGATCTTAGTAATAATGTTTTGTTTATTTTAAAATTCAGTTTCATTTCTGACAGTTAGCCTAAAATGACCTTTTAGATTGTCTCCTATACTTTTAGGCTTTTTTTTTTTTTTTTTGAATTTTTTTTAACTTGAAAGTGTTTGAACTTTGCAATGATAGGCAGGAATGGGAGGTTGTTAATATCCCTTATGTGTGTGTTGCCGTCCACACTTTAAGGTGTTACTGCCCACTCTATCACACTGCGGAAGAGTGTATTTGCATTCCACTCACAGCCGATTGTAACAGATCGAAAGGACATCAACGACGTCTTAAACCGGCACGGACCATGTGAGGAATTTGACTCTGTGAAGAAACAGCCTTTACTGCCAAACCAATATCTCTTAATGAGATCACGTATTCATAATTAAACAGTATTGATTTGCAACAGCAGACCTGGCCACCACAAACAGTCTGAGTCACCTTCACTATAATTACTTCCACTGGTGGACCCAGAGACAAATAATAAATAACTTTCTTCCAATTTTTTTTATTTAGTTACTTCCAACTTCCACAGTTTGATCTTTTCAGTTTTCCATGCGGTACTTTTGCTTTTTAATAGACTTATGAAGAGAAAAGCGGCTTTTCTTCACTGCCCCCTATAATAAACATTGTACCACATTGATAAATTAGATGATTTCATCAACAAAGCTATGCAGTGACCCTGGGAAAAACATCTCCACAAAAGAAATTAACAAAGCAGGAACATTTATTCCTCTAATGAAAATAACACTCTTTAATGAAATAACATGATAAAACAACAGTTAACATATCCATTAAAGGTCTTTTCATTAATCATGAATGTGGCAAAAGATCTGTATTGTTTAGCCTAAATGAGTTATTGTAGTGGGCAAAGGCGAGTCTGATGGCTACTTCATTAATTTAATGTTGTGGCTAATGAGGTTAATGCAGTCATTTGATGCCTTAACACTTTTGATCTGTGGATTGACTTCACCATTGATTTCGTCAAGGCGCCAGGTAATTTGTATTCTTAATTAAGCAGATTTGATCACAGCTGAAGGTGTGTGCGTTTTATGAGCATCTGAGTGCAATGCAAAGCTATTGCAGGCCATGCCACAGCACAGCACAGCACAGCACAGCACAGCACAGCACAGCACAGCACAGCACAGCACAGCACAGCACCGACGCGAGAAAAGTTGTTACATGCTCTACTACACTCGCAGGGATTCTTTAAAGACAGGTCCCATGTCACCTGCACTGGGGCGTGACACAGGCATACCGACAGTCTCATTAGTGAATGTGTGTGTGTGTGTGTGTGTATCGTGTGTGTGTGTGTGTGTGTGTGTGTGTGTCCGTGTATATGTGTGTGTCCATCCACTCATTGATTGTTTTGCTTGTGGCCTCACGCGGCTCCGTCTGTTGGCGTGTGTGTGTGTGTGTGTGTGTGTGTGTGTGTGTGTGTGTGCCGCTGAGTCAGAGCGACGGATGAGCACGCTGATTAACCGGAGCCCTCAAAGTCATTAAAAGTCACTTTCTCAGGATCTCATCAGTCAGCCAGCCAGCCACTCTGCCTGCTGCTGGGCCTCCGTGCTCGCGGTTCGAGTGCGAGTCCCCACGGAGATGGCTCCAGACGAGAGAGGGAGAGAGAGCAGCCTTTTGTAGGCAGATGGTTTCTCCGTGGTTAGCGCCGGAGAAGGAGAAGGAGGACCGCTGGAGCCTGCAGAGGCAGGGCCCACAGGATTGGGCTCTCGACACGAGGCTCCAGCAGCACGAGGCTCAGTGGGAGCCATCCTTCCAGGACCTCCAGCCAGCCACGCAGCCACAAATCAGCCAGGATGTACCGGCTCCATGTGGGGGGAGACGCTGCACCGTGCTGTTAGACCATTAACTCGCAATTAGGCTGAGGGTGGGGGAAAAATAGCATTGTTATGGTTGATGCCACAGCTGGTATTACTCACAGGTTGCCTCCCTCTGTGTGGGGTGAGAGCTTGTTTGTTTTTATGTGTGTGTGTGGTTGGGGGGTGGGGTGTGTGTGTGAATGAGGGAGGTGTCTGGTGGTTGTTTAACGTGCACAGATTCCAGTTTCCGGATGTTTTCAGTCACACAGTGGTTTTTTAGGCTGAGGGATGGCTGCGCAGCCAGAACAGAGCGCATGGGTGTCATAAAATAAACATAATGCACTTCAGCACAGACTCCCGCAAGCACTGGCAATATGTTACCACAGCGGAGGCCGAGGCACTGTTTATTCAAGCTGTGTTGCTACACTGATGAATTACTTATAATGATGGGCCAACAATGAGAGACACAAAAAAAATCAAACGTAAATTACTTCAAAGTTTATTCTTCAAGTTTGCCGTATGCTGTTTTTTTTATGAAATAAATACATTAATAGCATGTTTGTCTCGCTGTGTCTTCAGCATATTGACTCATTGAAAACTCATTTGTCCAAACAAAGCACAATAATTAGGCGAGAGACAGCTCATTCAAAGAAATCATTACTTTTCTTATAAAAAGTATATGTATAAAAAACATTCGGAATGATTTATTCTGGTCCTCGACCAATTTGCTCCCAAATAACAATTCATCACAAGCAATGCAAACAAACAGAGCCAGAAGACAACAGAGGAGGACAGAGACACTGTGATCTATCGCTGGCTGGGTGGGGCGGCGAGGAGAGGGGATTGGGTGGTGGGTGGTGCGAAGGAGGGCAAGGGGAGGGGTAAAGTGATTGCAGCCTCTGTGGGAGGTGAGACAAGCACACGGAAAAGACAGGAATATTTATTAGCTGATGAGTTCTTAAGTGCCGCACCCCTCCACCCTGCCGAGGTGCCTACCCCTAACACACAGACACACACACACACATACACACACACACACACTCTCTCTCTCCTGGTTCCGACAGCTACCCCTTCAATCTCAGCCTGGGCTAACGAGACAGCCACACCCAGAAAAAGGGCAGCGCAGAGTTTAGTGTCAGGCCCTGACTCGACCAGGGTCAAAGTCAGTCACTCACTCATCCCACCAAGACACACCAGAACAGCGTGTGTAGAAACCCAAAGAGACTTATTTAGTAAAGGACACCATGATGAAAAAGTCAGAACCTTTGCGGTCTTTTTGTCTGCATTGAAAGACGACACTAAAATCCTCAAGAACAGGAACGTATTGGAGTTGGACATGCTGATCAGAAGTTACAGATTACATTGATCACTCTCTCTCTCTCTTTCTTTCTTTGTTGTGTGTGAGAGACAGAGAGAGGGAGAGAGAGAGAAAAAGAGAGAGAGACTGACAGACAGAGACAAAGAAGGAGATGGAGACAAAGACAGAGACAGACAGACAGAAATAGAGGGAACTGGTAGAGGACGCGTAATGCCTGAGGTGTCCTCTTCAATATGATCCGTAGCTTCTGTTTCAATTAAGTTCACCCTGTCCAACTCCAATATATTCATGTTCTTGAGGATTTTAGTGTTGACATTATGGACCTCCACAGGGGGTCTTTCATGGATTCAATCAAGCCATGCCACATCAGGACTGGATTGAACCTAGTACAGATTCAGCTATTTTGTGGCTAGATAGAAGCAAGGAATTTCACTTTACCTATAAGCACAGACTGATACTCAGCAATGGAAAATGATTGTAGATAATATCCATAAAAATGCTATACATTTCAAACAGTATCCAAAGCACTACCATGGCCAGTTAGTTTTTATTACAGCCGTTAAATAGAAGGTTTAGTAGTTCAACTGAAAGCACATTCTGCATTGGACAAAATTGTATTGCTGTGTTGCAGCAACAGTGTGAAGCAAAAAAACAGAGAAAGGCCTGGAAAGGACTGTATACATTACTAAAAAGCTCTTACTCCAATTTTACCTAAAGCTTTCAACGATATTTTTCTTCTTCTTTAAATTTTATATGATGCTGCAGTTTAAATAAATATTTTAGGGATTGTAGTTTCAGGGAGTCATGATAATTTCACCACTCTGGAATCCATATTAGCATGCCAGTGGTTTAGAGGTACTGACTTCTGAGGGTTATTGGGTTCATTTTACAAACAAACTCAGATAGTCTGTCACAAGTCTTCTGTTTTGTCTTTTTCTTTTTCCTCTTTTTCTTCTCACTCATCCTGCTCCTCCTCCACCACCTCCTCCTCCTCCTCTTCCTCCTCCTTCTTCTTCTTCTTCTTCTTCTTCTTCTTCTTCTTCTTCTTCTTCTTCTTCTTTCCTCTGAGACCCTCTGATGTGAGCAGTCTTTGCCTAGCACAGGCTGCAGGTAATGGAGTATGGATGAGCAAGTTGGATGACCTAATTATGGTGGTTTCAGGTGGCGGACATCTGGAGTGATGTGGGCCCAGCTGTTGCAGAGGCTCCAGGAGGAGGTGACCCACCGATTTAACACCTACACATAGCCACATCAACTCTCTCTCTCTCTATCTCTCTCTCTCTCTCTGTCTCTCTCTCTCTCGCTCTCTCTCTCTCTCACACACACACACACACACACACACATACACATGCACACATTCTCTCTCTCTTACTCTCTCTCTCGCTCTCTGTCTGTCTCTCTTATATACACAAACATGTGCATTCACATATATTCACAAGAAATAAACAAGTTTATTTTATATTTATAGTTTTCATATTTAGCATGAATTTTCCCTTCTAGGGAAAAATACTTTTCACTGTACCGAGACAAAGATTGGCAGTTGTGCCCTATTCTAACTTTTGAGTGATACAGCCTTAGGAAAATCAACAGACCTGTGCAGAATGCAAAAATAAATACAGTTTGGGCTACAATGGCCATCTTTCTTGTACTGCCAGCATTGTTAAATTTCATCTCAGCTACCATTTATTTTTTCACACCAAGAGACTAGAATAGGCCACAGCGTTGAGATTAATTGGCTGTTTGTTTGTGTCTGTGTGTGTGGTTGGATGTGTGTGTGTGTGTGTTTGTGTCTGTGTGTGTGAGTATCCATGTGGAAACACTGGACACTGCCCTTGAGCAGAAAGAAGCCACTGACCAGATGTTGGTGACATTTCTGGGTGCATGCTCCCTCTCTCCCTCTATCTCTCTCTCTCTTTTTCCCTCTCTCTCTCTTTCTTTCTCTCTCTCTCTCTCTCTCTCTCTCTCTCTCTCTCTGTCTCACCCAGTCTCCTCTCCTGCCCCACTCTTTAAGCCCCTAAACACACACACACACACACACACACACACACACACACACAAACACAGGCTGCGGTTACATACATAACCCTTAACGATCAATAGCAATTTACACACAGCTTATAGGCTATGCTATGCCATGTGCACAGGGGTCCTTGCAGCTGCCCACAGATGGATGGGCCTGTTTTGCATGTCCCTACAATGACCAAGGTCTTGGGTGTGACTCTGTGTGTGTTGGCTTTTAAATGAACATCAATATTGCAGCGTCCAGCATCTGTTCGTCGGACAGTATGGTGGCCCATAAAATGTTCATAGTGCCCAGTAAAACGTGAAATAAGGTCGTCGGGTTATTTAGATCCAAGGCCACAGATCGGACAGGCAAATAATGAGCAGGAAGGCATCCATGAGAGGGTGTGTGTGTGTGTGTGTGTGTGTGTGTGTGTGTGTGTGTGTGTGTGTGTGTGTTTATAGTGTTGGGGGGTCTGTAACAGTAAAGGTACCCACAGAAAAGGTTGAGAATTACTTTTTTCCTTTTAAAATGTGACAATAGTACATTTATTACCATTCTGAGAGTGTCTGACTTAATGTGTGACATGGTGAAAAATGTTTCATTTTTACAAATGAACCTGCCAGTTATTCAAGCAACTTTCCTGATATACTCAATCATCTAAACACACACACACACACACACACGCGCACACACACACACACACACACACGCACACACACACACACACACACACACACACACACACACACACACACAGTGTACAAATGTAGCCCTGAACTTGTGTTAGGGTGTGTGTGTGTGTGTATGTGTGTGTGCATGTACACATTGCGCGTATGTCTGTGTGTTTCAAAGTTTCCAGTGACTATATTTACCCTCCATTCTTTTGTGAAATTCCACACGGATGATAATGGCTAACAGTTCAAATCGATACAGCATTAGGGCCTTTACCTTTCTACTTGTTCCAGCATAAATTTAACCCATAACTCACCCAGGACTAAAAACACACCTGCCCGTAAAATGAACAGGGACAAAAACCCCTAAGTGTAAGCCCATGGGTGTATGCATGTATGTGTGTGTATATGTGTGTGTGTGTGTGTATAAAAGAGAGGGAGTTTGCTCAAGGGTGGAATTTAATTCAGAGTTCTGAAAAGGACAAAATGATTAATGATTCCGCTCCTGTTCCAAATTGTTGAAGCGGGGTCACACATTAAATGAAAGGATATGAAGCCCACAGACCCTCTGAAATTCAATATATTTTCCTGTCAGACGCAGCTCAGCGGAGGGGTGATTGAGGGCCAATGAGAAGAGTTTAAAATGTCTTAGGCCCCGCCCACCTCTGTGATAGCGCTATTCAGTAATCATTTGATTAGACTGCTTTAAATGACTGTAATTTCATGTTACACTCATGCCGTGAAAGGTTCACACACACAGGGGGAGGTTTCCTTGAACTTGCCCTCTTCGCATTTCATGAAAGTACATTTATGCAATATAGGCAACAACGACATACATATCAAAGGACACATCTACTGTAATTCTTTATATATTAGAAGCATCATAAATGATATATGAGGACATGTAATGAGGACATGATATAACACAATTTTAAAAAGCAAAATCACATATTGGTCGCATCCGTTGTATAAGCCGTGCTATATTTAAAGTAACGTGAAATGTTAACTCTTAATCGGTAATCTGCATTGTATTATCTGTCACGTTTTTAGAGTAGCCTAACACTATACTATTTGCATCACCATATATAGCCAACACAGTCAGCTTATCTGAAATGGCTGGCTGACTGCTGGCTTACTTGATCTGCTCTAGAGCTTTCATCTGAAGTTGCACTGTAGATGTAGCTCTACCTGATTCTCGCAGCGATATCATCCAGGCCACAAGATCTTCTTTGAGCTGCACATGGTGGCATTTTCTGCCACGTGTCTCTTTTTTGGAGCTGGGAAAACTTTTAAGTTGTTCCTTATTCACCTACCATCGATTGATTACACTTTCATCTATGCCACACTTTTCATCTTGTTCAGTTGCTCTATTACCTTTTCCATTTGCCATTAATTTGAACCCAGCTGTGAATGACCAACAATGCCTAGGACGAGTAGTTTCCATGATTATGCACAGCACCGAGCAAGGTGTCTAACCCTAACTGAACTCACCGGAAAAAAACTGAACCGTTTTCAAAAACCAGACAAAACAAACTGCATCATAACAATAACAAACTGCTCATGTTTTTGTTTTCCTGCTTTTTAAACAACCCAGGCTATGTAAGGTCAAGAAGGAAGTTATGTCTTCGGCTTTGATAAGTGGATATGGAATGAGTGAAGTGATTTGATTTTAAACTTGCTTTAAACTACATAATGACAATTCCTATAGACAGCAATGTTTTACTTAGACAACAGATAATGAGGGCTTCACCCGATGAGGCTACGTGTGACTGCTGTGCCTACATCCACACACATGTATAAACCTCATAGCAGAATGCTATGTATAAACCTTTAACCTTTATAATCTGGAAATTGCGGTACTTTGTTCCATACACATTATGTGTATAAATTTCTTTTTTCTCCTTGTGTGTGTGTGAGTGTGTGTGTGTGTGTGTGTGTGTGTGTGTGTGTGTGTGTGTGTGTGTGTGAGAGAGAGAGAGAGAGAGAGAGAGAGAGTGAATGTGAATGAATGTGTGCAAATACAATATGTGTGTATTTTACCCCTTCAGCATTAATTTTCAGAGGTGATGAATATTGTTTTTTAATGATAGGTCCCTCTGCTCACTCCCTTCTAATAGACTCTGTTCAGTTACATTTCTCTCTCTCTCTCTCTCTCTCTCTCCCTCTCTCTCTCTCTCTCTCTCTCCCACACACACACACACACACACACACACACACACATATACACACCCAACTGCGCATATTGTCTCCAGCAGGTTAGTGTGTGATAAGCTTTGTTCTTTCACGCCGATAAGGGATGTACCTGCCATACCACCCACTTATCATTTCAGACTCTAGCGTGTGTGGAAAAAAAACACACCCACAAACCCCACCACACATCTCTCAGAGTTGCAATGTCCGGCGAAGAAAAAAAACACAGTATCACCTCACCCATTTATTTCTTTGGTCTAAGACAAAAAAAAACACAGGACTTATTCCAGCGTGAAGGCTCCGTTTTATCAATATCGGAATAAAAAAGGGGAAGAAAAACAGCACTTGAGTACCTGAGGTGCGGTCTTGTATGGTGTGAAGATAAGGCGGCACACAGTGACAGTGGCGGGCCCTAATGTGTGTTGTTCTGCCTGGTGCACAGCGAGACGAGTGAGTGGGAAGAGAGAGCGCTAGCAACCCACCAGGTAAAAAGGCATTAATGAGACCCTCCCTCATCAGAGGCAGCCACGGTTAGCGGGGGCTGGCTGTCAGGGAAATGTTAAATAGGTTGATGAGAGCCATTTAGACATTGTGCATTCACGTGCTGCGCGGCACGGAAGCCGAAGCCGACCGGGTGAAACGGCGCTCCAAAGTGACATTCGTAATTATCCCGCTGAGAATAAAGTCATTAAGATGGCTGACTGTTCACAGCGCTAACCCCATGGTCAGTTTTTTGGGTGTGTGCATGCACACACACAAACACATACACACACACACATATTTACACATACATACACACACACACACACACACACACACATATATATGTACGGTATATATATATATATGCACACACGTACACATACATGCATGTGCACATACACACACATACACACACACATACACAACACACGTGTGCGCGCGCTCCCCTGCAGCCTACCCCAAAGTAATCTAAAGCACTCCTATTCAGCTGTCAGAGGAGCAGCCGTGAATGTCAAGCAGGACAAAGATTTCAGAAGATTTCCAGGCCAGGGCAGTAAAAAAAGATTTCTTCTCCTAGAAATACAGGCTGACTTGCTGCAGCAGTCCACAGACTCTCTCCCTGAGCTCTGCTAGTATGACAGGTGGGCCATACACACTACCTACGATGGAGCCATTCCAGTAAGCACTCCAGTCTCTGGACCCAGCCATTGCTCTCTCTCTTTCTCTCTCTCTCTCTCTCTCTCTCTCTCTCTCTCTCTCTCTCTCTCTCTCTCTCTCTCTCTCTCTCTCTCTCTCTCTCTCTCTCTCTGTCTCTATCTCTCTCTATTCCTGTCTCTTTCTGGATACTACACATCCATCCACATCAAGAGGGGTTATTACATTCATATATTAATACAGACTAATATTTACAGTCATGGAAATAGTGTTAAAATGATAAGAATGGCAGTGTCTGGGGTTGAGTTAATAGTCTTTGTTGTCAACCCCAATCCGTCTACCAAATAGCAAGAAGATCCTAAAAGCTTTCATCGGTAAAAGGCAGGTTTAAGGAGGCTACCCCAGGAAGACATCTTGACAGGAAAGCCACTAGTGGTGATACTATAAAAGATAGGATGTCAGAGTTGACATACTGACAGAAGCAGAGAGGTGAATGAGACAGGGCAGCTTCAAGTCAAGCATATACCTCCCATTAGTTAGTTGTAAAAACGAATTAATGATATCCACCATTAGTCTTTCTGTTAAACTTCCACCTGCTCTGCCATTGATTTGTCCGAATCAATTATCAGATAATGCTGGATATTGGTCTTTCTAGTGCAACCTTTACTTAAGCTGTAATTTCCTCTCATTAATGTGTTACATACTATTATACAAGAAAGAGCACATACTGTATATCCCATTGTCTGGTGCAATGCAATCTGTCAATCGAGTCTGTGGCACAGAATAGAATAGACTAGAATAGCCTGGAATAAACTAAACTAGACCAGACTAGACTAGACTAGACTAGAATAGAATAGAATAGAATAGAATAGAATAGAACTAGACTACACTAGACTAGACTACAATAGAATAGAATAGTCTTCAGCTGGTCCTCCTGAACCTCTCTGTGTACTACCTAAAGGGATTTTCCTAAATGCTTGCAGTCTAAGCTGCGGCACCACAGAGGAGGTCATGCTGACAAGCATATGTGAGAAACCTTAGGCTTGGCGCCGTTTAGCATGGAATGAAACAAAATAGAGAAAGCAGGCTATTTTGTTCCTAGCAATAAGCAGGTGCTTCTGTCCTGTTGACTTTCACACTTTTCTTCTCACTTTCTTCTGTATTAAATGTTTCAAAGAGGGTTTAAATATAGACCTTGCTGTTCTCTGCTACTACAGATGGTGCCGTACTTTATGTGGGTGTAGTATATATTCTTTGGTCAGAGCAGACAGTCATCCATGGACTGTTGCTTTAGTGTTGTTTACCTTCCTGGACCAGACTACAGAAAAGCAAGCTTTCTTTTTTCATTTTTTTAAAGACAGCTTCAGGTGTTTTAAAAACTTACAAGGTCCACAAGAACCTCTGAGCACTTGTCTGCACAGACAAGATGAATAAACCTTTTTTTGCCCTTCTTCCATGAGTGTGTTCTGTGGCGTCTTGGCCTGGAGCCCAACTTAGAGCTCCCTGTCTTTGTTCCAGCCCTGTGTACCAGTGGGGAGGCTGCCTGAACCTTTCAACTAGCATTCCCCCTTTTCTTTACATGGTCCCACGTGTTGGCATTGTGAGCTTGTTTGGTAGTGATTGAACATGAAAACCCAGAACAAAAACCATACGATTGAAACATGCGTGACCACTTGCTATACGTACAGTAGACACTCGTTTCTCCACAAGCCCCAAGGCCTGGCTGCTATAGAAACTAGGCTAAAACCCTCAGTGAGATGAGGGGGCTTGGTCACCAGCAAGTGGGGTAAGTGGGGTGCCTATTATATCTCTGTCGTCTGGTTCCTCATGAGTGGCACCCGTGCAACATCAAAGCGTCGCCATAATACCGCCGCTCTGCTGGAGGCCTCTGAAACCATAGATCACCACTTTTCCTCACAGAGCCCCTGACAATAGGCAGAAATTGGACAGACTTTTCCCCACTTTCAATTCACCTTTTCATGTCTTCTTTCATGTGGGATAATTCCACTCATTGTGTGCCTGTAATGTGAACAGAGACCTTTGATCATAAGAGCAAATTGTTGGTTAAAATCAAAGGGATGACATTTTTTCTAATTAAAGTGTTTTTTTTTTTATGGAAAGCTGTGGTTCTGTGGCCAACAGGATGAGCTTTTTCAATTTGCTTTACATATTACAGTGATGTTCAGACCCATTTCTATTGTTTTGTGGGACTGCAGAATACACTAACTCCCTGCCTAACTGCCCGTCTTAAGTGTTTCCTCCCTTGGTTCCTGCACCGCAAGGCAGTGTGGGATTTGGTGTGGAGAGAGCTGAGTTGCCTGTCTATTAGTCATGTGAAGACAGGGTTAAATGGGCCAATCTGCCTCTGCTGGGCATTTCCTGCGACTTAAATCTCATCCCTCTCGTTATCTCTGAAGCCTTCTCCCTACGCACACATCACTCCGCCGACTCCTGACAGCTGCCCTCCTCCTTACAACCATCCTCACAATGACCCCCCACCCTCTATGCGTCACTCCCCTACTCCACCCCCCCCCCCACCCCCAACACACACACATCACCTAGTGAGACACCATCCAATCAACTGCACCCAGATTGCACCAATTAGTGGAGCTTCTTGAAGACATGAAGGGCAGGCTTTCCTTTCCTCACTCGGGAATCGCAATCGGGAAGCTATTTATCTAATGTCATGAGACTGAGCTGAGGTCAGAGGTTTCCTCCTGCAAGAGGTCAAAGTGGGCCTGGTGGACTATGCATACTGGTAGGGCAACTCAAAGGCAGATTGTCCTGAGTGATCCTGACACTGGTGGGCCTACATGATAGTCTAAGTGTGATGGAGTGACCATCACTTGGGTTGTGGGTGTGTTCTGACTGGCATACCAACGAGCCTGCCTCTTTGGTGTCGCAGTGCATGTTTGGTACCCTGCAGGTTCGAAGCCAGGTGAGGTGACTTCTCCTCCCCTTTGCTACAAATCATGCCAAAAGTGGGGTGGCTTGCCGTGAGGCCATCAGAGGTGTACCAACTGTGTGAGCCATATGAGGGACCCCCAAGTTAGGTTGACCCCTGGTGTGAGGGACCCCAGTAATGGCTGAAGCAGGAGTATATGGGACACCCTGGATGGGAGAAGTATGGTGGGAGATGCATGAGGGACACTGAAGTGTGTGAAGCACATAGGTGCGCTTCCCAAAGGGGAAGATAGTGTGGTGGTGTGACCATCACTAGGGTTGAAGGTGTGCTCTAACTGCTATACCAAACAGCCTGGTATGTTTGTGTTTGCTACCCTACAGACAGATGGGGTGACTTCCCTTCGCCACATTAAGGATCCATAGTGTAAGGTCCATGCAAGTGTAACTGTGGAACACTCCCACAGATAAACTTACTCTCACCTCTCAAAAACCAATTCCAATGTTTTTGACGCAGTCTATGTTCAGCGTTTTGCTCATTAAGGTATGTTATGACATTATAGCGTATCTCTATAATGAGTGCCTATCAGAGGAAAAAACGCTTTATGTTGACAGAGTCCATAATATTGGGATTTCAGTTTTGATTTTTGGAGAGGTCAGAATGAGCATGACTACAGATGTCCATGAGAAGTTTGGTGATCATTGATCGCTCTTTGCTGACATTTAGGTAATTTGACACACTTTAGAGAGCCAGGTTGACTGGAGGATGACAGCAAAGCAAGCTTGTTTTGGAGACACCATGATACCACTGAAACTATGATATTACTGGAATGAGAACTAAATGTGCTTCAATTTGCATGAACTGAAATTGTGGTCGCCTCAATGATTGAGGAGATATAATCATTTAGAAAGTGGTCTAGCTTTTTTCTGGTATACACATACAGTATATATACACTCTATACATTTATTCTGCACATATTGTACAGGCCAAAGGTTTGGACACACCTTCTCATTCAACACATTTTCTTTACTTTCATGACTATTTACTGTACATGGTACATTCTGACTGAAGGCATCAAAACTGTGAATGAACACATAGGGAGTTATGTACTTAACAAAATGTGAAATAACTTTACTGCTTTGCACAGTGAAAATAAAGAAAACGCATTGAACAAGAAGGTGTGTCCAAACTGTTGGCCTGTACTGTATGTATAGGCAGTTTTATAGAGTGCATCTTGGTATTAGTAAAACATGCTAGTAGTGCAGATGAGAGTTGTATTAATTAGCCATGTAGCCCAATAGCATAAAGTCTTCAAAACAGCAGGATGTCAGAAATTGACCCCCTGATCCACCGATTCAAAGGAAATTCAATAAGTGAGCCTGTATATGTAAATATAGTGCACAAATGAAGTTAGAGTTCTGTCAGTGTAAGCAAAAAAGTCTTTAATGCCTTCTACTAAATGGGTTGGGAGGGCAAAATAAGACAGCACGTGACCAAAATTGTATAGTAGAAAGAAATGGATAGAACATGGAAATGCATTAAAGTTGAATACATGGAATTGGAGAGATAAGGTTGACGAGTTTATAGATCAAATTTTCTTTCCGTTTTTTTTTATCTGCATCGTGTAAACTTTTTTGCATGTTTTTTTTTCCACTTTATGAAGCTTTAAACTAAATTCTGCTTTGTCTGCTCTTACCCTTAAAGCTGCAAAGACACAAAAAAATCGAGCTGAGACAGCTCCTTTGATACATAGATGAAAAGTCAAGCCCTACGTCTTTTAATCTATTGGCATTAAGGATGCCAACATGACAGTATCTGTGTTAGCCTATCATTTTATCCCAGTCTGAGCATTCGATTCATCAGAGGCTGCAGAAAATTGATGTGACAATGGCACTGGTTGTCATACCTTCTGTCTGGAAAATGTGCTGTTGGTTTTTATGCTGTTATTAAAGAGACTGATTTGACCTACTATTTCTACTGCTACTACTGTCTCTTATGATTTGTGTGTGTGTGTGTGTGTGTGTGTGTGTGTGTGTGTGTGTGTGTGTGTGTGCATGTGTGCGTACGTGCATATGTTCCAAGAGGTACCTTGTACCTCTTTAAGCAGTCCCTACTGCTTGTCTTGAGTTGTTAGAAAAATATTAAGCTTGTCTCCCGGAGCGACTACACTTTCTCTACATTCCTCTTTGAGAGATGTCACATGTGGTCAGTTGGTCACTTTGGCTCCTGTCACAAAGCTTTCCCACTGTAAGTGGACTTTAAGAAGGGCCTGTGCCAGTCGTCCATTGTGTCCGTCCCAATGGTGGTTGTGGTGATGCACTCCAAAAAGCTATTCTGAAGGGTCTTTTTTACTTGAGGACAAGGACAAGGGACCCAGTTTTTCAGGAGAAGTTTTTCAGATGCAGTGAGGCCCAGACATTTTGTGTCCCTATGAATGATTAAAAAACAAAACAACTACCCTTCTAGTCTGCTCAGAGACATAGGCATTCTTGTTTTCTGTTGTGCTGTTCCTTTTTCTCATTTTCCCCTTCGTTTTTGTCATCATAAAAAGAATGTCTTTTCTCTCCCACTCCCCTCCTCTCTCCTTTCTTCTATCCTGTCTTTGCACTCATCTGGTCAGGCTAGTGGCTCCTGCCTACTTGTTCCTGGCATTCAACATAAGAGGGGTATTTTCTTTTTGTCTCTGCTGGATGCAGCACTTTTCCCTCCGGGATTACCAGACCTGCTGCAGTGTATGTGTGTGTGTGTGTGTGTGTGTGTGTGTGTGTGTGTGTGTGTGTGTGTGTGTGTGTGTGTGTGTGTGTGTGTGTGTGTGTGTGTGTGTGTTTGTTGGACACCATGCTTCTTTCTCATGGGTTACCAGACCTGGTGCAGTGTGTGTGTGTATGTGTGTGTGTGTGTGTGTGTGTGTGTGTGTGTGTGTGTGTGTGTGTGTGTGTGTGTGTGTGTGTGTGATGGTTCTCTCTCTCTAGGGGTTACCAGACCTGCTGCGGTGCCCATCCTCGTTCTTTTCAGTCTCGTTCCCCAGGTGGCTTCTCTGGCTGCTGGACACACGCTGTCCTCTTCTAGATGTAGAGTGTAAGTAAGGTAAAGTAAAGTATACTTTATTGTACCCAAGGGGAAATGCATCTTGAGCTTCACAGTCACTGCATCACAGACTTACACAGCTCAAACGTAAATAGAAATCAACAGTAAAAACCTAAAATAGTAAAAACATAAATACAAACATAAGTAAAAACACACATACAGACATACCCCATACAGCATGACGACACCACATTAGCACCACCAGACAACTTAGTCAGCACTGCACACTGCATAACATAACATTATAAGCAAGATACCCTGCTATCTGTTGTTGACTATCTTTATAGCAGTTGGTATAAAGCTGTTTTTAATTTGCAGTTTGGTGTCCTAAAGCATCTACCCGAGGATAGATAGCAGGACAGATTCCTGGTGCAGTGTGATGTGTGTGGGGTCATGTAAAATCTTCAGTGCCTACGTGAGCACTGACTTGTTGTAGAGACGCTGCATGTAGTTCTGGTCTGGGTGACCTACAGTTCAATCGCCAGTGCAGTTTTGACCAGAGGAGCCAACTTGGACTTTCACTGAAATGAAAGCCTGCGTAAGTTCTGCCAGGAAGACTCCAACATCACGGAAGCGCACTTTGCATTCGGCCAATCAGCGGCCGCCAACTGCTTTAAAATGACATACCTAACTCACCTTTTCCGATGCTTCAGGTACCGGAGTTTTGAAGTCCCCTCCTCCATCCCCACCACCACCAGTCTACCCCTGCGCCCAGGGGGGTGTGTCTCGGTTCCAGTAACACTCCGCGGCAGGATCCGTCGGACCCCTCGACATTAGACCTGGGCTGATGACTGGACCTCCGCCAAAGATTATTCACTACTTGTCAATTATTGTTAAATCTCATATTAAATCCCTTTAAACCATATGCATTTCTCTGAGTCTTTCTGGCTGAACTGTCAGATTTACAACACCAGGTTTGCATGCCATACTGTGCCACACTGTCTAAGATCATTGTCATTTAAAAACAAAAATAAAAACGGGAGCCTGCTACAAAGCAAATTCGGTAACACTTTCTATGAACCTAGTGTTCATAATGCACTATAAACACATTCATTAAGAGTTATAACACATTTATGAGGCTTTATAATGATTGACATAAGTGTTCACAACTATTTATATATACTCATGACTGCATTCATAAGGCATTATAATGCTGTGCTATAGGCATTTACAACTTAAATATTATAACACATTTATGAGGCTTTATAATGATTGACATAAGTGTTCACAACTATTTATATATACTCATGACTGCATTCATAATGCTTTATAATGCACTGTGTCACTTTAAGTTGTAAATGCCTATAGCACAGCATTATAATGCCTTATGAATGCAGTCATGAGTATATATAAATAGTTGTGAACACTTATGTCAATCATTATAAAGCATCATAAATGTGTTATAACTCTTAATGAATGTGTTTATAGTGCATTATGAACACTAGGTTCATAGAAAGTGTTACCGCAAATTCTATAGTATTAAGGTGTATAGTTTTAACACTATGCCAGTGTTTATTTTGTCCCAATCTTTGTAGTGTCTCTGTGTACATGCATGCGTGTGCATTTGTGTGTGTGTGTGTGTGTTGCTATTGGTGTGTGTGTCTATGTACATGCATGCTTGTGCATTTGTGTGTCTATGTACATGCATGCTTGTGCATTTGTGTGTGTGTGTGTGTGTGTGTGTGTGTTAGAGCCAGAGGCCCTTTGCCAAAAATTTGGCTGAGAACCCATGTTTCTCTGTTCACCTCATCTGCCTAAGTGTGTGTGTGTGTGTGTGTGTGTGTGTGTGTGTGTGTGTGTGTGTGATGGTTCTCTCTCTAGGGGTTACCAGACCTGCTGCGGTGTCCATCCTTGTTCTGTTCAGACTCATTCCCCAGGTGGCTTCTCTGGCTGCTGTGTGTGTGTGTGTGTGTGTGTGTGTGTGTGTGTGTGTGTGTGTGTGTGTGTGTGTGTGTATGTATGTATGTGTGTGTGTTTCTACAGTACATGCATGCATATGTGAATTTGTGTGTGTGTCTGTGTGTGTATGTGTTAGAGCCAGAGCACCTCTGCCAAAGATTTGGCTGGGGACCAGGGTCTCTCTGCTCACCTTGTCTACCTAAGTGTGTGTGTGTGTGTGTGCGTGTGTGTGTGTGTGTGTGTGTGCATGTGTGTGTGTGTGCGTGTGTATGTGCGGGTGTGTGTGTCTGTGTCTGTGTGTGTGTACACGCCCGCGCATGCGTACATGTGTGTCTCTTGTCAATCCACACAGTAAGTCCGCGCTCAGACAGACATATCAGATCTGAGTAAATGAAAAGACTCCCAGCTCCACACGTCCCGCCCCGACTGTGCAAACTGGAGAGCTGATGAGGCACTCTGCATTATTGACATGTACAAAAGCACCGGGACGGACAACCCGGACTAGCGAGTCTGGAGGACAGCCTCTTCAGAGTCAGAGACACCGAGGCTGCATGGCAATGTTTGTTGTGGAGCGCATGGAAATAGCAATGAGGGGGGGTGGGGGGTGGGGGCATGGCATCCTGAGAGAGGCAGACGGCACACCAATCAGGGCCTCAGGAGGAGAGGAGACACGAGGAGACATTAGAGGATAATATGTGTGTTTTGTGTTATGGTCATTGCTGCGGTTCTGTGGGACTGTTAAAATGATAATGGAGCCCCTTATATTTCATGAATTATGCATTTATGTCTCCCTTTGGTTGCCGTCTTAGTTGTATGTCTCCCTCTTCTTTCTGTCTCTCTCTCTCTCTCTATCCCTCTCTCTCTTTCTCCTCTCCCATCATTATTTTTCTTTCTTTCTGTCTCTCTCCTCTTACTCTCTTCTACTTTCTCTTTTTCTCTTCTCCTCTTTGCTCTTTCTCTCTCCCTCTTTCTCTCTCTCTCCCTCTTTCTCTCCCTCTGCCTCTCTCTCTCCCTCTCTCTCTCCTTTTCTCTGCCTCTCTGTCTCCCTCTCTGTTTCTCTCTCTCTCTCTCTCTCTCTCTCTCTGTCCCTCTCCCTCTCTCTGTCCCTCCCTCTCTCTCTCCCTTTCTCTGCCTCACTGTCTCCCTCTCTGTTTCGCTCTCTCTCTCTCTCCCTCCCTCTCTCTCTCCCTTTCTCTGCCTCACTGTCTCCCTCTCCGTTTCCTTCTCTCTCTCTCTCTCTCCCCCTCTCCCTCTCTCTCTCTCCCTCTCTCTCTCTCTCCCTCTCTCCCTCTCTCTCTCTCTCTCTCTCCGCCCGTCCCTCCTCCCTGTGAGGAGGCTTATCTTTATTAAGGGTGTGGGTCTGTACTGCATCTAGCGCCGCTATAAATGGGACCATTAGCAGTGTGCTGTGCTGCCGTGTGCTGTACTGGGGTAGTTAGGGAGGTGGGGGGGGGGGAGTAGGGAGGTGGGGGCCACAAGGGTCCACTATAAATCAGAGCCAGCCTGCCCAGATAGAGATTGATGTCCTCCAGTCTCCACGCAGGCTGTCCAGGCCACTGACAGGGTCTCTCTTTCTCTTTTTTCCCTCTCTCTCTCTCTTTCTCTCTGTGTCTCTCTCTGTCTGCCGTTCTCTCTCCTTTCTCTTTCTCTTTCTCTCTCTCCTCTCTCTTTCTATCTCTCTTTGTCTTTCACTCTGCCTGTCTCTCTCTCACTCTATCTCTGATTTTCTTCCTCTTGTTGTTGTCTTTCTGTGTTTCTTTACACGTGTTTCTCTTTTTGTGTTACAGTCTCTTTGTGTCACACTCTTTCTGTGTGTGTGTGTGTGTGTGTGTGTGTGTGTGTGTGTGTTTGTTTGTTTCTCTTTCTGTCCATCTTTCTGCCATGGTCTCTATGGTGTCTTTTTGTCTTTCTCTCCTCCCCTATCTCCTCACCTCCCACATTATTTCTTTCTCTCTTTCTTTCTCATATGTGTATGTGCCCACTCACACAAATGTACACACACCACCGAATAACCCATTGTCTTGTTGTCCTTCCCCCCAACCTCTCCTCTCGATCCGTCTCTCTCCCTCCCTCCATCTCTCTTCCTCTCTCTTCCCCTCTAAGGCCTGAGGAGGTTTGGTCTTTACACCATCCTGCTCCATGGGGACCACAGGGCAACTATATCACAAACCACTGCTGTCCACACCACTTCACTAAATCATGTAGCACACACAGCACACCAATACAAGCACTAAGGATGCTGCTTTCAAACTAATTTCTATGGATCCAGAGGGAGACATTACTGACATGTACTTTTATACACACACATCTCCCGTCACACACATACACACACAGACACACACACGCGCGCGCACAAACACACACCACACACACACACTCCCTCTCTCTCTCTCTCTCTCTCTCTCTTTCTCATATGAGGGATGCACATGACATTTTGATAGGTTTGTTTGATGTACTGCGTTGAGATTGACAACAGTTTTCATCAAGAGTGACTGACTTCAGATCTTAGAAATTTGAGGGCGTTCTGAAGTCGAGCACTAGTTAATTTGCTGTGGATAACTTATTTAAGTTTTCTCCTCTTCGCATCGACAACAATGGAATAGCGCAGTGTAAAATACAGGTGGCTTATTTGCTACTGATGCAAGTTGCAGAAAAACACTCGAATCCATGCCAATGCACGCACACACACACACACACACACACACACACACACACATCAGCCCTCCTCCCTACATGGCGAGTCCCTCTTCAATCTTCATTCTGATAACATTTCGGCTACTTTTGGCTCACCGGGCTGACAGTAGCTATTCTAACCTCTTCCTCAATCTGTCCCTGCTGGGTCATGTCTTCTCCTCCTCCTCCAAATCAACTATATCTCCTTCCACTATGCTGCTACGCTGCTTCACATTAAAACTGTGTGCCACTCCGACAGCCGGTGCACTCTGGGATTTCTTCTGCACTTGACGTCGACGGAACTACACACGTTGCTGCAGTCGAACGTATAGTGGCAAATATATCTGTGATTTTGGCACATTTTGCTGCGCCTTTTTCTCTCTCAGCTTCTCTCTAAGTCTAACTTCTCTCTAACTCCGGTCAAACTTTAATGGTAAAATGTCATAATGTGGGTCAAGGGGAAGGGGTGGCCTGAGAGATGTCATTGGACTAGCCCAATGTCCTTCAAGAAAATCAACCAATGTGCTGTATCTCGTGTCTCAAAGACCATAAAAAAATATTTATAATACTTTTTTTCGTGAAACTACGACAGCCCAGCCCAAAAAGGTGCGCCCGATGGTCAGTCCATCCCTGGGTGGGGGTTCCATCATGGAGGCAGGGGGGGTGAGGGGTTGACTAAACCAAGTTATCCTCCCCTGCAGACATATCCTCGCCAGAAATGCACCCCATTCAAACCACACATACACACACACACAAACACACACACACACACACACACACACACACACACACTCACGCAAACATACACACACCCACATACACACACACACACACACACACACACAGCTGGGGAGCTAATCGCTTCCAGATCATTCTATTGGAAATTGTTGTTAAAAATTCATGTGACAGCAATCCCTTGAGATCCTTTTGATGTAACCACCAGCAAATAAACATTGATTTTACAGTGTCCTCCGTGTTCAATGTGTGTGTGTGTGTGTGTGTGTGTGTGTGTGTGTGTGTGTGTGTGTGTATGTGTCACTGTGATTTTCTACAGTGCTAACGTAATGGATATATCTTAGCACAATTTTCCTGTGAATGTAACAAATTAATAGCAAAATAATGTACATTATTTTGTTAGTGAAGTAGCATAGACTACAGCAGTACACTGAGACATGACATGTCACGGATCCATTACGTAATATTTGCAGATGCCCCAGTTTTCACAAGAGGTGGTGGTTAAGTTGAATACATTCTATATTTCTAAATCAAAGGAATTAATGAAAGTGTGTATATTCAATTTTAAAGGTTTCAAGAGAGCCTTGAAAGGAGACCGCAGGCATGTCTTTGATCTATTTCAGGTCTAATTTCAGTATTTATGACATATATAAATTCAGGGTCAACTTCAGTGTCAACGTTTGCTAATGAGTGCATTTAAATTGCCGTACATCTTACTATGCATGATTTAATAATATCCTCGGAGCTTCGCAAGAAATGAGATCATTAATGATACTTCAACAACGATGGCCACAAGCAATGATGTCACAATAACAGTATTGTATTGTTTCCCATCAGGCATAAAACTTTAAGGTTTAAGACAATTATGGAATAATTATGGGAGAAGCTATGACTGTGAAATTTTGTGCTGCAATATTTAGACACAAACAGTCTGTTGAGTGTGGAGGCTCGATTACGCCTGGCTGTCTGGAGGAGAGTGTTGACGTGGTGAGGTGTTAGTGGTGAATCACAGTAGACAGGTGTTATGTAGCTTGGAGCCTGTCTGATGTGCCCCTTCCTTCAGACCCACACTCCTTTTAAACGCATTTTTTTTTTAAAGCGATTCTGCTTTTACCAACCTGCTTTGAATATGGCGTAAAGTCACTGAGGTAACATCATGTTCCTGGCAGAAACTGTTCTTTCTGAAACTTTTTTCTTGATTTTTTTTTTTAGGGATTTGTGGCTTGCGTGGTTTAGCTGAGGTAAATAAAAAGAAATATTGCTATCTGCATGTGTCTGACGGGAACAGTAGACTACAGATTTTACTAAAGTACAAACCAGCTGAGCTTCACTGTTAAGGTATTATATTACTTGCTGACAGTCTAGTAACCTAAGGTTTAGAGATGCAAATGACATTGACAACTTGACATTTAAGGACGATGTGCCTTTAACCGGCACTGAATTGTTTCTTTTTTAAGTATGCTTTTTGGGCTTCTGTGCCTTTATTGAGACAGGAGAGAGAAGAGTAGGACAGAAAATTAGTGGGAGATAGAAGCAGGGTAGGTTTGGGAAATCACACCAGGAACTGATTATTTGTAACTAATTGTTATATCAGAAACACATCTAAGAAACAATTTGTAAGGTTTTTTTTGTTGTTCTTTTAGTTAGTTAGTTAGGTAGTTAGTTGGTTAGTTAGTTAGTTAGTTAGTTAGTTAGTTAGTTAGTTAGTTAGTTAGTTAGTTAGTTCGTTAGTTAGTTAGTGAGTTTGTTTGTTTGTTTGTTTGTTTCTTTGTTTGAAATATGCTTAAAATGTATTGCTGTATGACTGCAAACCGATTGTGTAACCAGTCTGGTTTTACAGCCTGAGCTCATTTTTGGCTGTATGTCTTTGTGAAGCCCTGGTCTTCATCTTGTCATAATTCATGTTTAAAAAAAATAAAGCTTCAGGCTTCAAAAATGAGAAATGAGAGAGAGAAATTAGACTCAAATGTAAAAGCCAGCACAAGATAGGATAGAGCTGGAAGAGAGTAATGCTAGTTTGTGTGTGTGTGTGTGTGTGTGTGTGTGTGTGTGTGTGTGTGTGTGTGTGTGTGTGTGATTGGAGAAGTGTGTTTTAATAACTCTGACCCACCACTAGTTCAATTAGTGGTTTAGCTGAGATAAATAAAAAGAAATATTGCTATCTGCATGTGTCTGACGGGGACAGTAGGGGACAGTTTTACTAAAGTACAAACCAGCTGGTCTTTACTCTTAAGGTATTATATTACTTGCTGACAGTCTAGTAACCTAAGGTTTAGAGATGCAAATAACATTGACAACTTGACATTTAAGGACGATGTGACTTAAACAGGCACTGATTTGTTTATTTTTTAAGTATGCTTTTTGGGCTTTTGTGCCTTTATTGAGACAGGAGAGAGAAGAGTAGGACAGAAAATGGGTGGAAGAAAGGGACAGGGTAGGTTTGGGAAATCACACCAGGAACTGATTATTTGTAATTATTTGTTATATCAGAAACACATCTAAGAACATCTTGTTGTTCTTTTTAGTTAATTAGTTAGTTAGTTAGTTATTGTGTTTGAAATATGCTTAAAACATATTGATGTATGACTGCATACTCTGAAAGCCCTTTGTGTAACCAGTCTGGTTTTACAGCCCGAGCTCCTTTTCGGCTGTATCTCTTTGTGAAGCCCTGGTCTTCATCTTGTCATAATTCATGTTTAAAAAATAAAGCTTCAGCCTTCAAAAATGAGAAATGAGAGAGAGAAATTAGACCCGAATGAAAAAGCCAGGACAAGATAGGATGGAGAGGGTAGAGAGTGCTGCTAGTTTGTGTGTGTGTGTGTGTGTGTGTGTGTGTGTGTGAGAGGGGAGGGGGGGGGGGGGTTAATAACTCTGACCCACCGCTAGTTCAATTAGCAGGTATAGCACAATGCAGCTTTAAAGTAATAAGAAAAAGCCTAATATGATTGGTTGATACTTATGTCCTTGCCTCAACATCTTTATATTCCCTGACAGTTGCTATGAACCCTTGTTGTAAGTGAACTAGGGACAGACATTGTTCTTGAACACTTTTATAATTTTGGCCTTTCTCACTAAACATAAAAACCTTCAACTATTGATAGCCTGGTGGATCAGAACATTTCACTGAGTCTGGATACTCTCAATAGGCATACATTTACCTCCTGGTTGGTCGATATTTGGTGTGAACTTTAAAACTATTGGGCCTGCCTTCAACCAAACGCTACCTGACTGCAGCAAACTTAAGACTCAAGGTCAAAATCATTGTGTTTGTCCCTCCCACTGAGCTATGTAGCCTTCCTTCTGTTCACTGATTGGTTGCTTGCTCTATTTCTTGCAGAATCCGAAGCCGCCGTAGTGTCCAGATGTACTACTGTAGCTAAATACAATGTGGAGCCTGGCTAAACTATTGCTGCAGCAGAGGTCTGTTTACTCTGCAGTTGAATAACTGATAGGCCTTTAAGGACCATTTGCCTCCCAGACCTCTGTGCCTTGAGAGGGAGCCCACTAGACTGTGTTTCATCTTCCCTTAGAGTAAACACCCTGACAGGACCGACATTAAGATGCCTGAATGTGACCAAATACAGCAGTCCGTCTCATCCCTCCTCCCCATCTCCAGTCATTTCACAATAGGCATCAGAGACACCACTATTCCCACTGGTGATTTACCTCAAAGGGCTAGAGATATGTCTGTCTCTTCCCACTGATATTTGAGAAAAGGTATGGGTGACTCAATCAATCAATCAATCAATCCATCCATCAATTAGGCTTCGTTTTCTGTAGTGCCTTTTCATACAACATAGCAGTTCAAGGTGCTTTCCAAAATGAACAACCAGGGAAATTACCAATAAAAAGGCATCAAGCATCAGACTAGCCATTTTCATTTCTGTCTAGGTAAGGATTGAGTGTCAGGAACATAACCTCCAAGCTTACCATTAAGGTATCATAAAAATTTCACACTTTCGGTTAGTACATGTTCTATTTCCAAGTACAAGGCAATACCTGCTGGAGTTTGTGGAGCGGTCAGTGTGAGAGGCTGGACGTGGACCTAATTGGCACGTCAGAAAAGGAAGCCCCGAGACTGGCTGGAAACAATGATGGGGGGGAATGAATGTGTACATCAGAGGCGCCACACAAATTGGGTCGCAGCACTGCATCGCACTGGGGACCGTGTGTTATTGCCACGAGCAGTGACCCAGCCAATCTAACTTACACAAGAACAATAGCACAGGTTGTGGGGAGGGGGAGGGGGAGAGGGGGAAAGGCGATGGAGTGGGAGTGGCACAAACAAGAAAGTCATGTTATAAATAAATGATCTCAAAACATTTAGCGAGGCTATCTATAAACTTGCCCTCAGCTTCAGATTGAGGTGTTTCAGAATGCCGCTGACAGAATGCCGCTGCCATGGACCCTGGTCTCTTTAGCAGGCAGCACTCCATTACTCCAAACCAGGAAGCTAAGCACTGGGGCGAAATTCGCTAAACTGTTGAAAGAGTCAGTCAGTGTTCTCACAATTTCGGCAGGGTGTAAGGTGTACTAATTGGTGATAAAAAGGTGCCTACCTGCCTATCAGCTGCAGGGACTGCTAAAGATGTGCTTAAGTGACAGCATTCACAGCTCAGGAAGGCATCATTCCCAAATAGCGTTTAGCCCTGAGGCATTGACGCTACATGCTAATGAGGAAGGAAAGTGCAGGCAATCATATCAAACGCAGTTCTTAGTCTTCTAATTAAAGCCGAAGCATTTACTTTGGAAGGGTCCTCTATAGACCTGCTTTCTGATGGGACGTGATGAGTATTGTCAGGATAGCAAGGCGATGCACATCCACAGAGTGCAATTTCACTCAGACAGAGCCACATGATGCTCGAGGATGACGGCATTTTAATGATTATTTCTCTGTGCCGGAATAATGAACAAAAATTAAAGAACTCTGGTTCTACATATCATAGTTATTATCAACTCTGATTAAATGTTAAGCGGGATCCTTTGATTTATTATTCATATATTCATTGCTCAGTACACTTGCAATCAGCCACTCAATAGCCTCAGCCTTTGTCTGTGAGGCACGGAGAGAATCATACAGTCCACGCCTGCCTCCCTCCACTACGAGGCCTTTATGGAGCCCAAGACAAAGAGATGGAGGAGGGCATTGGAGAGCAGACAGAGGCCACGGTGGCTTGGTTAACCCTCATTATCAGACCCAGGGTCCTTCATAGTGAATAATGGAGTCTACAGCCCCGGTGGCAAAACCGGCTAGCCAGCAGGCTAAACTTCATGGGTGTCTGACTATCTCCATGATGTCCCACAGGGCATCGGAGAGCAAGACACACACACATGCACACAGACACACAGACACAGACACACACACACACACACGCACACACACACACACACACACACACACACACACCATGGCTTTGAAGCCGTTAGTCTTGGCTATGCTAGCAGGAAGCTCTCGGACACCACCAGTGGTCACTTGACTGTGTCTGAGCCCATGTCCAACCCTACAGAAAGAGGGAACATTCAGGATAATGAGGTTATCTTTAGCATCCCTGTTGTGTTGTGATATAGCAGTATAGCATGCTACCAGGTATATATATAACAAACTCAGAACACAGCTCTGTTTGTTCGGAAGTCTTTCTTTCTTTTTTTCCTTCTTTCTTTTTTTTCTTTCTTGTTTCCTCCTTGTTTTTTTCCTTCTTTCTTTGTTCATTTTTTCTTCCTTTCTATCTTTCTCTCTATCCAGGATGACATTCTGTACAGTATGTGTACAGTTCTTTCTTTCTTTCCTTCCTCCTTTCCTCCCTTCCTCACTTCTCCACAAATAGCGCTTGGAAAGAAACTCATATATCTGCCTGAGGGTGAATGCATTTGAACGATGACTAGAAACTGTAGAAGCAGCTCAAGACTTTTTTTTTCCAGCTCTTCCTTCCGTTCCCAACAATCCTCTGGGATTTTATTTTAACACATCAAGTCCAAACATGAGTGCAAACTGGCATGACATTTTTAGATGCATGTTTCTTGTCTCTCCACTTGAGACTTGATCCCCCCCCTTACACACACACACACACACACACACACACACACACCGCCCCACCCCTTCCACAAAACCAAATCTTAATCCCCCAACAGTTTTGGTGTCATAAATAAATAAAATGTGCAACCAGACCCAATATTAAAATGCAGTCTTTAGCTTCCTGCCAAGGGACCAAGACCAGCATGAGGAGGGGCACATGTGTGAAGCGTGTTTGTGAGTTTGCATTTTTACCGTGTTATCAGCAAGCTCCAATCCCAACCCCGACACACCACACACACACACCTGGAATCTAAGGCTCTTATTTAGCTAGCAGCAAACATTAGAGAACCACAAAAGGAAGCTGTCAGGTTGGTGAGGGCAACAAGCAGGGATAGGGCTAAAGAGGATCGTCAGCTTTTACGGTAAAAAAAAAAATGGTGTATTCTTGTTTTTGCCTG
>CM059275.1:11555201-11602701 GCA_030347295.1 Setipinna tenuifilis
GGCCAGTCATGGTCAGTGCTCGAAGTTTCTCTGCAACAACAGCAGCTGATCGTTACATATTTCAATAGTCAATAGTCAATAGTCAAGAACAATAGTCAATATTTCCTTTGTAGTCCAAAAGATACAACTTTATGACAAAGAATTTACTAAGATCTTGTGACTAATATTATAACATCAACTTAATATATGAAATATGTGTTTCTATGCAGAGACAACCATTTATAACAGTTTTATAAACAGCTTATAAACACAACTTGATCAAACACAGGTGTTTATTAACTGTTTATTAAGCGTTAAAGAAGGCTTACCAGTGTGGCGCAGAAGAGAGGGATAGAGGAAAGTTAGCAGGGCAGAGGGAGGCAGAGGGAGGCCTTTTATAGGGCAGTGGTGGGGGGGTAAGAGCAGGGGCATTGCGGGCGCTGCCAGTCTCGTGTCTCGGCCAATGGGCTACTGGCCCTGCTCTCACTCCACTGAGCTGCGGGCACACAAGGAGAGCCATTCAGCGAGCCTGTCACTCTAAGGTCATACTACACACACTCTCACACACACATTCATTTCCTTCTCATGGTGCAAACTTAGTGCCCTGACATGATACACACACTCCCTCTCACTCCCTTTCCTGGCATACTACACACATTAATTTGCCTCTCATGGTGCATACTTAGTTCCCCGACATACTGCACACTCATTCATTTGACTCTCATGGTGCATACTTAGTTTTTTGACATACTACACATACTCACTCCAACTCACTCCCCTAGCATACTATACACACACTCACACACACATGTGTTTGCCTCTCATACTGCATACTTAGTCTCCTCACATACTACACACACTCACTCCAACTCATTCTCTTGGCATACCCTACAGACTCACAAACACACACATGCATATGCTTCTCAGGGTGAATACTTAGTCTCCTGACATACCACACACACTCACACACATTCATTTGCCTCTCATGGTGAATACTTAGTCTCGGGACACAATACACACACATATTTTTACATCTCTTTGTACATACTTGCCTTCTGTTATACTACATGCACTCACTTGATAGTAATTATTTTTACTAGTAATTTTGTTATACCATAGATGATTATGAAGGCTCAGTCAGCATGGAGGAGAAAGCAGGAACAAGGTTTATTCTTGCATTGATGCATCAATGGAGAGACAGAGTTGGTGTTGTTCAGGTATCTCTGAATTATCCAAAGATTTACAGCCAGTAAATATTCTTTGGTCAACAGGGGTGCAACCCCTTAGACCCACCCTAAATTAATATGCATTAGACAACTGTGGCAAGGTTCTTTGTTTACAATTTGGCGGGAATGAGGAGTGCCTTCCAGGTGTGACACAGGGATGTGGCACATCTTCAGACGGGCGAATGAATGGGACAGACAATACAATACACATAACACCTCAACTCTGGAGGCAGACACAGATATGGCCAGGAAAGTGTCACACAAAGCTCTGATTGTGATAATAAGAGTTACAAAATAACAGGAATATAAAATAATAATAAAGAAATGTGTCATTAAAATGTAACATTAAAAATGTTATGTACAACATCCTTATTATTATTCAGATTCCTTCACACTCAAACATATTCTCCTGCCATACTAAACACACTAAACTCAAACTCACTCTCCAGCCATCTGCCATATTTACATAGTGCACACTTACTCTCCTGACATACTACACACACACACATTCCTTGTCCTGCCATGGTACATACTTTGTACATATATGGACATATTAAACATTCAATCACACTCAGTATATTGTCACAGTATTATACTCACATCCCTCTTCCTGCCATAATACACACTAGCCTTTTAGCTAGTCAAAGTAAACACACACAGTACTCTCCTGTCAACATACACAGTTACACTCATCCCCTGTCCCAGTACATACTTACACACAGTCATAATGCAAATGCACAAATCATACTGCAATACTCAGTCTCTTTTAATAGATTACACTCACACTTATTTCAGGTGTACACACGCCTCTCCTGTCATAGTACAGTTGGCAACACAGTAAGGACAAAATGTATATATCAATCTCAATATCAATATATCAACATCAATATATCAAGGTGGTCATTCTAATGGAACAAGCCCCAAAAGAGTGATGCAGGACCCTTAGGGTGAAGATTATTATATGACTACTTGCCAAAAATAAAAATGGTAATAGACAGTTAGACACTTCTAACAATTACATAATTGAAAGATTTTCTGCTTAATGGCTTCCGCTGGCTGCAAAAAATAGTTTGTTGGGGAAGTAGAATGCTTAAGTGTTCTGTAGTAATGTGTCCAGCTGCCAAACTCATTACAGCCTATTTTGTTGAAATTCTGTTACTATTATTAAGCTGACTACTTGCGGAGTGAAAAGATATGAAAGAAGCACAAAACTTGTTGCCATTGACAGCGGCCATTATACTTTTTCAGCAGTCATTATACAAAAATATCGGCCCTCCTAACACTGGAGTGACCCATTCAACATCAGTGGGACATTTGTCAGAATACTAAAGAGCTGTATAATAATAGATAATAGATAAAAATTATAATATAATTTATTTATTACACATAAAGTCATTCTAAATGAGGCGACAGAAACAGTTGAATCACCGCACACTGAAAAGACTTAGTTTTTGCTGTTTTATTGTGAACGGCGCGTTTCGCTCGTTGCTTCCTCAGGTTCACTTATTCTATATCTTATATCATTCTAAATGACTTGGTGTTTATATGGGTGTAATTGTAACGTCTCTTTCTGTCTCTGTCTCTCACTTTGTCTCTCTCACTTTGTCTCTCTCACTTTGTCTCTCTTTCTCTGCCTCTCTCACTGTTTATGTGTGTGTGTGTGTGTGTGTGTGTGTGTGTGTGTGTGTGTGTGTGTGTGTGTGTGAGTGTGTGTGTGTGTGCTGTCAGGGACTAATAGTTTGTAATACTAACTAACTTCAACCTAAAACCTATATTGCTGAACAAACAGTATGTTCAAATTCATATTCATATATTTCATATTCAATATTTCAGAATATTTCATATTTCATCTCCCAGAGGTGACTGGGCCGAAAAGTACCAAGAGGGGGAACTCCTAATCAGCACCTCACTGCTGACTTACGTGGAATTCCTACATCCTCCTCCGATGACGACATGCCTGGCCACTCCCCGGCCACACTTTATATAGCTCAGGCCGGTCTAACTTAAAGCAGGCGAGTTTGTGTGCATTGCCCTCTCTCTCTCTCTCTTTTGATCTGTCTGCTAAGTTCTGCTGGCCACAGCCAACACACAAACGCCTTGTTGTCAGGCAACCTCCTTTGGTAACAATGGGCCTGTTTGAGAGGAAACGCATGGCAGTGCATGTTAATGAAGAGAGCCTTTTCTCCAGCAGAGCTGGCCAGACGTGCGCTCTGGGCGTTAGCAGACTGCTAAGCAGCTTTGGGGAGCCGCGCTGGAGATGCAAAACACGCTAGCTAGCCGCGTTCACCACGTGGCGCCATACCAGCGGGCGATCGATACGTGCCATCTTGAAATGAGATGATCGATGTACTGACAGCACCAAAAATGAGTTCCGTACACTCACAAACACTGTATTGATCATCACAATGCATGAGGGTGTCAAAAGTATTGATCGCCTTTTTTTTTTTTTTTTTGGTTGACATTGTCATTCCACTGTTCAGGAAATGATTTTTTTTGTTACAAAAGTCACTAAATTGCACAGTGGAAAGACTCTCTGGAAGGTTGTATTGAGGAATATGCAGTTTCAAAAACTTTTAAAAATGCACTGGCGTTCTAGATACTGCCATGAATCACAAAAGACAAAAGATTACACAAGAGCCAGAAGAAGAAAGAAATTCTCTGTTTTTTTTTTTGTCACCCTCTTCTGTTTCTCTGTGGTTGTAATTTTCACTCCAGTCAGGCGAAAATGTGCTTTTCTTAACAGCTGTGATAAATGTGTCTTTGTCCTTCACTAAATCCATTTCACATACGTAGGATAACAAAAAAACTCTTGTTGACACAGAGACAGTGAGTCTTGTGTGTAAATGAATCGCCTTGGTGTGTCTCGCTCCCGTCATGTGACAGTCAAAACCATCTGGCAGATCAATAATGCATAATGTCAAAAGTGTCCTCTCCTCTGGGGTTATTCTCTCCCTCTCTCTTTTTCTCTCTGTCACTCTCACTCTTTCTCTCTCTTTCTCTTCTCTCACACACACTGTCTCTCTCTCTCTGTATGTCTCAGTATCTGTCTCTTTCTCTCTGTTTCTGTCTTTCTTTCTGTTTTACTCTCTCTCTGTTTTGCTCTCTCTCTCTCTGTTTCTGTCACTCTTTATTTCCCTCTGTCTCTGTCTGTCTGTCTGTGTCTCTCTCTTGCTTTCTTTCTCTCACACACACTGTCTCTCTCTTTATGTCTCAGTATTTGTCTCTTTCTCTCTGTTTCTGTCTCTCTCTCTCTCTCTATTTTGTTCTCTAGCTGTTTCTGTCACTCTTTATTTCACTCTGTCTTTGTCTGTCTGTCTGTCTGTCTGCCTCTCTCTCTCTCTCTCTCTCTCTCTCTTTCTGTCTCTCACTCTCTCTCATCACCCCACCCCCTTTCATCTCTCCTATGTCTTTCACTTAACAAAACCCAAGGATATGACACCGCAGGAGAGAGGCATCATTGAGAGGGAGGAACCGTGTTTGTGGTAGGCGCTCCTGACGGTGGCTTATTTTGATATGCAAAACTGTCAAGGTTATCTATTTATTTAGTGTCTCCTCACACCACATACATTGGGCTCAGTGTCTCGCAGTGGGAAGAAGAGTGGCATTGTTGTTGAAGGGGACGGCGAACCTGTATCTGGCTTCCTTTGTGCGAGACATATGATGAGTGGAAGCAGAGGATGCTGGGATACTACAAAAAGACAAACAGGCCGGCTTTATCTCACTCAGCCAAACACTCCCTGTCACATGCTGCCATTGACTGCTACGAGGCAGCGGAAGGGAGTGTTTAGGGCAAAGCAGGGCGAGAGTCATCCTCACACAGACACGTACACACACACGCACATACACACACACACACACACACAAACACAAACATGCGCACACGCACATACGCACACACACATACACACACGCACACACATACGCAGACAGGCAGAGAAACAGACAGACACAGACACACAGATAGATAGATAGATAGATAGATAGATAGATAGATAGATAGATAGAAGGAAAGAAAGAAAGAAAGAAAGAAAGAAAGAAAGAAAGAAAGAAAGAAAGAAAGAAAAAGCTTTTCCTTAGATGTATTTGTGTGGGATCACACAGTAACAAGAAAATTCATTGGGTCTTTCATGTACAGTACAGCTGGAGAACTTTTTTTTGGTTGAGTTACTTTATTTTCTAGCAGTGCTAGTCAGTGCTTAGCCAGCCCTTCTGCTAGAAGGTCCATTCTGCATTACTGGAGCATTATGCTTAGTGTGCATCCTGCAGACAGTACTGCACAGCTCTGCACTATACTACGCAGTGTCCCTGCTTACTGTAATTACTATATCCTTAGTCATGCCAGCTTAGCTGTTATCCCTGCACCAACCATCACACTTCATTATCACCAGCTCCGTCAGTGATGCATGCCTGTGTCAATCATCACAATCCGTTAGTAATGTTGCATACCTGTGTCAGCGTTCAACACTTCCATTAGTGATGTACATATGCCTGCATCAACCATTAACAGCTCGATCAGTGATGCACATACACCTGTGTTTGTGCTTATGATACACATACACCTGTGTCTGTGATGATGATATGATGATAGGTGGTTTTTGTATGACTTTGATTAAAGTTGCCATCATTGTTAACCAGTTTTCAACAGCACTACGACAGCAATGGCATGGAGCCTAAAGCCACAGATTGTCACTATTCTCCCCCTGGCATGGTACATGAACACAACACCTGACATAATATGCACCCATTGTTTAAATGTGTATTGCTCTCTCCCAGCTGGTCTCTCTGTCTGTCTGTCTGCATGTCTGTCTGTCTGTCTGTCTGTCTGTCTGTCTTTCCCTTTCTCTCTTCTCCCAAATAGTAATGTTTAGCTGTGGTGGTATTTTGCCTTGTTTGTGTGTGTGTGTGTGTGTGTGTGTGTGTGTGTGGGTGTGTGTGTGTGTGTGTGTGTGTGTGTCTGCTGTGTTTCATTCCTAAAGGCCAAACCTTGGTGAAAAGTGTGTGTTTCTCCTCCTCTTTTTCACCTTGTGCTCATCTCTCTTCTGCGAACCCCCCCCCCCCCCCCCCCCCACACACACACACCTCCTCCCAGCAGCCCCCCTGCAGTGAGATCACGTTTCCATGGTGACAGGTCACAGCCTGTCGGCACGGCGACGCATCCCCGCCTCTCGCTGCGCTGGAAAGGTGTGCCAAGCGGCTGACTCATCCCCTGGCTCTCAGCCACACTGCCTCTTCTGCTTCTGCTGCTGCCGCCCTATTGGCTGGACGCCCAGCCCTGCACCCCCCATCCCCCAACCCCATCCTCCTGCACTCCCCACCCCAACACCACCACCCCCCCACTCCCCTGTGTCTGCTGGTGCCGTGGGGTCTGCCTCAGGTGCTGGGCACTTTCATTGGGCCCCATCTGATTTACGTCCAGCGTCTCTGACTTTATTACACGCTGGGCCCCCTCTGGGTGAGTGTGTGTGTGCTCCCTCTTCTCCCTCTCTGCATACTGCCTCTCCATGCTCCTCAATCTCCTCTTCTCTCCCTCTGTCTACTCCCTCTGGGTCTGTGTGTGCTCTCCTCATGCTCCTCTTCTCCCTCCCTAACCTACTACCACTCTGTGTGTATGGTCCTCATTCTCCTCTCTACTCCCCATGTCTACTCCCTCTGTCTGTATGTGCTCCTTAATTCTCACACTGTAAAACCGGATAAGTCAATACAACTCAAAACTTTTGATGTAACTGATTACGTCAATAGTTTTGAGTACATTAACTATATATTTTAATTAAAGTTAACTTTAAATGTTTAAATACATGAACTTGTACTTAAACTTTTAAAGTTAACTTTAAGTAAAATATATAGTTAATGTACTCAAAACTATTGACGTAATCAGTTACATCAAAAGTTTTGAGTTGTATTGACAATCCGGTTTTACAGTGCATGTTCTCTCCCCCTCTCTCACAACCCCCTCTCTGTCTACTCTGCCTACTCCCTCTGTGTAAGTACTCCTCATTCCTCTCTACTCGCTCTGTGGGTGTGCTCCCCATTCTCCTGCTCTCTCTCCCTCTGCCTACTCCCTCTGTGTGTGTGTGGGTGTGTGCCTCCCCATGCCCCCTCCTGCCGCCTACTCCTACTCCCTCTGTTTACTCTCTCTCTCCCCCTCTACTACCTTTCCTCCTCTACTCCCTGTTTTCAGCCAGCCCGGTGTCAGAGACGGTTCCCACACCAGTTAATAAATAAAATTCATGTACTTAAACTTTTAAATTAATTTAATTAAAATATTTAGTTAATGTACTCAAAACTATTGACGTAATCAGTTACATCAAAAGTTTTGAGTTGCATTAACTTATCCGGGTTTACAGTGTAGTTACACTTAAAACCGATGTGCTTGCCCATGAATGGCCCATGTTCATACCAGTATGCGAGCCCATGACACGTCATCATCAGAGGGTGTTGCTTCACCACCAAAAAAGTTTCGCTTACAAAAAAAAAAAAAAGTTTTACTTGATGCCCATCAGGAACCACATTTTTGGTTCCTGAATGTTCTGATTTTTGGCCAGTTCTCAGTCAGAAAAGTCTGAAAACTATCTAATGTAGAAAAAGTCTCTTCCCCTCTGCTCCTCTGTCTACTCCCTCTGTCTACTCTTTCTGTCTACTCTACTCATCCTGTACTCGCACTTCCTCTCTCCTGCCTCTCCCCCTCCACTCCCTCTCCTCTTCCCCCGGACCGGTCCACCCTGTCCTCCTGTGCTCCCTCTGCGCACTGCCTCTGCCCCCATGTCAACTCCCTCATTCCCCATACTCTTTGTTCAATCTCCAGCTTCTCCCTTTCTGTCTCTCTGCTTTCTTGGTTACTTTTCTTCCTTTTCTTCTTCTTCTTTGATCTCTTCATGTTTTCGTTCTCTCATTATTTGATGCTTTCTTTACCCCTTCTTCTCTTTTTTTGCACTCTACATTCCCGTTCTGTCTCCCTTGTGTCTTTATTCCTCTCCCCCTCTATCTAATATTTCATCTCTCTCACTCTCTCTCTCTCTCTTCCTCTCTCTCTCTGTCTCCCTCTCTCTCTCTCTCTCTCTCTTTATTTCTCTCCCTTAGCTCAGTTTCAGTCTCACCCCATAGCTCTCTTTCAGCTCCCTGTGTGTCATCATCATCCCAAAGCCCTTCCAGGAATCCACCAGTACAGTCCTACCCGCCACCCCCACTCCTCCACCCAACCCCAACCCCAACCCCAGCCGCAGCCAGCGCAGGGTCCCAGGAGAGGGCATGTGAGGACAGACTGGCACCCCTGACAGAGACCCGAAGAGGCCCAGGGAGAGCTCTGCTCATTTGGCTCTTTGTGCTCTCGCTGGCTGGCTGGCACCAGCCAAAAGGCTACTCACTGCTCCAACACAATCCAAGGAATGTTTCCCATGTGAGACATAATGCAATTGGTGACTAACTCACAGAGGGAGAAAGAAAGAAAAAGAGAGAGAGAGAAAGAGAGATGGAGAGAGACAGACAGATAGAGACAGAGAGAGAGAGAGAGAGAGAGAGTGAGAGAGAGAAAGAGAGAGAACAAGAAAAGAGAGAGAGGAAAGTTGGAATTAAAACTGTTTTAAGCAAAAGTTTAACAGGACATTAATTCTGTTTTAAATGCCTACATCATTGCCTGAAGCAATCACACCGTTATCCATATTGGTTATTGAGTGCTACATTAGGCACAGAATGCCTACACCTCCAGTACGTATTAATGAGTATGTCATTACTATACCCATGACATATACACCTTCCCGTAACAGTACACTGAGCACTGAGATGCATTCATAACATCACAAACCTGTACTTTAGAATATAGAAATGGAACATAGAGTGATATGTTACAGCACATTGCATCAGTCAAGTCATTTCACATGCAGGTATTGCAAATCTGTGCACCTGAATTCATGCCCAAGAATGAAATCCACTGACAATCCTCATGTGCATTTGCCGTGGGATGCTTCGTAGCGCACCCTTTTAAACACTCTTTGGGGTACACGCCTGTGGGAAGCAAGATAGGGGCACATTTTAATTAAATGTGTTTAATTAAATTTACTATTACAAAAAGCACAATAACAATAATGGGCCATTAATGGAATTTTTGCTAAAGTTGTAAATGACCAAATTGGTACATTGATTGTGTTATATTTTTGTAATAAATTAAAAAGGCTGTGTATTTTCCCTATTTATCCATAAATTAAGATAATAAAAAATGAAGGGGTGTTCACAAAAGAATTAAAATAACATACTGATATGCAGAGAAATGTCTATGACTTGGTCTAGCAGGTTCTACTTTTGTCCAATAGATGGCGATAGAGTCAAACATCAATTATAGTCAAAAACATAATGAATCAAGCAAAAGAAGAGTATTTACAGCATCCAACCCAAAACCCAAATTAACACCCAAAGTAGAATGAATTCCTATCTGATCCTAAAAAGAGAATATGAACTGGCTAGGTATCTCATCTCTGTCAGAGATACAAGGCAAGAGGTAAATCCTGACCAAGTACAGGCTCAGTGACCACAACTTAACAGTTAAAACAGACAGACACAGGAAAACCTGGCTACGCAGAGAACAAAGAATATATGGTCACTGTCCAGCAGACAAGGTTAAAGAGGAGGAGCACTTCCATCTGCACTACACAAAATATGATGTTTTAAGACAGACATATTTCACCAGACTCCGAAAAATCGATTTAAAAGTTCAAAGAGTTTGAAAACAATGAAAAAATGATACTCCTTAGAGAGGGACCTTCTGCAGCCTTAATGCTGCAATATATATCTTAAAGTGTCATGACCTGAGGTACTCGACCTAAGTAAAGCTGTGCCTGTGTAGGTTCTTGTAAAACTTGTACTTACGTATGTCAATAAAGTAGACACATGCTTACACATGCACACTCACTCACGAACACACCCACACATAAACACACACACACACACACACATGCATGTGCGCACACACACTCGCACACCATCATCCCATTACTCCTACCACTGTTCATTCTACACTCAATCCACATGAATGTACTATACTGTATTTGTGTTGATATACTGGTACATGTATCTGTTATTTGTATTTGTTACATTATTGTGTTAGTCTAAACATTGGCTTTGGCAACACTGTAGTGTGTACTTACACAATCCTGCTAATAAAGCTCCCTTTGACATTGAATTTGACAAACCTACTCCCGCAGGCACAAGGAAACTAAACAGGACCAGTTCATTGAAAAGTGAAGTGCAGTGCAGTGAAAATCTTTCTGTGTACGCTATGAAATGTTAGTCAAAGTTTTAATATTATTACAGTCCACAAGGGCATAGCTTAAACGAGAATAACTAAGTAGTTTCAGTAAAAAGACAATACAATACATGAAATAATTTGGGAGGACTAATCTATAATTTATAATATTCTAGATTGTGTAAAGAAAACTTCAACAACAAGCTCTGGGCAGTAGTTTTGAATATGTAAAAATGGAAACACGGACACAAACACACACACACAAATACACACACACACACACACACACACACACACACACAATTACACACACACACACACGCACATACACACTACACACACAAGCTCACGCTTACACATACACACGGACCACCACACCAAGGCCGAGGGTAGCCAATGAATCAGACCTTATTCTCATTTCATGGTTGCCTGTATGAGCTGGTGATTTGCAAAGTCGGCATCACATATTTTTGTTGTGCGGTACAGCAACATCTCTCAAACTCAAACTTGTAGCAAAGTGTGCAGTGGGTTGAAAAAAATCAGTCATCCATGAAATTAAGTCTACATTGGGGTCTTGTCCCAAATAAGCTTCAAAGCCCTCCTGAAAAAAATCACAGTCTTAAACAAATATGTACATCCAATGTCCACATGAAAAGAAGGGTGATAATATTGAAGAGAGCATTGTTATTTCAAAGTTAGTGCAACTTAATGATTTGTCTTTTGAGTCACAGTTATATCCACTAGATGGCAGTAGTTCCACAACGTAGATAACTATCTGGCTAAATAATGGAACATTCATCTTATTGGGAATAGCATGGCAACTTGGCTGATTAGTTGGAGCGAGACAATTTCACATAATTGAATTCAATCATGTAGACAAGGCTGCATTCAGGCGCCAGGTGATCGTTTTTGTTACTACAGTATAAATACAATAAATCATAGCCACCAAAACATAACATGAGGCGACTGATAGGATATTGCAGGCAATTTCACAGCTTACAGCAACAGCCAAATATTCACACAGCGATAACAAACACTGCTTTGGGTTTGGCCTGGATAGGCAGAGACATTCTGTTCAGATATTACTGAAGTACTCGTTGGGAAAAGGAACAGGAAACAAAACAAAGCATGTCCCATAGACGTGTAGAAGATTTGTATGTGTCATGTTAATAACTCACTCATGGAAGAGCATTTGTGTGTTACATGTTCACATGTGTGTTGTATGGATTGGTTTCATATTACAAACATTTCCTATGTATCACGCTATACAGTCATATGACTTAGCAAGTTTTACAAAAAAAGTGTTGTGCTAAACTGTGTCGATGTCTTCTCTGTAAGTCCATGGGTGGACAGTATCCATGGAGACCCTAACTGAATGAGCTGTTCTAACAGAATGGCCTTGGTCAAGCAACACAGCTACAGCAACACGAGCAGTAGCGTATCCATGAACAACTTTTACATAAAGCCAGACACCATCATCTGTATTCCTGGAGCACAACTACCAAACAAGCAAAGAAACTCAAAAGTTAGAAAAGTCCATCCACTGACCAAGAACTTACACACCAACAGTAAAACATATTTATGTTTCATTTAATTATTTTTCTATTTATTGGTTGTTTGTTTGTTTGTTATTTATTTGATTATTTTTTGTGACCAACATTAAAGCTAATTACATAAGTGTACATTGTGTAATTAGCTGAAATCGTGCCATCTTGATTGTTCTGTGTGCGCTGCTGGGCATCGCATTAGGCTGTCAATCCATGTGTGTGTGTGTGTGTGTGTGTGTGTGTGTGTGTCTGTCTGTGTGTGTCTGTGTGTGTCTGTGTGGGTGAATGTGTGTGATTTCTCGATCCAATCATAACACTCTCCTCCCTTCTGGGCTCCTAAAGTACCATGCTGATTGGCTGAAATCATTTATGCCCCTATGTTTGTTTGTAGTTCACAGAGCCAGAGGGGCATTCCAAGTAGGTGGTTCAGTGGCTAACCCAGGTTAGTTAACTCAGAGCCAGTGGTAGACCTCAAAATAGAAAAGACTCGTGGCTTCATTTCCTGACAAAACAAAAGCCAGAGGGCTTTACATTTTGAGCTTTACCATTTGTCTTAACGTAACATACACAGGTAAAGTGATTTGTAACAAAACCCCAAAGAGAGTGTGTGCAGTTTTTTGAGTGCAAACATTGAATGGACAACTGGAGGACAACGAGGAGCAATTTGCTGAATTTGACAAATCTTTGTGGGACCAGAATAGCATACTGCGCCTATAATCAGTAAATGGGGCAGAACTGAAATACCTCACAGTTACACAATATTACAGCAGTACACAGCTGCCAGACCTTTCTGACCACTGCAGTGAAATCTGCTGTGGCAATGCCTACTGTCAGAACAGCATACTGTCAGGAAGTATTTAGTTGCTGAGCGATGTACACACTTTCCTGAAGGCGTCAAAATTGCACTAATGGCTGTCACTTTCAAATCTACACTGAAATCCAAACTATTGATTTTCTTTAAAAAAAAAAAAAAAAAAAACATGACACTCAAGCACTTTTTCTTTTTCTATTTTTTTTTTCAGTCTTACACCTCTGTAGCCCTTTTCATTTGTCTATGTTCTTGTACCTGTTTACAGTCATGTGTGGCAGCTGTGGCCTAGTGGTTACAAAGTTGGTCTTGAGATTAGAGTATTGTTACAGAGTTGGTCTTGGGATTAGAGTGTTGCAGGTTCGAATCATGTTCCAGTAGGAACAATCAGGGTGGGAGAGCAAATAACCAGCGCTCTCCTGCACCCTCATCCATGTCCGAGGCACCCCTGAGCAAGGCCTCTAACCCCACATTGTTCCAGGAACTGTAACTAAATCCCTGTACCTAAAGTTATTTACTCTGGATAAGAGTGTCAGTTAAATATAATGTAATGTGTTTTGATGGCATGTCTGTTACATGTACGTTTACTTATAAAGCACCCGTTTGTATGGGAGGGTGCTAGATAAATAAGCTTGTCTTGACTTTGTTTTGCCCTTCTGTGTGTATTCCTCTGTCTCCTTCCCTGTCTCAGCACTTACATTCCTGACACGCTGAATAACAACATCTCAGAGATGTGGTTACAGCTGCAATACTTCAGCCTACAGTGCAAATACAAGGGCCTGAATCATGGGCTCGCTACTCGTCCAGTCCCACAATGATTACACACACACACACACACACACACACACACACACACACACACACACACACACACACACACAAACACACACACACACACACATGCACACAACACACAACACTTGACAACAGTGCGGTGCTGAAATGAACACCCTGGCGCGATACTGTGCAGGGTAAACATACACTCGTCATCTCAAGCCACTGCCCAAATAAACACACACACACACACTCTCATTGGGCCGTGCTGTCACGCTAACATAGACAAACAGTGTGTTGGAAGCCTGACCATTATAGACTTATGAAATGATGACCACGTTTGCATGTTAAGTAATGCATTTGCATGGAGTCTCTGTCCAGATTTGCATTGACGCCTTTGTGTTGACTTACTGTCAGAATTACAGTCGGTGTCATACAAGGACACAATCATTTTATTTGTCACATACATACAGTACAGTTATGTGATAAGAATAACAATACTAATCTCAATACTACTAGTACTGTCATTATGATGATAATAATAATATTAATACCATCAGCAACACCAACAACAACACATCTGTCATTTCCAGCATGATAACACTTCAGTGAAGATTTAAATCAGTGAAGATTTAACCTTTATGACCATATAATGTTTATGATAGTAATGATAGTAAGGATAACTAACAGAGTTAACTCAGCACTTTGGACTACAAAAAGGTGCAGATGAAAGAACAGGTTCAGTTTATCAAAGTTTGACAGCTGCATTTAACAGCAAGTGCAGTGAGGGGACTGCTGATCCTTACCCCTGTTACCAGAGCCAATTCTAGACCCAGCTGGGGACTCCACTGGGGCCCCAAGCAAAAAGCCCACCATTTTTACTGAGCGGTATTGCCATTGCCGTTGTAGTTTAAAGGTTGTCAGCCTTTTAGTGGCTTTGGGGCCCCCTAGCAGTTGTGTTTGTTGCCTGCTGGCTAGCTTTGCCTCACCCTATTACTAGTCAGTATAGATGCTGGCTGAATGTGTCTCTGGCAAAATCTCGAAGCACATCCAGTAACATTTTCTATGAAGGTTGTATTTCTAAGACACTAAAAATACATTCATAAAGGGTTATAATGTCTTCATTAAAATTAGTGTTCAAAACATTACATACTTATGACTGCACTCAGGCAGGTGAAGCTTTATAACAAAAAATGTACTGTGTCCCCTGAAGTTGGAATACAGCTTAGCATGACATAGCATTATAACAGGAGTACATTAATGAGCATGTATAAAGTATAGTATATAGTATGGTAGTATATATAATAGTAATGAATACTTCACATACTGTATGAATGCATTATAAGCCTTTAATAATGTTTTGATTGTGTATACAAACTTCATAGAAAGTGTTACCACACATCCTCTTGCCCATGGCTGACTTCCTCTCAGCAGGCTCCTGCTCAATCACAGTCTGGCGCCTCATCATGGCTCGATCAATCCCACGAGCTCTCCTGGGGGTCTGGAGGAAAGCTAAGGTGGCGTGTCTGCGGACGCTGTCTCTGTCTCGGTAACTCCAGCCCAACCCTGACCGCCATGACTTCCTGATGGCTCACTTATCTGTCAGCAGACCTAGATGGGCGGAGGACTGTGACAGGGTCAAAATCCCCTCCCACCACCTCCACTGACGTAATGAGTGGAGATCAATGGTTTATCCCCGTCGGAGAGAATGACACATGCACAGACTTATACACACACTGACACATAGACACAATGACAAACATGCGCACACAGGCACACAAGCACAAACACACACACACACACACACACACACACACACACAAACACACACACAAATATACACACACAAACACAGGTGAAAAGTTTAGATGTACAGGAGCAGTGCTACTGACCTACTTGGCCGGCCACATTAACGCTGGTGTATTGACCTTGTGTGTGCGTGTATGAGTAACAGGGCTGGATATGTCCTTAGTCTGAACTTACACCTCACTTTTTCTGATCAACAACAGCACGAGACAAGTGAAGTGAAGAGGCCAACAAATAAGGGTGTAAAAGGCCTTCAGACTAATTGTAAAGGATTAGGTGAGATTAACACACTGCTGATAAACCCCCCGGTCTGTTGCCTGGTTTGGCACCGAGGCACCAGACAGCTCCCGCTCCCACTCCCTCATCTGATCACGCGGATCACTTTAACTCTGTTTGTGTGTCGCCTCGTGTTTGAGCGCTGCTGTGACGTCGTCCCTGTCACTCTCCCCGTCCCTGTCTTCCTGGCAATCGCCTGCGGTCTCGCCTGCTCTCTGGGTCAGCGGACTGGCGAAAGATACCGTGCAGACTAATCCTTTTATCCAGGCGCTCATCACTGCCAAAGCACTGCTGGTAGTCATTCCCCTCACGTTGACGGCTGCAAAACAAAAACAAGAGGCACAGCGCAGTAATTGAGCGAGCTAATGGCTGGCTACTCCTCAGAGAGGGATTACACCCGCTGGAGATTCTCAAAAAACACCACAGTCTGCCACTGAGCCTGAAGCTGCTTAGACCAGTCCATCTATACCAGCTGAGGCCAGGGAAAAAGGCAAGCAGCACAAAAATAGACAGGCTCTTGTACTTGTGGAAATATTGGAAGAGGGCTGTTGTTTGGACACATTCTGATTTCTGCTTGCTGAATCAGTTGACCATGGCTGTGATTCAAACGTATCTCAAATTCTACTCACAAAATCACTGGAACAGAGACACGGTTCAGACATGTTCCAAATTCTACTTGTAGAATCAGTGGAGCATGGCCATGATTAAGACATGTTTCTGGGTTCTACTCTCAAGAACATGCTTAAGATTCAGACACATTCCAAATTCGACTCAAAGAACGCACTGGAACATGACCAGGATTTATTGGGCTCAGTTCACAGAGCGAAGGAAATGGTTTGATGAATTATTAAATGCAGGAAATATTCATGTAAAACAAGAATCAGAGACACCTTGAAGCGCCTTGACCTGTGCTACCCTTTTCCCCAGACTTGGGGAAACAGTGTTACAGAGTTCTTCCTTCCTAGAAAACCCTCTACACACAACACAACCATGGGCTCTTTGGGTCTGGCGAAGGAATTTGTTTTTTTGTAAAAAGGCTTCCGCAAGCATCCTGTTTACTGAGCTTGCAGACCACCTCCGACGAATTTTTGAAAATCCTTGGATGGGGATGTGTCCGAGGATTCTTTTTCTCTTTTTTTAAGAGGCAGAGAGTGTGATCTTTTACTGTAAGATGACTTTTGTGGCTCCTGTGGATAAGAAATGCTGCTGCTGCCTAGCAGCAAAGTGGTGCGTCTTAAAGTGTGCTATCCAATATAGTTTTTGATGCTGCAGTTTTGCACCACAGCTTGATATATCCTTTTAAAATGTATATTTTCCCATGTGACATATAAACACAAACAAACACATACACACAGGCACAGACAGACAGGCAGACAGACAGGCACAGACAGACAGACAGACAGGCAGATAGATAGATAGATAGATAGATAGATAGATAGATAGATAGATAGATAGATAGATAGATAGATAGATAGATAGATAGATAGATAGATTACACACACACACACACACACACAGGCATGGACATTAACAAACATGCACACCAGAAACCGACATATAAACACTGACACACCAACAGATGCACACCACACTCAGGCATAAAAACACACAGAAAACCACACAAACAAACACACACACACACACACACACACACACACACACACACACACACATTGGCAATCAAATAAACAAACACCACACTTATGCATGAGAACACACACTTACACATTTTATTGTGTATATTCCGTGAAGATTGAACATCTGTGTCTGACGACCTAATAAACAGCATTTTGATTTACAGGCTTGGCTTGATGAAGATAACCGTAGAGACAGAAGACTTTCACACAGACACATACACACACACAAACAAACATTTTGATGCTTGACAAAGATTACTGTAGCAATAGAAAGCTTTTAGATATAAACACACAAACACACACATACACACACGAACACACAAACACACAATAACACACACACACACAAACACATTTCAATGCTAGATTAAGATTACTGTGGAGACAGCAGACTTTCAGTGCACACACATCCACAATAAGTCACCCTAACTACCTACACTTTGGTGTCAGACCAGGAAGGATGATGCGTATGCAAATAAGTCCCATGTACTGTCTCCATGATGTAGCTGATTTGTTTATGAAATGGTATGGAAATCCTCATGCAGCTCTGTGCTCCCTGCCACTTGGAAAGTCCTAGGTGATGTACTGCACAAACTCCAAGCTTTTTCTTTCTTACTGAAAATTTCTGTTCCTGGGTCGAAGAAGCAGACTGTGGAAATCTAATCAGTTAGGGGCCTGTAATTTTGTCTTCTCCTCTTTCCTCTAAATCTGTTTCTCTCGCTCTCCTTTCCTCCCTCCCTCCCTCTCTCTTTCTCTCTATCTCTTCCCTCAGTCTGTCTTTTGATGGAGGGCCTAACACTCCCGAAACTCTCCCATGCAGCTAATATCCTCCTCTTTCATGTCGGCCAAACTTCAAAGCCCGTAATAATTGAGGCAGCATGATGCCATTAGAGATTGAGAAATGTAACTGACTGAGATGAGAAAATTAATGGTTGCCACCGTTCACTCTGAACATTGGCCCCGTGGCTCAATCTGATCCTCCACCCCACCCCGATGCCGTCGGATATGGCTGACCCCTCGCTGGTTGTCACGGTGATGCATCGGGCAGACGGCCCCTCAAACAGACCCGCAATGCATTTCATTATGGACCCACGCATCCAATTAGAACTGAGAGCTATGAGTCCAGACCCCAAATGGGCTCCCCGTGTCAGTGCCTGACCAAAAATATACAATGGATTGCTGTGTGAGGCCCGGGGAACGACCGTGTAACCTTTTTAAAGAGTCTGTTAATTCTCACTTGGCTACACTTAAGTATCCAACAGAAGTCCGGCTGCCAGGCTGCGTGTGATTTATCAGACTCTAAGGAGCCTCTTGCTCTCATGGTGTCCTATTATAACGGGCCTCTTGTGGGGAGACTGTATCAGCCCCTGGAAACATCGATTGGCCAAACTCACATGCAGTGACAAAGTGCTTTGCATCCTTCCAAAATCAAAGAGGAAGTGTTCGGTAACTAATAAATGATCATTTGTCACAGATCTGGGATTTTTGGGCGGGTCCTGGAAATCCTGGTGTGTCAGCTACCCAGCAGGGGAATCACATGGGTGGAACAGTGCCGGACCATTCTGCATAGACACCAGACAGACCTTAAGATCTTTGTCAGATGCAAACACTTAACACAAAAACACACACGTGAGCAAACGCTCAAACACATTTACATACACTCACACACCAATACAAACACGCACACACACACGCATACACACCAATACAAATACACACAGAAACATGCATAGAGAGGGAGAGTGAGCGAGTTTGAGAGAGAAACACACACACAGCTTTAAAGTAATGTAAAGACTACTGGCAAAGTGTATACTATAGAGTGTAAAGGGATGCTGTTGCATTCAAATTGGGATTCAAATATAAAAAAAAAAATCATTCATATTGATGAATACCCCCGAAAAAGTGGACCGTCATCAAACCACCTGTGCTCTGTCAGAATAGCAGACTTCCTTGTTTACCAAGGTGAAATTGGGGAGCTTGCATGCAGATGGCTCATCTGCTCTGGGAATGTGTTCTTTCCGTGTGTGCCTGCCGTGCAGGCTATGAGGCTGCAGCCGAGAATTCGATCCAGGAACTGCAAACAAAGCCGCGTCTGTCCAACTGACCTCTTGCTATGATAACACATTACTCACCGTAGCGAGCGAGAGGCACAGGCTTGGGAAGAAAAGCATGTGTTTAGAGTCAGGATCGGAGGGGTCCTTGACACAGATAGGCTTTGGCCAACGAGGCTGTTTGAAAAGCGAGACTACCGAAACTGCAGCCGAGCTGCCTCATGTCTGCGCTATGCCCCCTTTTGCTTTTTGCGGAGGGACCGAAACCTTAGAGAGTCCTGAGGTTGGACTTATCTGATTGACCCCTTCCTCCTATTTTCCCATTGGCCACTAGGGTGGTCTTGGTGGAGGGGGTCGTGCAATGTTCTCAACACTGAGAGCTGTGTGTGTGTCACTGTGAAACACTATAAGACTGCATAATTACTTTCCTGAGCCCTGCTGCTCACATTGCATCTATCTGTTCTTTCTATCAATCTACCTATCTATCTATCTAAATCACTCTCTTTCACTAACACAAACACGCACGCACACTCACCTAAACCGACATACCTACCTACTTATACACACACACACACACACACACACACATACTAACACACACACACTTACCTACATACACATACACAGACACACACACACACACACACACACACACACACACACACACACACATTCTCCTTTTGTAAGTCGCTTTGGATAAAAGCATCTGCTAAGTGTAATGTAATCTAATGTAATGTAACATACACACACACATACTGTATATACACTCACACACACACACACACACTCACACAGGCTGTGATATAACAAACAGATGGTGCCTTCTCTAGATCTCGGATTAACTGCAGGCCTATTCAGAGCCCTGTTAGAAGACCTTGCTGGTGAGGTGGGCTTAGCCCCCTACTCTGGAAAGAACTGAGGAACGCCTCACACCCCTCCATGCTCCCAAACACACTCACTCTCCTAGCCTTCTGAACCGTCGACTTGACACTTGTTGCCATGGAAACCTGACCAGGAAAGACACATGCACGTACACACACACACCTACATACACACACCTATATGAACACACACACAGACACACACACACACACACACACACACACACACACATACACACCCACAAACATACACACACACCTACATGAACACACACATTCACACATGTGGCCATTCTCTTGATAGAAAGAACAGAAAATCGTTAGAGCTCAGGAGAAAAAGAAATGTTTGGGGAAGGAGTGAGCAAAGGAGAAGGGAGAAAAGAAAAGAATGAAGAAAGGAGTGGAGTAAAGAGCAGCAAGAGGAGGAGGACGATGAAGAGATAGAAGGAGTAGCCAGGAGGAGAGAAAAGAAGGATAGAGAGAGGAGAGAAGTCCTAAGGAGGTGAAGGTAGAAAAGGAGGGAGGAAGGGGGAACATAGAGAACTAAAAGAGAAAGAAAGAGGGTGGAGGCATTAGAAGATAAGTCAGGTTTTTAAGTCTCAGATGATCCTGGGTAATGAAATAAATATTTTCCCCTGGTGTGGAGAGGGCAGCAAAGGAGCTGTGCATGACCTGGAATGTAAAACAAAAAAACACACACACACACACACACAGAGAGAGAGAGAGAGAGAGAGAGAGAGAGAGAGAGAGAGAGAGAGAGAGAGAGAGAGAGAGAGAGAGAGAGAGCGAGAGAGACATAAAGAGAGAGAGAGAGACATAAAGAGAGAGAGACATAAACACACACACACAGGAACACCCATCGACACCCACACAAACAGGCACACACACCCCCACACACATCCACACACACACACCCACACACATCCACACCTACACACACACACACAATGCTTTCCCCTCGCGCGCGTGATGACATTTCTACAGCCGCAGCACTCCGCCAGCCTCTTACTGCACATTTATCGCTCTGCTGCAAATCCTCCGATGCTTATGAAAGGCATGTGACTCATAAAAGGGGTGTGAACGGCACCATTTAAATCAGTTTATTAAACAGTCGATTGCTTACCCGTCTCAGAAAGTCGCTGTAGGAAAAGCCCTGAATATTTCATCCTGAAATATTTTATTTAAAAAACACAGATAGGCATCCGTGAAACTGAAAAAAGATTTATGTGACATAAATCTTCCAGTTTCATTGAATTATTATTTTTGTAAAGCACTGTTAGGCATCTGTGTGTGTGTCCGTGTGTCTGTGTGTCTGTGTGTCTATGAGACAAAGACACAGAGAGAGAGAGAGAGAGAGAGAGAGAGAGAGAGAGGATGACGAGAGTGCAGGCTAATTCAGTGATGTGACCACAGAATCAGATCAGTGGTTTTGTAATAATAATGCTTCAATGGCTACCTAACAAAGCGATGCCAAACAAACTCCACTCATACAGGCTCTTCAGTGGAACAGGACCCCAAGATGCTTCCCCTGTGGCAGTGCTCATGAACCTGTGCTTGTCTGTTTGTTTATTTGTTTTGCTAAGTCCTCTTCTCACCCACTTTTTCTTTGACTGTGTTTTACACAGAAACAACCAACCATTGTACTCACACACACACACACACACACACACACACACACACACACACACACACACACACACACACACACTCACAAACAAAAACAAAAAACAACAGCACACACATACTCAGAGATTGAGCAAGACAGAGAGAGTGAAATAGAAAGAGCAAATACAGTATGCGCATATACAAACTACATGTACACAAACAAACACATTGTTTAATTAAAACTTATATTTCCGGCATGGGAAAAAACAGCAGGCTGCTCAGGGACAACAACATCTGTTAGTGGCTAATTGTCGGTGCCAGTCTCAGGTTCAGTGGCTCTGTCCTGGAAGGGTGGGTTGTGCGGAGAGGGTTGGATTTGCACGTATCAGGGTGTAGAATTAGCATGAATTAGCATACTAAGGCTTTCTGTCAGCCTGTTGTGTGTGTGTGTGTGTGTGTGTGTGTGTGTGTGTGTGTGTGTGTGTATGTGTGTGTGTGTGTTGGCACTAATAACAGCAGTCTGGGGAGTAGCAGAGGCATGTAGTTTTAAAAAAGGAAAGCTATCTTTGTTTATACCACAGTGCCAATGGTGAACCCAAAATACCAGAAAGATAAACAACAAGAAAAAGATACAGAAAACCAGACTACTTGCCAAACATGTTTCTCACTCTCACTCCTTATCTGAGTTGTGTTTGGAATTCCAGCTGCATTGTTCCCAGAGTGCACACATCCATATAAGAGCACTTTTCAGACTTTATCACATGTATTTGCACAAAAATACTTCACATTCACTTCTTTTGTGTCATCCTCAACCACAGCCTGACTGCCACAGCTGAACGTTATCACAATGCTATCTCAGGATCGCTATGTCTCTTAACTCTGCCCATGTACACACAGAGACAATCCAGCTAGTTCAGGATTGCTTTGTCTCTTAACTTTGGCCATGTACACCGACAGACAATCTAGCTAGTTTAGGATTGCTATGTCTCTAAACTCTGCCCATGTACACACACAAACAATCTAGCTAGTTCAGGATTGCGATGTCTCTAAACTCTACCCATGTAGGCTACAAACAGTTAGACCCCCTCTCTGCCTCAGCAATAGCTGAGGGAATGGGTCTCCTGTGGGAAACTGGGCATTGTGAAATGAGTCAATGCTGGGCCAACACAGCGAGTGTATTGTGTGGGCTTTCCTGCCATTGAAAATGGTGCAGCCAGGCACAAACGCCAGCCCCAGTCACAGGTTGGGTTCCAGGCATGACCCACACCAATCAAGACAGTACTTTACTTGTACATCTAACATAAGGGGTTCTGATTCAGTGCATCTTTTATGTGAATATATGCAGTTAATGCCTTTACTAAAACCATACTTCTGCATGGCGGAGAGTTTAGCACTCCGATTACAACAGTCAGTTGACAGTCAGACAGTAAGCAACTAGAGTAAACTGCACTGGCACAAAAGCCTAAAATCACACATATCCATGGTAGGGAAGGCATTCTTTAGTTTTTAGATGTGCAGCAAGCAGCCACCAAGTGCTCCTCAAGTCAGAGTCTTTCTAATTTTGTATTACCAGGGAATTGTAGCCTGTCAAGAATTTCATCATTAGAAAGAAAGAAAAAGAAAACAAAAGACCTTCCAATGGGTTTCAGATGTCAGATTGAGGGTTCTTTGTTTTCTTAATGGGAGCTAAGATGTAAGTTCTGCCAGGAAGACTCGATTTGTTTTGTAAGCGCGAGCGCCCACTCTTTCCCCTGCTTAATCAATCAAATCTTTCCCCCACTACGTCAGTTTATGTTCTGTCTAACCTATCACGGCTTTCAGTGCTAGATATTACATTCTACGTCATCCATTTATTCAATTTCCGCTGGCAATGGAATGATTGCACTATTTTAAATCTGTTCTGTCTAACTGTGCTCTCTGCTCCCTAGACTACTTCAGCGTCCCCTTCTCCACCCCATTCCACCACCGTCACCAGTTGGTCCCCATCTTTTCAAAGGGGGGCAGGCTCTCGCCCCTGCCATTTCCAATGGCAGGACATGCGGACCGTCCATTAGAATATTTACAATTAAGACAGGGGGCTGTGCCAAAGAGAATTACTTCAATAATTGTTTGTCAGCACTTTTACAATATGCACTGTCTGTATTACTTAATGCCATCTTTAGTAAATTCATTCAACTTTATCTTGCCTATTAAGTGTTTCTGGTAGAACTGCTGTTTCCAAATATTAACACCTGCTTAAATATTAGCGTAACCAAGTCACTGTTATGAGAGTGGCTTGACAGTATGTTGTTTCTAAGGCCATATAAAATGTAGAAGAAGTTCACCTGAGATTGGCAGAGACCTGAGTTGGCTGAGATTGGCAGAGAGTCTCACTGTTTTGTTTTACACAGATGGATCTAAATCTTTAAGCATCTGGCTAAAGCACTAAATAAATGTTTTAGAAGACCAACATCTAAGACTAGTATACATGTGTGTATACATGTGTATGCGACATAAAAATCCTGAATCTTTGATGCAACTGAATGTAGTGTAGCTACTACATAATGACTAAGGCTTTTTACAGTAATTGAGTCCACAGCAGAAAGCGGAGATTCAGTATCTTCGCAGCACCCCACACCTGCATAGATCTTCCCAGGTCGATTTCCCCCCCTCCAATCAGTGTGTATTGAGCTGCTCAGCAGTGGAGGCAGGGCAATCTGTTCCCTACTGTTATTTATTCATGGCTAGCTTTACTTTTTGTTAGACAGATTCACGCGGAAAACTACTGAGACCCTCCTTTGGGGAGCATGTATGTCGAAAAATAGACTCGGCTCTCCTGAGGAATTCAGCAAACCATATGAAGCGTCTGTTTTCCAGCACGCACCAAAGTCTCCAAAGAGCCTCTCTCAAAGCTCCCATGTAATTTTATCATCTGTGAAAACAGTAATGAGGATGGGGGCACCAACAGATGATGGACTTGTGCAATTTTATCAGAGAAGTGCTGTTTATCCTAAGCAGCAAAAATATGAGAAATAACTATTGACTTTCAGACAGTAATTATACTAATACAACCCTATGTCTCACCAGAGAGCTCATCAAAATATCAGAGTGGGTGGAAGTTGTCAGCTTCAATGGGAGTGCAGGCAAGCAGGCTAGCAAACTCAGAGGCACTTGGCAGGGGGAAAAGTTAGGAAGACTGTAAGGGCCAAGCATTAACTGGGGGCAATTTAAGGACACTGTTAATAGGGGAAGAGGGGCCCCAAACTTCTGTTCTTCCACAGGGCCCGAAATTACATAGAACACCAATGGCACTTGAGATAGAGTAGAAAAATAGTAGTAGCAGAGTAGGGAATAAACTTTGGTTCAACATCAGCCTTCGCATTCATTGACCAGGATATAAAGCGTATTTTGCAGACGCTGACAAGCGTTCTCATCTTCAAACTCATATCCTTTGTGTGCTGCAGAAGAGGCCTTTGACTGAAAAGGCCTGCGGGTAATACTAGCTTAGTCTCACATAGTTCTCAAGGAATACTGATCAACCTGAAATGCTTTTAAAATGTGTGTGTGTGTGTGTGTGTGTGTGTGTGTGTGTGTGTGTGTGTGTGTGTGTGTGTGTGTGTGTGTGTGTGTGTGTGTGTGTGTGAGTGTGTGCATGTGCGTGTGTGAATTAAAGGAAAGGACAGTGAAGAAAATGTTTATGACAGTGCACCTTAAAAGAGCCTAGAGATGCATACGAAAGTAGGCGCAAAAAGCCGATAAATATCTCACATCTGGAGTGTACATAAACCATCAACCGCATTTATTTATTTACTGATTTATTTGGTGGCTCAGGATATGTACTTTCAACATTACAGCTAGCTCTACACAGAATTAATTATAAATACAGTGTCACAAATGAGCACCCATGGCGTATCATGGCCTCTGTGACAATCCAGTTATATATTTTGTGATTACAAATTGCTGTACATTAGCCAGTCTGCACTGAGTCTGAGCAGTCATGGGCTATATGTGGGGCAGTCATGGGCTAGCAAGTAAGGAATTGGACTTGCAGCCGAAGGAGCACAGGTTTAGTTCCTGACACTGACAGGTGGGTGGGGGGAGTGACTGAGTGACTGACTAGCGCTCTCCTCCGTCCTCCCCTGTGACTGAGGTGCCCTGAGCACAGCACCGTCCCCACACACTACTCCCCAGGCAATGCTGTCAGGGGTGCCCCATGCTGAGGTTAAATTTTGTTGTGTGCACTGTGTGCTGTGATGTGCCGTGTGATCACAATTACCAAAGGATATGACTTTCACTGACTTACTCACACACACACACACACACACACACACACACACACACACACACACACACACACACACACACACACACACACACACACACACACACACACATCAAACAGATAGCACTCATGGGATGATTTATGTTAGACTATCTTGACCTCAGATGAGCATATTGGAGGCTGTTTGTGTACATCAGTAATATCTCGGGGGATGAAAGGGAATTAATTAGCCAGAAATGGCATGACACAAGATCAATACTGCGTCAACATTGCCCTATCTCGCCATCAGGGAAGAGCAAACACACTGGCTTCCAAGTCAAGGCTGAGGCCCCAAAGACAACCTAAAAAACATGCATGTTTTCTGTTTTTGTGGGGTGGTAATGGTGGTGGTGGTATGTGTGTGTGTGTGTGTGTGTGTGTGTGTGTGTGTGTGTGTGTGTGTGTGTGTGTGAGGGAGGAAGGTCTATGACTGTTCAACAAGAAGCCGCATTGTCTTCCACTGTTGGTCCTAACTAGCATCCATCATTTTATGCCCAGCCCTGTGACAGGTATAGGGTGTGAACTGTAGAACATACCTGGCACTATAAATCAGTCCCAGCTGCCTCTCCTCATGTCCTGGATTTTAAAAGGGAACGGAGTGGAACCATGCCTGGCCACATCACTAATCTAATGGGCATTTCTCCCTCTCCTCTCCCTTGAAACCTAAGCTTTCAGAGACTGGCACTGGGCACTGCTTCATCTAGGCAGGGCTCTCAATAAAGAGCTTCTGGCAACGTGCCCTTCCTCCCTCTTTTCTCCTCACCCTCAGTCTTAATGTACCTCCTCCCTTCTTCTTTTTTTGTATAGGCGAGACTTGAAGCTGTGGTCTTGTCTGTGTCTGTTTAAGCTGTTGGTTCCTCACCACTGCTGTCTAATTAGAGTGCCAACCCCTACTTGCTGCCCCCTCATTGGTTTTGTGTGCTGTCAGTCACCCTTAAAAGCCCAGGGAGCTGGCTGTTTAACTCACTTCAATTCAATCTTCATTTCAGACTCAAAAAAGGCTCTGTAGCCTGAAGCATGTACTACTAAAAGAAATAAATACAGAAATGATATGAAATAAGTTCATTGAATACGGATCTGTTGAACCTGACTTTGTTCTTTGAGAGAGTTCATTTCATTTCTTTGAGAGAGTTCATTTCTACTACTTATTGTCTACTAATGGGCTGTCTTACACACACACACACACACACACACACACACACACACACAGAGAGAGAGAGAGAGAGAGAGAGAGAGAGAGAGAGAGAGAGAGAGAGAGAGAGAGAAAGGAAGACAGAGAGAGAGAGAGAGAGAGAGAGAGAGAGAGAGAGGCCAACTAGAATCTAAAACGGACGGCCTGAGTCACCGAGGTCAGACAAAAGGGAATGCTTCTGAAGTCATCCTACACTTAGCGGCTCTGGCAGTATTCTAAACATATATAAAACATTTACACTGCTTAACCAGAGAATCTCATTCCTTTAGAATAACGTCTGCGAAAAAAAGGGCACATCTTTGTGTAAAGCCAGACAGTAAGGCAGTTTACATATTAATGCAGACTGCCTGTTTATCCTGCTCTGTCATTCCTTTTTCCATTCGCCAGGTGAGAGATCCTGTCCAGGACAGTCTATTACAGTAAGGACTCCACTCTCCTGGCAGAATGAGACAAGGGCACCCGATAAGGAAATGAATGTGACTCTGTGAGCTGGGCCTGGGCACTAGTGCACATTCTTTCCAGTGTGGATGACAATAATAGTAATGATAATAATTATAATAATGATACATTTTGTTTAAAGGACCTTTTAAGTCACCCAAGGGGATTGTGCCATAAAATAAAGGCAACCTATTGTATATGGACAACATATAGGGACACTGTACATTAAGTAAAAGACCCTGTAGACTCAGTGAAGGATTACTGTTGAAAACAGACAATCCCTGACTCAGTTGTGGCTTGGAAGGCCTGAGAGAGAGAGTCCAAAGTATAGCCCAGAGGTAAGATTGCGAAAGCCTGCAGGATAAAAAAAATATATATTCCCGAGGTAGAACTGTGCAATCCCACAGGACAAAAATGGCTCTTTTGTGGCAAGGATGATGCTGACGTTGTCAGGAGCCAGACCTGTGGTGGTGAATTTGAAAAGAAGGCCCAAATTAGAAAGCGCAGCCTGCTGTTTACATCCGCTGTCTCATCATCATAAGCTGGGCTGACACAGAGCCACGACTATGCGTGCACACACACGTTTAAACACACTCTCTCTCTCTCTCTCTCTCTCTCTCTCGTTCTTCTCTGGTTTGTTTACTGATGTTGTCGCCAATAGCTTTTCTGTTCTAATTTTCATTTCAATCATTTTCACATTGTCAGAGCACTGAGTGCTTGTGCTCTGTTATCTGTTTCCCTTTCCAGTTCCAGCATGACATAAGGCAGCGATATGAATAGGAGAGCTGACAAATGCATCATGTGCTGCATAACAGGGGGCAGCTCAGATTTATTCTACTTAATTTAACAAATGCATTTGAATGCTGCTTTTTGTGTGTGTGTGTGTATTATGTGTAATAGTTACAAAGGTGTGAAAAAGGTGTGTGTGTGTGTGTGTCCGCATGTGTGTACCCCCCTGTGGTTCCCATAATGACTTGTTTCTGCATGCTAATGCCTCATCCCGTACACCCTGCGGCTCTTGATCATTTTGCCTCCTCAGTTACCCTCGTTCTGCCCATCTCTCACGATGGAAATAGCCAGCCACACACACACCGCCACATTCACACAGTTCGCCACACACAGGGCCAACCGACCTAATGAAGTGCAATGGCCTCTGCTCAAGCGTGAAGATGTTTGTCTATCAGCCCTGCATCACAGAGAATTCAATTTACACATCCATATACTCATCCTCAAAATAGAAACACGGCCACAGTAAGACTGAAAGCATCATTTTCCATTTGATCCTGGCTGTCACGTGGGTTCAATGCTATTATGCCATCATCTAAAGCAAAAGAAAGCTCTTATAATGTGGCAAGGTTATCTGGGGCAAAGAAAGACGAGATGTGAAGTATTCGTTCAGCGTTGCACTTTTGTTTTATGTTGGCAGCTCGTCAGCCTGGGCCATGATTCATTGCTCTTCTCCTTGGCATCCTGACTGACTGAAGTAGTAGGCCTATCTCGTCATCAAGCGGCTGTCACTGGGGAGAGAGAAAGAAAAAGAGAAAAAGAGAGAGAGAGAGCCCATTCACTCTTTAAACAGCGATTAGTCTGTTGCGAATGACATGTTGGTATTCTCCTTGTGATGTAGGTCTTTTTCACGCTATGTCACACACGAGTATCCTAAGTTGGCTAGGCTAAGCAGTTGACGTGTAACCATAAGAGCATTGTCTAACGTGTGAAGGCGCTTTTGTTTGTAAACAAGATGGCTTTTTCTTGAATTCAGTCCACGTAATGTGTCCCTGCCACTGTGCGTGTGCTGGCGCGAGAGAGCGCACACGTGTGTTTTTAAACAACTCTATAAACGTTTTATAAAACTTTATAAAACTATCAATTACGCTGTTAGAAAGTATCTCACAAATCACGGATGTATTAAAAAAACAAATAAAATTCAAATGTCAATAGAAACTTAAGCCCAGGCAAAGCTTAGCAAGAATGACAGCTGCGCGACCGTCGCTGGCCAGCAGTCTCCTCCCCTCGTGGTGACATCAGTTAGTTGTGCTGCCTGCAACACGAGCAGTCTACCCAAGTCTCACAGAGGAGTAACAACCTCGAACTACTCAACTCGGAGATCTTACCATTTGGATGAGTTTTCAGTCGCCCGTCTGCTCCCGCCAAGTACAAGTGAGTCATGCAGATCTTCTGCGTTTTTGTTGACATATTGTACGTGTTTCTTTTTTCTTAAGTGCAGTCTGATATATGTTGTGGAGTATCGTTGTGACTGAACACGGCAGGCAGGAGGGCTGATGATCCGGGATAACCCCAGAAGAATGTGAACCGCTTACTTTTTTAAACTGTTATTGGCTTCACTCTCATGATGATGCGACAGCCGATGGTTTTGTCACAGATCATTTTTACCAGTTATATATCTATTTGAAAGGACATGCTTTAAACTTCGAGGAGAAAAGCACAAGTTGTGCACCAATAAAATGTGTTTAGAATAGTCTTCAGCGTTTGAAATGGTCATTGTTTTAACCTACTTGTTCAGTTGGTTTTGCGCTACGACAAAATGTAGGAGCGAATACCTTTCTGCATCTTGTAAAGGTTTGTGTGGTTGGTGTTAGATATTTCCAGTGAAGGCTACATCTGCCGATGTGTGGTTGTCGTCTTCTCTTGGTATGTGATTTGTATTTCGTTCATGATTTGATTTGATTTTTCAATTGTTTGGATCTTTCAATTATTCAAGCCGATATTGTGCTGGTCGATGGGTTTCCAGTAGTTTAGATTAAGCGCATAGCATTTTAGTTATTGTAAACTAAGCACACAGTCTTTATTGACGGTGTGTTCAAGTAGGCTACTGTTGTCAAAGCATGTAGCCCACACAGCAAATGGCCATGCAGGCAGGGTTTGACAGAGCTATTTGATACAAAATAAAGATTGGCAGTCAATCTTTATGTGTAAAAGTGTGGATGTCCCCTCCCCCTGCTCCCCCTCTCTCGGTCGACATTCCATTTGGAATTGGAACGCTGTGCAACTCCATGACCCGAGCTATAACAGGTACTCCGGCGTGTATGCTACCATCAGCAAACCCTTGTTGAGGATACATGACCAGCATTCCACGGGCTGTCCGTCGACTTGGTGAAACAGAAACATAACACAATCTTTAAAAATTATAAAATATGGGAGTGGGGTGTTGTTAAATCACAATAACACAGTAATACGCAACCTGCAATCTGGGCATTTAAACTTCACTTTGCGCGGCAGAAGCGATTGCAACCAAAGCAGGCTGTAAGTATATGGCTACGAAGTTTGGTTTGAACAAGCGCCCACTGTAATCTCGCTTTGCCGCTTACTGAGAGACTGTCCAAATACGGTCACAGGATACGGTAAATGACCGGTGGCTATATAGAGTGTCTCTTTGTGTGGTAGCGAAGGAAGGATGAACGGAGGTCAAGAGCCTCCCAGAAATCCCGAATGGGATCACTTGTGTGTCATTCTTCCATCGTTATGGATTCCTGTTCGGTGACTGGTGACAGAAAGTATGAATTGGCTAAAATGACGCGCACCAGACCGTCAATCTTTGTGGATTTTCACAACAATCCATCTCTTCTCAGTATTGAGATAAATGGTGGAGGAAAAGATACGTATTTCTGCTTCAATTTAGTCAACAGGCTATTTTGGCCATTCGGATTTTCGGGTTTTCCGTTCACAAGATAAAAGTGTACAATTGTGCAATTAAAAAGTGTTTTGACCATTTGACTTAGAGGGGGAGATACGAGACAATGGAAACATTAGTGGCCAAAGCCAGAGATACAACAGCTAGCATCCATTAGTGTAGGGTGAGCATTACCCAGTCACCCTGTGTGTGTGTGTGTGTGTATCTGTGTTTCTTGGATTTCACTCTCCTCTTCTAAAACCTTGCATTTCCTCCCTTGCCTGTGTGGCTGAACTCCAGGTGCAGGGACAGTGTGTGTGTGTGTGTGCATGCGTATGTGTGTGCATGTGTATGTGTGTGATCAGGCTCTCATGGCAGTAAGAGTGTGTCGTCCAGTCAGGGGATCTGAAGCTTATCAGATGACCTTCCTCGCATTGACCATTTGCTGTCTGACCGAGAGAGAGGGAAAGAAGCTTCAAGGAAGGTTCTTTCTCCAGACAGTCAGCGTCTGCCAGTTTGTATGTGGCTCGGAGAAAAAAAAGCCCATATATTACTGTTTTATGTTTGAAAACTGCAGTCAGTCTGCAAGCAGCCTGATATTAAATTCCTTTCCAGCCTCAAGGAGAGGTTCTGGGGGTGTTATACAGCTGGAGTGTTTGAAGGGCTCAAAGAGGCAGGGTAGGAGAGAGGGGAAGGGGAGGGAGGAGGGGTAGAGACAGGAGGAGGCGGTGAGGTTGGGTGGGTTTGTGTTACGTTACTTCGAGTTATGAGAGGCTGAGGAATCCAAGGCTGTAGCTCATCAAAGTCGGCATTCCCTTTGCTATTCCCTGTCTGCCCAAATACTTCCTGTCTCAGAGCCCCCACCCCCTGCAAAAACACACACACACAGACACAGACATAGACACACACACACACACACACACACACACACACACACACACACACACACTGCTTCCCACCAGCTCTACAAACAATGCGGTTGTCCAGGAGAATGCCTGACCTGCTCTATGTCTGTCCACACACACACAAACCACCCATTGACACACACACATATACACAAACACACACAAACACACACACACACACACAGGCCTGTCAATCCACCTCTCTGTCTTGTGCCCCCACGGCCCTCCTGTGACCTCTCCTCCACATTATTCTCAAGACTTTGCCTCCGTAATCACCTCGAGTTCGCATTAAAAGATTGCCTTAATCACCACTGGCTTGTCCACTCTCTCCTCTCCTGTCCCCTCCCCTCTTCTCGTATCTCCCCACCACTCCTCTCCTCACCTTCCCCTTCCTCTTGTCCCCTCTGCTCTCTATTTTCTTCATCTGTTCTTTCATCTCTCCTCACCTTTCTTTTTCCCCCCTCTCCTTTTCTCCTTCCTCCTTTCCTCCACCCCCTGTTTCCTCTCTCTCCTCCCCTTTCTTCTCTCATCTCCTTTCCTCTCCTCTCCTTTCTCTCCCTCTCCTTTTCTCTCCTCTCTTCTTCTGTCCTTAACCATATGTTTTGCTCATGTCCAATTTCTCTTGTCCTCTGCTCTCCCTTCCTCTTTTTCCCTCTCTTCTCCTCTCCTCTCCTCTCCTCTCCTCTCCTCTCCTCTCCTCTCCTCTCCTCTCCTATCCTATCCTATCCTCTTTCCTGTCCTTTTCCCTCCTCTCCTCTCACCTTCTTTCCTTATAAATAGAATGAATAACTTAGGGTCATGCCACGCTGAAACAACAGGGGACATTTTCCCCCAACCCCCCTGTGTCCCTAGTGCCAACCTGTCCAAGTTAAGCCCTTTAAGGGGCGAATGTTCTCTCATGGAATGAGGAAGAGGGGGGTGGGTGGGTTATGAATGCTATGCTGGATTACATTAATTGAATCACCACGGGTGGTGAAGACACACACCCCATGCATCCACTCATGGAAGCTTTAATACTTTGATTAGGATGGAGGCTACATATTGCCTGCATAGTTTTGGCTACAGTAAGCAGTAATAATTACATTGTCTAGAGTCACTGGTACATAGCATGCGCTTTGTTTTTATTTTAGTTGACTTGGTGGTACACCAACAGAGTGCACAAAAAACTTTGTATATAATATTGTCAGAGTTAGAGGCTCTTCTGTCTTGAACACGCAGCGAACGGTATTTTCTCTGATAAATATTTTAGCTTTTTCACAGGAAGTAGCATCCCACAGGAGAAGCACAATATCTGTCACAGCGCAAAGTTCTGTTTTGACAGGAATGTTCAGATGAGCAGATCAGATGGAGGCTCATGGGGGGTGTCCCTTGATTTAATCTTCAGTCGTTCCTATATTCGCATGACAAGCAATGTCAGGGGATATAATCCAGACACTGTACAGCTACATATTTTCTTACCCCCCTAGTCAGGTGTTTTGTTGTTTTTTTTTGTAGAGACTTTGGTGTAGTTCGTTCACAGTCTTGGTCATACGAGCACCTTTTTGAGTGGTGTAGCTGTGTAAGTGAATGATTTCCACATGGCATTTTCAGTGACATCAGCTGTGAGGCGTTTAGTGAGGAGAGGGGGTGGTGGTGGGGTGGGGTGGGGAGGTTTGGGGTGCGTTTGGTTGGCCGGTGGATTCCTGACGGGTTGGCTCATCTTAGCCTTCGCTTGGTGCTTGGCTCTGGGCTCTGGCTGCCTGTCTGCTGCGCAGCAGTATAATAATTAGGTTTCACTGCTCTCAGTGGGTTTGGTGGGGTTACACATGGTCAGGTCTCTCCTTCTCTCCTCCTCTCCTCTCACTCTTCTATCTTTCTTTTCTTTCTCTCATCGCCCCCGTTTCACCTTTTCTCTCGTCACTCTTTTGGCCTCATTCGCTCCCCTTTGTTTTATTTCTTTTTTCTTCCACTCATTCTTAGTCTGTCTGTCTCTCTCTCTCTTTCCTCTTTCTCCTCTTTCCCTTTTTCTTCCTCTCTCTCTGCCTCATTCACTGTCTCTCTGCCTCGTTCACTCTGGTCATTCTCTCTCGCTCTCATTTGCTCTCTCTCTCTCTCTCACACTCTCTCTCTCACACACACACACACACTTTCTGCCTCATTCTCTCCCTCTGTTTTCTCTCCTTTCTCTCGCATGTCCGCTCATTCCTTCTCTCACTGTCTCTCATTCATGTCCCTCTTTTCCCTTTCTCTCTCTCTCCCTCTCCTTCTCTCATGTCTCCACCACTTTCCCCTCATTCACTCCCTGTATATTTCTTTGCTCTCTCTTTCCAGTCCTCTTCCTCTCTCTCTGTTCTTTTTTCTCTCTTACCGTCATTTTTTCTTTCTCTCCCCTTCTCTCTCTTTCTCTTTCTCTCTCTCTCTCTGTCTCTTTCTCTCATTCTCTAGCCCTAATGGCCCACTGCACTCTTGCACTGCAGTGAAACCCTTTTCAGCCTGAAACTCTGAGGATGGTTGATTATTTGCAGGCCAAAGCACACACATACTCACACGTGCATGCCCTTTCTCTCGCTCGCTCTCTCTCTCACACACACACACACACACACATACACACACACACAAACACACACACACACACACACACACACATACACACATCCTCACACGTGCATGGCTGTTCCCTCTCACACAGCATTCTGATACACATCCAATGTATACATGCGCATGCGCACGCACACACACACACAGGTGCACACACAAGCACACACACATACGCACACATTATGTCTTACTCTTTTTCATCATCCTCACACACTGCATCACTTTCACATCATCGCTTTTACCTGCATGATGCCACATGGGTGCATACATAGAATAAACATTACATCATATACACACAAATGTATCCTCACACACACAGCATTCTGACATCCAGTTAACACAGAGGAATGCACACACACCACACAGGCACACACACACACACACACACACACACACACACACACACACACTTTCCTTTATGCTTGGTCATGCACAAAGAAAAAGAAGCACCACACATGCATTTGCATAGGCACACTAGGGCAAACCCACACACACACACACACACACACATTGAGCCCACTGAAGGTAAGAAATGCCGCGCTAGCAATCTGCTTCAGTCCTGGGAAACAGAGGTGCGCTGACAAACGCGTCGCTATTTTCTTTTCGATCTGTGGACTTGGCAAAAAACAAAGGCACAGAGAGAGAGAGAGACAGTAAGGGAAACAAGATGTATTTGTCCTCATCGCCAAAAACTCCCTGAGTCATCATTTTCCATTGTGCAAATTTGTGGTGTACCATTTCATAATGAACAGAACCTCAGTACAGGCTTAACTGTGCTAATCTCCAACCCCCACCCCCCCCAAAATCATCAAAGTCCTGTTGTTAGCAAAGGCATTCAGTCTGGTACGCATAAGACTCACTCCCGTCCCCGAGTTATTAAATATGTGCGCTCCAGCATCGAGGCCAGCCAAGCTCTCTCTGTGGGTGCTAAAGGATTACTGCCAACCCCTAGTTCAGGAGCAGGAACTACAGCGAAGCTAATGATGGAAGCTTTTTTTTTTTGGGTTGCCCCAGAACAGGCAGCATGGAGCTCAGGCCCTGAACAGCTTCATTAAGTTAGTCAGGGCTTTGTGAGTGCCAGTGTTTTAATCCCCCCTCCTCCCCACACACACATAAGCCGCCCTCAGTGTGTGATCGCCTCATTGGAATTTACAGTTAGTCATTTAGCAGACAGTTTACAACAGTATGACTTACTGTTAGGAAGTAGTATGTTCATAATTAGCATTCGTATTCTCTAGGAATTGACACTATGACGATGGTGGGTGTAGCATTGTGATGCACTTCCTGAGGTACAGACACATGGCTGCTGTAAGCAATTATTGAAAATGTGTCAAAAGTGACCCAAAAACATTTTTGTTGCATGCAGTTTTCTTCATTTGAAAGGCTAATCAAGACAGTCAGTTTTGAGTATGCTTTGATGTATCTTCTCTGTGTGTGACATCACTGAAGGATTTAACGTGTGGGCAGAGTTCCCCTACTGATAAGCCTCAGTGATTTATCCTCATCTCGTTGCATCCTACTGCTGCTCAGTAAGTCTCTTTCATTCAGGGGCATCCACCCAAGCACCCTTCATTCAGAGCACCAAGATCACAAGTTCACCCGTACAAATGAAGAGCAGTGAGCGGCGAAATGACTTGGCCACCTCGTCTGACTCTTTACACGGCCATTAATATTTGCTTGGGTAGGTCCTAAGTCCACTCCCAAGTCTGGCTTCGATGCGAGACTCTGAGAAGAAAAGCCCGGTGTAATTGAACAGGATATGACCTCCCCGTTTGATTTATCTGGACTATTTTCCACCCGAGGCTCTGTTCACCATCCGTACGCATTAGGCCATTGCTCACCATGGCCCTGGAAGCTCTAGGATGCCCGTAAATAACTCCTGTCGTTTTATTACATTAAGCGTATTATTTACACCGGGCTTTTAATGATGCAATTAATATTCTGCCGCTTTAAGTGAGGGCGAAAGGACAGAGTTGATATAAGTTAATAAGCTATGATGAAATGAATGGTGAAAAGATTGAGATGAATGCTCTGCTGATGCAAGTTGAAGTGGCATGCTGGCATTTTTATTTCCGCCCACTCTTCTGAGGTTTGCTGAAGGATTTTCACTTAAAGTTGCCCACCTTGTTTGCAGGGGGAGAGGAGGAGAAGTGCTCGAAAAATGTTTTACCTTGTCACACAGGTAGCCATGACAGGCAGGTCCTTTTTTAACCAAGATGATGATGCAGAGAAATTTGTTGTGGGAAAAAACTGGAGGGTTACATTTATTTTAACCACACTCAGCCACCAAGCAAGTTGTGAATATATTTACAGTGAAAAAAAATAAATAAATAAATAAATAAACAATGACAGAAGGGCCAAATAAGAAAAAAAACAAGACTCCTAAATCAAGCAAAATATTTACAAATGCAGGTACTCCCAAAACTAAGAAAAGAAAAAAAGCTTAACACTGCAATAGTGCATCCATATGCAAAGTCAGACTATCCCAGACTGAGAACACAGTCATCCCAACCCTGTAGTAACTAAACCATACCATTACAATGAGTCATCACAGGGTGGAAAACATACAGACAGCAGTAAAATGCAAGATGCCAAGCTAAAACATTCATACCATAATGCTAAAGTAAATTGTCCTGACACAGGAAATAACAACATTTAAAGCAATTCATGAGAATTAGGCGGAACCATTACACATATTGTGCAGGAGTGAAGTTCCCGAATGTACCTCATACTGAATTACCGGCATAATAGGCCTGCATGGGCTGTGTGTTACCTTTACCACCACAGAACCACAACCGGGTAAGGTAAAAGTCTTACAGCTTGTTCTTTGAAACATGTATCGTCAGTGTATTAACAATAAATCCAACTTGATTGGAAATACTAGGCTTGTTTGTTGTCCGTGTCATGTCAGTTTTGCTAGATGTACCTAAAGCTTACAAACAATGCTGCATTGCTGGTGTATGCACTCACCAATCAACTGGGTTAAAACTCACATGGTGATGTAACAGCAGATGTAAAGCAGCATGGTGTCTTGGCACATTTCTACAATAATCATTTAACTGTCAAAAACAGTTGTCCTTCATTCTTCAAGCAGTTTGTCACTGGCAAAAAGGTAATAAACACCATGGCAACGATAATGTCATGTGGTACAGTGACGGCACATCACAGCATCACATCCCTGTTCCCTTAAGCCTAACCCTCCTCATCAAGGCAGGACAAAAAAGCAGCCATAATGTCATGTGGTGCAGTGACGTTGAGTCACAGCATCACACACCCCTCCCCTTAAGCCTGACCCTCCTCATCGACGTTACATCACATTATACTAACATTAGCTTTTCCTAACTGATACTTCACAGAGAAGCGGTACAGTTGCATTGCCAGATATCAGTGCATGACTCTGACGTTGCTGTCTGTCATCCTGTAAAGCTGTTGTAGGGCTCTGTGGTCAGTCTGTAAAATGAAGTCCTTGCCCACGAGGTAATATTTTATCTCTATCCAAGGCCCACTTCACTGCCAGACACTCCTTGACAGTGGAGTACTGTGTCTCCCAAGGGTACAGCTTCCTGCTGATATATTGGACCATCTTCTGGTTCTCACTCTCTCTTTGGAGCAACACTGCCCCAAGACGACCAACTCCTGAAGCACCTGCCTGTACCACAAAGGGGTCAAAATCAGGGTTCTGCAGCACTGGTCGCTGACACTTGCACTCCTTCAGCTCCTGAAAAGCCTGCTTACAGGCCTCAGTCCAACAGACCTTCTGAGAAGCGTTCTTGCATGTCAGGTTGCTCAGCAATGCTACCCTACTGGAGAGACCCAGGATAAAACATGGTGCTTCAAAGGTGAGCTAAAGACCACCACATTGTCTAAGTAGGTGTTGGCATGATCCTCAGCCCCCCCTTAACACCTAGTCCATGAGGCACTGGAAGGATGTGGCTGCTCCAATCTAAACGGCATGACAGTAAAATCAGTCCTAAAAGACAGGACTCTAAATGCAGTCAACTCCTGGCTGCTTTCTGAGCTACTCCAGCTTGTCTTTCATGTGCAAGACATAGCTGATGACATCAGTGTGTTGACTGGGCTGGCTATCTCCCAGGCTTCCAGAAGTACATTCAGAGGTCCCCTCATAGGACGTCAAACAGCAGCTCAAACGGGGAATAGCCTGTAGATGCCGGGGGAACCTCTTGGTAGATGAGTAACAGGTTGACAGTAGTCAACATCATCCTTATAAAAACCTGAAACCAGCTGGCTATCTTGTTCAGCGTCTTTTGCTGGCCCAAGTGACCAGCCCAAGGCACACTGTGCCCCAACGGTGCTTTTCAAAGAGTGCGGAACCACCAACTGTTCACTTACTTATGCGGTATAGATTGTCCTCTCTTACCACATGACACTCTTTTGACTTGGAGTTAAGCTCCACAGCCTCTTTAGCCACAATTTTATCAAATAAATCTTTAAGACATGGATCTGTTTGTAACAATGTAACACATTTTATCATTACTCATTCCTCAAGGGGTCTCCTCCACACAGTTACCTCTAACTTTGCCTGCTGTGTGTTTAGCTCTGGACTTTCTTTCCACCACATATTGGCAGAGGTGTCAATCCCGGGTTCATAAAGTAAAAACCCTGCCACAAATTTGATCCAATCACCTCTGAATCAGCTGATCGTAATGAGTACTGAAGACAGGTAGATCAGCTACTCAGTGAAGTTACATGTGTTAGAAGGAAAACATGGCAGGGTTTTTACTTTCTGAACCCGGGATTGACACCTCTGGATATTGGGAATGGCAACATTGCTAGTCCATGGCCACATAGGCTGCTCATGCTTTCCCAGACAACAAGGGCAGAAGATAGAGAGCCCACCTGTCCATAGGCCAATGGCTGGCCAAAACTATTCTCTATTAAGGGGACAAGGTGCTGGCTGGCTCATGGACAGCCTCTGCATCTGCTCTGTGCTGACATACCCTTGGAGCTGGCCAAACAGATGTTGGTGGGCCCTGAACTACAGGTCCCAGCTCTGGGCTTTCCTCTCCCATTGCTCCTTGCGCTCAACATTTAAAACAATGCAAAAATTGTTAAATAAATATTTTGTAGACAGAACCACAGAACCACAACCGGGCAAGGTAAAAGTTAAACTGGTTGTTCTTTGTTTGAAACATGTATCTTCACTGTATTAACAATAAATCCAACTTGATTGGAAATACTATGCTTGCTTGTTGTATGTGTCATGTCAGAGTTTCACTACTTGTACCTTACAAACAACACTACATTGCTGGTGCGTGCACTCACCAATCAACAGGTTTAAACATGGTGATATAACAGCAGCATGGTGTCATAGCACATTCTCACAATCATGATTTAATTGTTAAAACAGTGGTCCTTAATTATTTAAGCTGTTTGTCACTGGCAAAGATCGTTCAAACATTTTAAAGAAAAAGCCATTACAGCGATAATGTCACGTGGTGTGGAGTCACAGCATCACATACCTGAGACCTCAAAAGCATTTCTTTTGCCGGATGTTTAATAGCTTTGCCCTTCTCCTCAGTGTGCTTCGAGGCCGATGATGTTGTTTTATGTTTTCTGAGGGTGGCTATGTTATTGGATTGGGATCACAGCTGGCCCCCAGCGCACTGCGACACATAGAGCGAGTGAGAAGCTCTCAGAAGACAGATGCACTGAGAAGAGAGAGCTGCAGAGGAAAAAACTTTTGAGGGAACTCTTAAAAAAGTTGGGTGACAAATGGATGACAGTCCGCATAGGCTTCCAATTCATCACATCTCGTCAGGCCGATCACTGGATTAATCCATAAACAACATCATCGGCGGCCCTCCCCTCCAGGCACCTTTAAGTCGGCATGTGTCTGACGGTGAAGGAGAGTCAGTTAGGGAGGTGACATAGTATTAGAGTGAGTCACTGCCTCGCTGTGGGTTTCAGCAGTGCTGAGGCACATAACCACCAGACCACTAGATTCCCCCTTTGGCAGTTGGTTTAGTACTCGGGGAAGTGAGACTTACTGCGTCATGGCTCTGGGCAGACTTCTCAGGGACATAGGTCTGGGTCACTGTGTGGTTGAAGGGAAGTGCAAAGGTGTTGGGGTGTGGGTGGGGTGAATCTGAGGACCCTGTGCTGACAAGAGGTCCTCATAGAACATTACTATTTCATGTAAAAAAAACTGATATTTCCCAGGGTTGAGAGATTCAAGCAGAAGCCCTGGTGAGAATTGGGGACCACTGACAACACTTGTTCTATTTGGTGTTGACAACAACACCGGGGATAGGTCTTTTTGGGGATGGAAAAAAAGACATCCTCTAAAAAAATCTATTCTCACAGCAATTGAGCTGTCCCATGAGCAAGCAGGTGGCCTGAATTATGGATCAGGCCTAAAAGCATGGCAGACCGTTTTTGGGATATAGACATGAGAGGTAGCCCAGAGGCAGCATGATGCCTTTGACCCAATTCAAGCTTGCCTGGCAGGAAACACTGGTACTAACTGTTTATGAACCCTACAACATCTTGTTTTTTTAATATTGCATCTAACTAAATAGTTTTTTGACATGCTTGTTTACTCTTTTTTCAATTTCATGTCAAGAATTGAAATATATCTTAATGTTTGTCTCATCAAGAATTGAAATATATCTTAGGAGGTGGAGGAAATATGTTTACATTGTCAAACCCACGCCATAGTCTTGATCAGGAAGAGCACACTGTCTTACGTCTCAGCTGCAAGAGTCTAAAAGTACAGAAGAAAAATCTTTAGGCCGAGATGGATTGTTATTGGAATATGTCTTCCCACCCAGTGCCGAACAGCTTCTGGGGGGATTATTTTCTCCACACACTGCATCGTTTCATATCATCCCCTGAGCTCAGATGAAATACATCAAAACAGCAAATGTGTTTTGGGGCTTCTGGCATCGTTAATACTCTTATCACAAATCAAAACTGAACAGCCCAAAACCAAAGTCTTTGTCCCTTGTCCTAGCAGAGGAAAGTGTTTTATTTTCTAAAAAAGTATGTGAGTGAGACACCATTGATTTAAAAAGACCCCTACTCATCCTTGTGTCTGTGATTTATGTGTTATCTTTTAGCCCTGAAGACATTGTCCTCCAGGACCATATCTGAGCTGACTTTCTTCTTTAAAAGACATTTTGGCATGTCTAAAATGTTTATCCATACACACTAGGTGCCCAGCACTCTGTGCCTCTACACACTCTTCACCAGTCTCTGCCTCTCTGCCTCTCTGCCTCTCTGCCTCTGTCACACACACATACACTGATGACCGCCCTCCCCGCCGGTCCAAAATGTCACACGATATGATGAAAGTTCTGCGCTGTGTGTATAGTAAAGATTTACGACAGGCCCCTGACGTGCCACCGGTTGCAGTGGTGGTGCATAAAAGGCTACAGTTTTCTGTCCCTCCATGCCAAACATGTGCTTACCTTAAGAGGCCATAAACTATAACAAGAGGATTACAATAGGCCCTGTCTATGCACCAGGGAGCCTCAACAAACAAGGGTCTGGCCCCATTTCTCATACTCTCTCTCTCTCTCTCTCCATCTCTCTCTTTCTCTCTCTCTCTCTTTCTCTCTCTCTTTCTCTCTCTCTCTCTCTTTGTCTTCTCTTACCTATCTCTTCTTATTGTTCCTAAGTTTGACCTCTGTCATTCAGTGATGGCAACCATGTCTCTGAGTTTCTGTGCATGTGTACATGTGTGTTCCCTTTGGGGACAAACTGGCGGTCTGTGTCTGCTACGTGGGTGTTTGGACATGGCTAATTGGTGCCGTACTGCTGCAGGGTGCCCCCGCAGACTTGTCCTTTGATGCCCCCCCCCCCCCCCCCCCCCGTATCCCCAGGACCACCCAATTAAAACACACTGCAGAGCCGGGTACTGAAAAGTAGCTGTAAAAGCCCACTCTGTATTCCACCGGAGTACCTTTATTTAAGAATGCTCCTGGCTAGATGTCTTACAGGATGTCGCTGTGAGGAGACTGTGTTTTAGTCCACAAGCTGGAAAAGACACACTTGGGATGTGTGTGTGTGTGTGTGTGTGGTGACGCATTTTTAAAATGCCTAGTTACCAAGCCACGTGCGCTCATGATGTTCCACGCATTCCGAGTCGAGCTCCTGAGATTGTGACATTTTTAGACTCATTAGGACTCTGGATGTTTGTGTGTATGCATCCTCGTGCGCGTGTGTAAGTGTGTGTCTATGGGGTGAGGGTAATGTGAATGCCATTGAGCTCCCTCAGGGCAAGGGCGTCGAGAAGCACAGAGGTATTTATCATTCCCTGTTAAGGAGAACCTTGTCTTATTGCACCCGCAGGCTATGGATGAACCCTAATTGAAATTCTGTTGCAATGTTGCTTTATTTTCTTGACAATTCGAGAGGAAGAGTGATGCTGAAAATCAGAACAAGCCTCCTGGATGTGGTCCATAGTGAAAACCTCTTCCAGGCAGTGCTGTGCCTATAACAGTCTTTACCTGTGTCCATTGCATTTTACATGGGTATTGGCATTGGCGTGAAGTTCTGTTTACAAGTACAGGAATGCAATATTGCACGCTCTTAAAATGTTGCTATAGAGGATGAGATGCTGAGACCTTGAAAAGCAATTTAGAAGAGTAGAAGAGTAACTGCCCATGTCAAAGCTAACTGCAAAGCCTGTCTTTCACCGTATGGAGTGCATAAGCACTAGTCAATGTGTGGGCTTCCTGTGGGCTACTCAATTAAGTTTACTTCCTAGTCTTTCCTATTGTGTGCGTGTTTGTGTGTGTGTATGTGTGTGTGTGCGTGTGTGTCAGACAGTTTCTCATCAGGCTTTATATGTTGTTGAATGCACACTACAGATGATCACAATGCCTTTTTCTGTGTGTGTGTTTGTGTGTGTGTGTGTGTGGTTATATCTACAGGTGAAATGGAAAGTCACCAATGACTGATGTCTGAAATGGGAAAGTAGCGTGACCAGGGCTAATATCAACATGGCCGCCCACCGTATCCGAGTGACGAACAACAACAACATTCTTCCGCGCTGCAAGTCAGAGGGGACGCTCATCGATCTGAGTGATGGCGTGTCTGAAGCTAGTCTCACAGAGGTCAAAGGTCAGTGTGGAAGGTCTACTGTCAAAGTTCTTAATAGCCTTTTACTTTTTTCTGCAAAATGTTCGGTGATGTGAAGGCAGGTTTAGCTGTAAATAACACCTCTTAAAATGGGTCTCTACTCTAGTTGGTAAGATATTTGAATTCAGACTGGCACACATAACCTTGCATAATAAACAGACCATGTAAAACAGACCATGTTGCAATCACAACATGAGAGCATTGAGATTTATTAACATGAAAATTAATCAGAGCAGTTGTTAACATTAATGAGGTAATAACTACAGCGGGAAATCTGGGTTACTGACACATTTATTCTGAAGATTAATGATTTATTCATATTAACAAATGAATTCAATTATGTAAACAAGAAGGTCCAAGATATGCACAACAAAACAAGAAAACGGCGTACATGGTAAACCATCAACCCCAGGATTGTTTATTGTTTGTGTTCATGCTGACATCTGGGGCTTGTTTCAGTCAGTGGTTGCAGTATGTAAGGGATAATGGATGACTTTCATGTTGTAGAAGTTAACACATATTTGATGGAATATTGAGGTCATGATGTGACTGTTACTGAATATTCTCTCTTTGCAGTGCCTTCTCCCAGTGCCTTACGCCTGGACACGTCTGCCTCGTTTGGTACAGCGCGGGAGGTCGTCGCCATTAAGGATTACTGCCCGTCCAGCTTCACCACGCTGAAGTTCTCCAAGGGCGACCGCCTGTACGTGCTGGACACGTCCGGAGGGGAGTGGTGGTACGCCCACAACAACACAGAGATGGGCTACATCCCCTCAGCCTATGTGCAGCCGGTCAACCACCGCAACTCCTCACTCAGCGACAGCGGCATGATCGACAATCTTGGGGACGTGTCAGAGGAAGGGGCCAGGGAGCTGGACCTCCTTGGTGAGTGGAGTGGAGTGACTCTGACGCCCTCCTTGCCTTACAGCAGCAACCCCTTCTCCGTGCGCTCCTCCACCAATCCTTTCCTCAACGGCTCCATGCAGGGTCTGCTGGACCAGAACATCCAAGAGAGGGCCAACCAGCGCAACGCCATGGACCTGCTGCTCTTTGACAGTTTTGCACCTTCCCCGCCCCCCTCTGCCACCAGCGTCAACTCCCACTCCACCACTACCACCAACGGACATAGCAATGGCATCTTTGACCACATGCCCGTCAGCCCAAACCTGGAGGCCTTGCAAATGCTCCGCAAGGACAATCCTTTCCTCAGGAGCAAAAGGTCTTACAGCCTGTCGGAGCTGTCCATACTTCAGTCTCAGTCCAACGCCCCGCTGCCTTCCAACGGCTTCTTCGGTGGAATGAAGGCTCCGTCACCGGAGCAGTTTCAGAGCAGGGAGGACTTTCGCACAGCGTGGCTGAACCACAGGAAGCTGGCCAGGTCCTGCCACGACCTGGATTCTCTGGGTCAGAACCCAGGCTGGGGCCAGACGCAGCCTGTGGAGACCAACATTAACTGCAAGCTGGACAGCTGCGGCGGTGTGGTGCAGCTGCCCGACACCCATATCAGCATCCACGTCCCCGAGGGCCACGTGGCCTCAGGTGACACCCAGCAGATCTCCATGAAGGCTCTGCTGGACCCGCCGCTGGAGCTGAACAATGACCGCTGCTCAACGGTGAGCCCTGTGGTGGAGATCAAGCTCAGCAACATGGAGGTGAAGTCCTTCATCACGCTGGAGATGAAGGTGTCGGTGGAGGTGAAGAAGGAGCGTTCCCACATGGCTGAGGTAGTATGTGTCCGCAGTGACTTCAAAGAGGGGCCATACGTCCCCATCCCCCAAGCGTACATCTACAGCGACACAGTCCAGGTCCAACTGGACAACCTCGAGCCCTGCATGTATGTGGCTGTGGTGGTTCAGGCCCGAAATGTCTCCATCAACTCGACGGTGTGGGAGCACATGCTGAAGAAGCTGACTCTGGGTTTATATGGGCCTAAACACATCCACCCTTCCTTCAAGACTGTGGTGGCCCTGTTTGGTCACGACTGTGCCCCAAAGACACTGCTTGTGAGCGAAGTCGGTAAGCAGGTCCAGTCGGCAACTCCGGTGGCCCTTCAGCTGTGGGGGAAGCATCAGTTTGTGCTGAGCCGACCCCAGGACCTGCAGGTTGGTGTGTACTCCAACATGTGCAATTACGAAGTGAAGAGCAACGAGCAGGCGCGGACAGTGAGGGGCTTCCAGATGAAGCTGGGCAAGGTGAGCAGGCTGATTTACCTCATCACGTCACGCAACGCCGACGACATTTCCGACTTCACACTGCGGGTGCAGGTCAAGGACGACCAGGACTGCATCCTTGCCCAGTTCTGCGTTCAGACACCGCAGCCCCCACCTAAGGCCAACGTGCGGGCCAACGGCCAGAGGCGGTTCCTGAAGAAGAAGGAGGTTGGGAAAATCATCCTCTCACCCCTTGCCATCACGACCAAATACCCGCAGTTCCAGGAGCGCTGCATCACCAACCTGAAGTTCGGCAAGCTCCTCAAGACTGTCATCCGTCAGCACAAAAACCAGTACCTGCTGGAGTACAAGAAGGGGGATGTGATTGCCCTGTTAAGCGAGGAGAAGATCAAGCTGAAGGGACAACTCTGGACCAAAGAGTGGTACATAGGATATTATCAGGGAAAGACGGGTCTTGTGCACGTCAAGAATGTTTTGATCCTGGGGAAGGTGAAACCGATCTACTTCTGTGGGCCAGATCTCACCACAACAATCCTCATGGAGCAGATCCTGAAGCCTTGCAAGTTCCTCACGTACATCTACGCATCAGTGCGGACTGTGCTTATGGAGAACGTGGGGAACTGGCGGGCATTCGCTGATGCCCTGGGATATGGGAATCTACCCCTAACATATTTCTGCCGGGCAGAGTTGGACAGTGAGCCAGAGAGAGTAGCCTCTGTTTTGGAGAAGCTCAAGGAGGACTGCAACAACCTGGAGATCAAGGAGCGGAAATCCTTCCAGAAGGAGTTAATGTCTGTAAGTACCTAAAGCCTTCATAAACATTTGTGTATTAAAACCTGCATTGTGTTGACAGCAGGATTTAGCTTTGCACCTGCCAGGGCTTGAATTTGTGAACTTTCAACAAGTCTAGACTGCAGGTGTTCTGGTTAACAATGAGGCTAAAACTCATAGGCAGTAGGCATAGGCATGTTGTTCATTTGTCGTCTTGGCTGTGTAAGATGAACAGGCTTCTATATTAACATTTTTTCAATTATTCATGTTACTCGATGGTAGTAAATCTAAGCATTACAGCAGCAAATTGTGATTGGAGGCAGGTGTGCTAACTAACACATAATTGGCCCTTGTGGCAGTTGTTAGCATATGTCTGAAGGTGAGAGGAGAGAGATGTAGTCCTTGCACAGCACTACTCTCTGGCTACCATTGCATTTACATGTTGTTTGATCCCTCATGATCGTACATGTTCACCACAGCACTCTTCCTTGTACCTGAAACATTCTCGGTTGCTTCTCTCACTCTGACTCTCTCTCTCTCTCTCTCTCTCTGTCCGTCTTTTGATGTGAGGTTGCCGAGCATCTCTCT
>CM059275.1:11607701-11610201 GCA_030347295.1 Setipinna tenuifilis
CTATAGTACTTGCTTAGTTAGCACTGCAGGAAAACGTTTGGGTGTCATTTTATTTTATTGTGTTAAGCAGTGCACACAGTGCCTTTACAGGCACACACACACACACACACACACACACACACACACACACACACACATAGTTTTCTTATTGTCTGTAATTGTTTGTGAATCACTTCTCCTCAGAACTGGTGGAGAGCAAACCAAACCACATCTTAAGAAAAAAAAACACTCTAGCCTCTACCTTACGATTCACCGATAGTGGGACATTTAACATTTTTTTAAGGGTGTGTTTGGAAAGGGACATACAGCTTGCTGGCTTGTGTGTCATTTTTGCTGTTCATAAATATTTATTTATTTGCCCCTGCAGTAATGCCCCCGGCATCTCTAAGTTTGTTGCAGGGTAAGCGCTTTGTACTGTTGGGGGCATTAAGAATAATGCGAAGGCCGTAAGAGCACTCCTCATTGCACCATTTGTTTACAGTGTGGTTTTTGGAAAGCAGTCAGACACACTCAAGCCAGAGGAGTCAATTCTCAAATATAATGAGAAGTACTGTGTGTGTGACTGTGTGTGTGTGTGTGCGGTTGTGAATATGTGTGTGTGTGTGTGTGTGTGTGTGTATGTGTGTGTGTGTGTGTGTCTGTGTGTGTGTGTGTAAGTAATGTAAAGTGTGTACTGCTACCAAATGGCTATTTTATGGCATGAACAGCTCTTCACTTTATCATGGAGGGAGCTATTGTATTTTTCCTTTATGTAATTTTTAGGGAATATATAATAAATGTCGACAAATACTAAAAAGGTCCTACTGCCTAAAGAGCTTTATCATAACGGAACATTAGTGTGTGTGTGTGTGTGTGTGTGTGTGTGTGTGTGTGTGTGTGTGTGTAGGATATCCTCTCCTGCAACGTCTGCTGGTGGCATGGTGTCTCTGACAGGTGTGCTTTATCTGAAGTGGGTGAGGCACGTGTGTGTGTGTGTGTGTGTGTGTGTGTGTGTGTGTGTGTGTGTGTGTTTGTGTGTGCTGGGGGGTTGTGGGGCGGTCTGCTGTGGGTGGGATAGGTATTGTGACGGCGGCCTCCAGCACTTCCTGGAGCTGATGAATGGCCCCATCCACCCAACTGACGAATGAGAAGATGCCCCGTCATCCGTCACCCTAATGAAGCCTAACGGCCAACATGAGACAGTCAGGGAAGCCCTCAGACCACGGTGCTAAGAGGAACTAGCGATGACACTATCTAAGAACATAGCCACTGTGCTAAGAGGAACTAGCGATGACACTATCTAAGAACATAGCCACTGTGCTAAGAGAAACTAGCGATGACACTATCTAAGAACATAGCCACTGTGCTAAGAGGAACTAGCGATGACACTATTCAAGAACATAGCCACTGTGCTAAGAGGAACTAGCGATGACACTATCTAAGAACATAGGCACTGTGCTAAGAGAAACTAGCGATGACACTATGTAAGAACATAGCCACTGTGCTAAGAGGAACTAGCGATGACACTATCTAAGAACATAACCACTGTGCTAAGAGAAACTAGCGATGACACTATGTAAGAACATAGCCACTGTGCTAAGAGGAATTAGCGATGACACTATTCAAGAACATAGCCACTGTGCTAAGAGGAATTAGCAATAAGACTATGTAAGAACATAGCCACTGTGCTAATAAGAGTTAGGACTGGAACAGTCAATTAAGTCCACTGGCCCATTGTGCTGAGGGGAGCTGAAGCTATCTAGGCTAGCATTGTTAGAATGGGAATTCTTCCTGGAAGAGACAAGTCTTCAGGTGCTTCTTGTCGGTGGAGAGGGCTGACCCTACTGTCGTAGCAATCGGTAGCTTGTTCCACCATTGTGCGACAACAACGGAGAACAGTTTCCACTGAGATTGCCTTGTGTGAGAGGTGGGGGGGGGGGCACACAACCGCTGTGCCAAGATGAGCAACAATGAAGGGATCCCACTGGCCCAAAGGGCTCACAGAGTCTAGCAAGAGCAAGCACACAGCCACCGTGCAAAGAGCAAAGTCAGCACCTAAGCAGTGAGGGAAACCAAAGGGCAATGATGCTGAAAGTCAATGCTAAAAGAGCCATACTTTTTATTTTCACCACTCTCTTCTAAGGGATGCAGGGCGGAGCAGAGGTGGCCTTGCCTCCCTTTAAACCAGGCAACCCAGGTTTGATTCCAGATGTTGCGAGTCTCGTTAGATGAAAATATTGGATAAATACTGTGTTGGTTCTCATTCATTAAGGTCATGGTAGGTAAGCATTTAGTGTGAGTATGTGTTATAGGCAATTATATAGCCTAATTATTTTTTTGCGCTTTAAACACTTTCAGCTTCAAGGACTTTTGAGCCTTAAGCCGAAAAACACTGACGCTAGAGGTCTACCTGCCAACTTCTGCGGGGTAGCTAACAAAGGACTAAGGACAAATGGAGTGTGATATGTAAAAAAGTTTTGCATTCACAGACATTGAAAAATGACACTCAGGTCTTGGTGGC
>CM059275.1:11615201-11617701 GCA_030347295.1 Setipinna tenuifilis
ACGGACTTGAAGCAACTTTACTAGATTGGAAAATGTCTGGCAAAGGGGCTTGTTAATGGTACAGTGAAGCGATTAGCTGTTTTTGTTGTTTCCGTTGCGTCAGTGTTAGTGTCTGGGGCTGAAGACTGAAGTGCTACACCCAGCTGTCAGTGAGCCAGCGACACAAACGAGCAGCAGATGAGGGGCAGACAGTCCTCATGGGCCAGGAGCTTAGGATGGGAATCCCCATTCTGGCTCCGGGATCAGGACTTTAATATGGGAATCCTCGTTCCTTCTTTGTAGATGTCCTCATTCGGACCACACGTGAGAAACACAGGGCCCACAGAGGGGCAGTGCTGATTCTAGGCCATGTTGGGCCTCCCGGCAAAAAAAAACGCCATTTTTTTTGAAAACTGTATTGGCACCACCGCAGTTAAAAGGTCGTCAGCTCTCTAAGGCCCTTTACTGGTCTGGGGGACCCAAGTGATTGTGCGTGTTGCCTGTTGGCTACCTACGCGTGACGCAAGAGAGAGGAAGGCCAGACAGGAGATAGGCTTTTTAAATGCCAAGCATGGCATTTAATCTCAGATCCAAATTATTTCTTGAAATTCCCTAGGGACAATTAAGAGTACAGGCATTTGTTCAGTAAAAAGAAAACAAATGTGTGTGTACACAGAAAAACACACACACACATACACAATTAAAATGCCTACATTCATACCATAAAACATATTAGCACATGCTAGCATATCATAGTATACTGTGACAGAGCATAGCATCGTTTAGAATAGTATAGTACAGCATATTACAGTGTAGTAGGTTTCTTAGGGACCATTTACATTACATTACATTACATGACACTTAGCAGATGCTTTTATTCAAAGCGACTTACAATAGAGGACATAAGCAAGATACAGAGGAAAGCAGAAGAAAAGTACTCTGAATAAAGAAGGCTCTTTACAAGCTTCTGAATCGTAGAGACAGAGGACCCTACTGTTGTAGCAACTGGTAGCTTGTTCCACCATTGTGGCACTACAATGGAGAACAGTTTACACTGAGATCGCCTTGTGTGAGGAGAGGCCCTTCCAGGCGGTTTGTTTGTGAGGATCACAGTGGCCTGGATGGGACATAAAGCTTTATTGTAACCTTCAGATAAGCAGGAGTGGGCAGGAGCCTGAAGTTACTTTGTAGGCTAGAGTCAAAGCCTTGTGCTTAATTCGAGCAGCCACCAGGAGCCAATGCCAATCCATTAAAGCGATCATTCTTCTTTTGCCACCAGGCACTTAAACTCAGTTATTTCTTCACGGAAGGCCGCAGCTGAGAAGGAGAGGAGAAAAAAAAACAAAAGTGTCTGAAAAACATGAGGTGCTCAAATGTCGCTGCATAGCTACAGTGACTCACTCAAAGCTGAGTTCCAAATATCAACAGAAAAAAACGGACAACCATATGTAACTTTGGAATGGCAAAAAACCCTGACATTTCCAGTAAGCACTTTTTATAATGCTCAGATTTTTGAATATGAGCGACGTGTCTTGCTTAATGGAGGCAAGAAAAACATGGCAGTTTGAACGCCGCCTTGGGGAATGCTACAAATTGTAGCCACAAGCCAAGCTCAGACACACAGCAGCTGAGGGGAAAAGCCCCAGGATCACCCAGTGTTTACATAAATTACCCCCCACCGAACCGCCAGTGTTTACATAAATACCCCCCTGGGGGTCGGGAGAGAAAGGGAAACATCAGAAAGTGTAGGCAGCTGCTTCCTTTATCCCATCACCACTGCATAGATAAGATGCCTGTTTGAACTGCTACAAGACACTCACACCAACATAGATATATGTGTGGATGTGTGTGTGTGTGTGTGTGTGTGTGTGTGTGTGTGTGTGCGTGTGTGTGTGGGCTCCTCTTGGAGTGTGATATCCTGTGTGAGGGTAGGTCTGGGGCCTAGCCAAAGTGTAGCTAAATGCAGTGTCTGTTATAGTTTGATGTCCACAGTGTGGTGTTCTGATATGAGCTGGTATGATACCACAGCTTCAAAGGGCCAGCTGCAACACTCTGTTAATTAGGTTTTGGTTTGGTGTGCCTGCCCCAGTTTTGTTAGATTGGGTTCTGGGGTTTACAGTCTTCTTCCAGTCCTTTTCACTGTAGCTTGTAGTGACTGCTAAATCACATAAAAAAAGAAACATTTTGAAAGAAAGTGTTGGATATGGGAAAGTGGAGTTGGATATGGGAAGATTGGCGATGTTGAATGTTTTTTTATATATATATTTTTAACAGCTTAAAAGCTTGTGGGGGTGTGTAGTGTTGTGCAGTGTATGTAGTGGCCTGTGTGTGAATTGTTGTCAGTTGTTTAGTTGTAAAAAAGAAAGGTGGGTTTATAACTATTTATAGCCGTAACATTTGTGATCACAAAAAGGTGAGCAAATGCTGGTTTTAAAAGTGCTTAAACGACATTTATGCGCAGTTACCTCCCACTATGTACTGTGTGAACAGTGTGTGTCTAGTGGGCAGCGAGCCCATGTGT
>CM059275.1:11620201-11630201 GCA_030347295.1 Setipinna tenuifilis
GAAAATATAACTATGATTTTGACTATAAGCTTTATGTTTTTTATAGTGTAATAATTTCATAGGGTGTGTGTGTTTGTGCACGTGTGCGCGCACATATGCATGTTTGCCTTTTTATAGTGTAATAATTTTATAGTGTGTGTGTGCACACGCATGTATGTAGCAGCAGATAGATAGTAGAGATACTTTATTTATTCCCAAGGAAATGCTGTGTGTATATGTGTGTGTATGTGTGTGCAATCGCCTGTGTGTGTGTGTGTGTGTGTGTGTGTATCTGTGTGTGTGAGAGAGAGACCTGTTCTGACCCGTCTCCTCCATTGCTCCTGCAGGCTCTGCTGAAGATGGACTGCCAGGGTCTGGTGGCGCGACTCATCATGGACTTCGTCCTGCTGACCACGGCGGTGGAGGTGGCTCCTCGGTGGCGCGAGCTCGCCGAGAAACTGGCCCGCGTGTCCAAGCAGCAGATGGACGCCTACGAGTCGCCACATCGGGACAAGCACGGACAGCTGGACAGCGAGGTAATCATATCATGACAAAGACACTTTAAGGTCCTCATCCTTCAGAACACACAAGTCTACTGTCTGTGGTCAACTTGTATTACAATATTGCAAAGTAAGAAAGAGTAAGGTTTAACTTTTCAGAAGAAGTCCAAAAACAACAGCCATTCCAGGAAATGTATCTTCATATAATTTAATTCAAAATGTTTTATGTCAAGAGAATAATTTTATTTTCCCCCACCAAATCACATTAGTTTATATTATTGGGAGCACAAAACTCCACTTGTCAGCAATGTGGACCTCCGGTTCAATTCATTGTTACTTTATTAGCATGGCTGTTCGAATACAGATGAGATGAGTCATAGGCATTAGTTATTGATGATGAATTAATGGCCATGTAGAGGATAGTACCAACCCACTGAAAGATAATGATGTATGAAAACCAATACTAGATTCCAAGTACTCTAAGATACTTTTAGATAGGGCCTCCTGTACAGAGAAATTCGACTGAAATGTAGAAGATGTTCACTCTTCTCCATGCATCATGGGTCTACCTGCATACCTGCATACTGTACGTATGCAGCAGATTCCTGGGGCAGTCATTGTATTTTGTATTTTCCCCTGACAGGCGATGTGGAAGCCGGCATACGACTTCCTGCTGACGTGGGCGGCTCAGATTGGGGACAGCTACCGTGACGTGATCCAGGAGCTGCACATGGGCCTGGACCGCATGAAGAGCCCCATCACCAAGCGCTGGAAGCACCTGACGGGCACACTCATCCTCGTCAACTGTCTGGACATGCTCCGGAGCTCCGCCTTCTGTCCCGTCGCTCAGGATGATTTCGCCATCTAACCCACCCCACACCACCCCCCCCCCCCCAACCTCCACCACCCAAACTTGCGCCTCCCCACTGTCAATCAAAGCACCTCCTGGTCAGACGGAATATCCAGCAAGCCTTGAACTCTTAATGTCCACATATCCTCAACCAGGATCCTTATAAGGACTGTAACTGTTGACCTTGTAAACCCCGCCCACTTTGCCACAGACATTCCTCTGAGTGGTTGTTGACCCTTCCCCACCCACAACTCCGCCCTCATAGGCAGTTAAAGCCAAAACACTGATGTGGTTTCACTATAGTTTTTTTTCCCCGAGAATTAAAAAAAAATACAAGGGCCATTTTTACCTGGTAATGTCCTTTGCTATTTGTATTTTTTTATAGAAGCATAATATGGCACAGCAATGACTTTTAGAACCACTGTGACAATTTTCAATGTCAGGTTTTTTAAAAAGGAAAAATATACTGTATACACTGAAACAAAAGCCCTGCTTTGCTCAGTACGGCAGTGTGGTCTTATGTTTGAGTTCTCTCCGTGTCTCACTCCACAACCCTGGTCAATTTTCAGTTGCCAAAATGATGAACCCTTAGCCTTTAAGCTGTTTCAGTTCAGCTTTTAGCTGTGATTCAAGATTAGCGTGAAAAAGAAACTCACTGCTTTTGCTAATTTTCTATAACTCCAGAGCTCTCATTTTATTTTTTTGTTTTTAGAAAACTTTCACACTGAGGTCATGCTGTCTTAATTTTAACTGGCAACCACATGCCAGCCTAGCATACCTACTTAAAATCCTGTAGAAAATTTGATTCCATTTACACTGCGGTTAGCCAAAGCTGTAGCTTGGATAATGGCAACCCTCTTGGCCAACGTTAGTGTCTGGAGGTACTCTTTCATGTTGGCAGCACAGTGTGAGGAATATGAAGGATCTCCTGCTGCAGCATTAGTAACAGATGTGCTGCTTGTTTGTGTTTATTATGAATTCAACAGCTATTAATCAATGGCAGCCTTAACCATGAGCCTCCAGAACATCAGCAGTGGTTCAGCTAAAGAATAAATGAGAGATAACATGGTGTTAAAAAGAGTCCTTGGACATGGTGGGCTGTGAGAGAGCCTGGTCCGGATTTTTCAGTCAGCTAGTGTGAACTACACAAGGGTTCTTGTAGGAAAGACACAGCGCTAATTAAACTATTTACAGTGTTAAAAGCAGAGCAGTTTAATGGCTGTTGTCCATGGTCAAGGATGCCTCTGATGAACCTTCAGAGTCATCCGTCGCAGTATTATCTTCCTTAAACTCTTTAACCACTAGGACCTGTGGAAAAATAAAAATGTTTATGCTGTAATGATGTATTTATGAGGGTTGTTGCAGATAGCTGTCATGGTTTACTATATGTTTCTGTTTTCATACCACGTTTATACCATGTTTTCTTTTTCTCTTATGAAGCAAATATACAAGGAACAGAAAGGAAGGGTCTCATTGTTTTGTTTTGTTTTTGTCTTCTGTATTTTCTGCTGCTTTGCTTTCTTAATCATGTGATTTTAAAAAAGAGAGAAATCAGCTTTCTTTGCAAGGCTTAGCTTGTTGAATACTTTTTTTTTTCTTCCAGTCACTAGTACTGTATGTTTGCTGCATTCTCATATTGTTTGGTGTCTTTGGGAAAATGAATGTATATATTCTGTATGGTTAGAACAGTAACTTTGTTTTGACCTTCTGTTGCTTTGTTGGGTTGGTCTCATAGATCTTTGGCATTTTTATTGTTATTATTATAATTATTATTTGCAATTGGCATACTGCTCTCTTTTTGGAAAGTTCAATCAAACTATTTAGCCGCATATTGCCTTTGTGTTCGTAACAAGTTGTGGTGACTAAATGACTTGATTGAATTCCACCATTTTGTCATAGTTTCTGCCAAACATGAAGGGGGAACAAGAACCAACCGTGCTGTTACATTTTGTTCCCATGGAGTCAATAAAACAGCCATCAGGTACAAAATGTTCCTCTCTGAGTTTTGGGCTGCCCACGCTCGCCTGAGTCACATCACTTTAAGAAAATAAACATTGCTGTCTCGTGCTTGCTCTTTTAACAAAAAAAGACATCATTTTGGACAATTACCAAGCCATGAAGGACAGATGTTAGATTATCTGTTTTCCACAGGCAAGACGGTATGTAATGAATGAGTCTGGTTTAGAAACGTTTCCTGCAGAGAAAATGTAAAAGCGGTCTTCAGACGAAGAATATGTTTATACTATTCTCAATATATAGCATATACACTGATGGGCTCCACCCAAGTGCTGTGGCCTGTGCTATAGTTCAGAAACAACGACAGTGTTATTCACTGACACAGAAACATGGCGATAAAGGATCTTCTCACAAAAGGATGAGCGTTGTAATGGTGTTAGAAAAGAAAGGAAAAAACTGTGCCTGTCCATCTCTGGCAGATTTCTTTTCAGAGCAGCACACAGAGTTGGCAGGTCTTGTAGTTGTACTGTGTCTTGACTGCTAGACACAGTTGGCAGGTCTTGGAGATCTCTTAAATGCTACACTGAATGCCAACAGTGCAGTGGAATGGAGCAGGAGACTAACTTAGGATATTACCCACTGCTGCAGTGTGTGTGTGTGTGTGTGTGTGTGTGTGTGTGTGTGTGTGTGTGTGTGTGTGTGTATGTGTGTGTGTGGCACACAGAAGGTTCAAGACACACCACACAGCACTTGGTGTATTTGGAATTCCTCCAAGCTGAGCGTTTGTTTTAATGCCACACGCACGTGTTCTCTGCATTTCTAAGCACTCAGATCACACTGAAGCTGGAAATAAAGCCCCCACCAACATGTGAATCAGAGAACTGAGTGGAGTGTGTAGTGCAGCCACACGGAAGGAGCCCAAGTGTGCTGTTATGCTGTTACAAGCAACTCAGTCCTAATTAGATTAATGAGCAGGGGAAAACAAAGACTGGAATGCATTAAGTCAATACAGCTGGAAAACAAGATCTTAAAAAAAAGAAATAAACACAGTCATTGCTGGGAAAGTTCTAGAATACCATTGTTAATTGGCCAGAAGTTGAGTCTCCAGGCACGAAAGAGCTTTTGTCCTCAACTTGAGCAAAGCAGCACTGTGCAGCACATTCAACATGAAATTTTCTATGACTCCACTGAGCAGGGAGTGAGGTGAAGTTTCTTTTTACAAGATACAGAAGAACGAAATAATTAATGAATAGAGAAAGAAATAGTGGAGAAATAAAGAACATTTTCATGTGATATAAAGTGACTTCTCCATGTACTTCATTTACACCCTTGGTCAGTGATGTGCAAAAATTGCCTTTGAATCCTAACATCTTTATCGGTATCTGATAGTGAGAGCTTCCTCTGAAACGAGGACACTAATTAAACCCTGGTTGTTCTGCATCAGGGTTCAGTACATCACTTTCTCGCTCCCCCTCTTCTCTCTTTGATCACGCCTACATATCATCCCTAGGACCCCTGATACAGCATGGAAAAAATCATCTTCAAATTCTTCACATTTATCATCTAAAATTTCTCTCATTTTTTCATTCCCTCTGTGGGAAAGTGTCAGCATAGTTCCTAACTATTTCACTGAAAACTTTGTTTTCTCCTAGTCTCTTGGTGGAAAGAGACCACCAACTGAAGCCAGTGAACATTGGCTATCTCTTCAAAAATCACATTCCTTAGACAACCAAGGAAAACAGCAGTGATAGACAAAAGCAGGGTGGCGCGGTTTCAGGGCTAGGTATTGTTCTGTAGGTGGATAGCAACATGCCACCCCCCCCCCCCCTCTCTCCTCCTGGGCTTCCCAGGCCCATAAAAGGAGGTGTGTTCTAAACTGCAACGTGACAGAAAACAAAAGCAAAAAAAAAAAAAAAAAAAACTAAATCATCTTGATGACGTTATCAACTGTCACATGGTCCCATCTCTTAATTAGGCTAATTAAAAGTCTGGTAATTATTCAGGCGTGACAAAAGGCGGTCATTCAGGGGAGGGGAGGGATGGGGCCCGTGTATCCATGGAGCTTGGCCTCTGTGCCCTGGAGGGGTGGAGGGGGAGTGGGGTGGGGGGGGGTGCGAGATGAGGTACGTGGGAGAGAGAACATTCTTCATGGTCGCTTGGATACAGCTGAATGCCTGTCTATAGCTGGCTTGCAGAGGTAGGGGTCAGCCCATTGTCAGGGGGGAGCAGGGTGGAAGGGAGGTGGAGGTGGGGGCGGGGGGGTGGGGGGGTGATGATGCGTCGTGTGAATCACGCATACGGTAATGAACACAAATGAGGCACGTACGCCAGCATGTTCCCCACCCCCAACCCCACTCCCCCATTCTGCCCCTCAATACAAACACACACTCACAACCACCCAACCGAATCCTCTTTGGGTTTCCATAGAGTTGCTGCCCTGTGATGCAGTCCACAATGCTGACACAGGCTCTTGGCTGGACAGCTGAAGTTGTCACCTATAGCTTAGCCTGTTATCTATTTCATATGGTACTTCAGTTGTTCTTCTACCGTGCAGAATGCATTTCAGACCCAAAGCAAAGCTAACTTGCACAGTATATTTTGTATATGTTAAGACTTGTTTCTCTTTATTATTTTATTTCACTCCTTCACTTTTTAACTTTAGTGAGAGTCAATATTGTTTAAAAAAAATGGTTGCCATGGAAATGGCCCTGGACATACTAGGCACTATCAATTGCTTTAAAATTGACAAAATTAAATCTAACAAAAAATCTTTGCTGAAGCGTGAAAGATAAAACACACACACACACAGACACACACTCACACACACACAAGCTCTAGCTCTTAAATGTGTCTTATACTCCGATAAATTATGCTTTCTCATGCACGCGTAAGATCCGTGTCCTGAGGAGAGAGCGAGGAGCGTAATGACTTGTGAATAGCTGTGCAATCATCTTAAAAGAGCCCTGATGGAGAGACGAGGCTTAGTCTTGTGGCCAAGGCTGTTTGGGATTCACATTATTCATGTGTTAAGTCTCACCTTGCAATTTATCCACAGAACGGAGCATGAAGGAGAAACATATTGGCTGAATGTACTGCTTTGATGACTTGGTGTCTCTATGGTAACCTCCCCTCACAGAGTACACACACACACATGCACACACACACACACAAACAGACACAGACACAGACACAGACAGACACACACACACACACACACACACACACACATGCACCAAAGAACACTCACACACCAGACACACGCATAAACACACACACACACACACACACACACACACACACACCAAAGAACACTCACACACCAGACACACAAGAGCACCCACACATACACTCTCTCGCACACACAAACACAGACACACACAAACTCACTCACTCACACACACACAAACACACACACACAAACACACACACAGAGCAGATACACACATTTGTCAAGGGTATCTTCAGATCATGTTTTCCTCTGGGTAAAGGCTGGGAAAAAAGGCCCTCATTGTCTGCTGGCAACACATGACTATCAGAGGAGCTGAGGTTAGGGGCTAGAGGGAGAGAGAGAGAAACTGACTAACAGAGAAAGACAGAGACAGACCAACAGAGAAAGAGAGACATACAGAATGACAGAGAGAGAGAGAGAGAGAAAGAAAACCAGACAGATGAACCGAGAGGGGGAGGAAGAGGGAGACGGAGAGAGGCAGACAGACAGACAAAGATAAGAAGAAAGTAAGAAGTCGAGAAAGGTAAAGAAAGGTTGTATGAGACACAAAACACTAAGGAGGAGAAGGAGAAGTGGGGTGGTGGTGGAGGGCGGGGGCTACATTTTCACAGTGAGGGCTAAATGAAGACTTACTGCAGCTTAGCGCCTCAACAGAAGTGCTTGTTGTTGTTTTTCACCTCAGCAGCAACAGCCGAATATATAGCCTGAGGCGCCATTAAAGCGCTGTTAGCTCCACTTTAGCCGTAAAAACCACACGGAAGGCCTTTGTAAATCTCCCCTAATGACGCTATAAAGAAAACGGCGCACTCAAGGATCACCTTATACATCGTTTTTGTTTCATCCCCACTCTAAATATGTCTTTCCCCTTCCTCTGCCTTTGCTTTTTGTTGCTGAGGTGAATGTGTTAGCACGTGAGGCTATTAGCGTGTGGCGTGGGAGAGGAAGTGTAACCTCTAGCTGGTGATAGCTGGCTGTAGCATGGCGCAGTCGCTAAGCTCTTTAATTACATAGTCGCTTCGTCTGACTCAGCCGTATGGAGGGGATGGATAACAGCACAGAGAATGAATCAATCTGTCCCTCACTCACTCCCTCTGTCTCCTCGTCACTCTACCTCTCTTACTCTCTCTCTCTCTCCTTTACTCCCTCTCTCTGTCAATCTGATTAGCTCTCTTTCCTTCACTTGTCCCCCTTTTTTATGTCCCTCACTCCCTCTCTCTCTCATCACTCTTCCTGTCTTTCTCTCTCTTCATCACTTTCTCTCTCCCTCATGCTTTTTTTGAACTCTTACTCTCTCTTGCTCCCTCACTCTCTCCCTTTCTCTCCTACAGATACACTCTCCCTAATTCTCTTCATCTCTTGCTCTCTCTCATCTCTTGTTTTTTTTCTTCTCTTTGTTGCTATCCTACTTTTCTCCATTTCTTTCCTTCACTCTCTTCTTCTTCTTCTCTCTCTCTCTCTCTCTCTCTCTCTCTCTCTCTCTCTCTCTCTCTCTCTCTCTCTGTTGCCATCCTATTAATCAGTGAAAAGTTATCAGATAAATATCTTTAACAGTGTGTCCCAGGGGAGAAAAAAAAGAAGGAAAACAGCGTGGACATTATATTAGAAATTCAGACGGCCAAGCACAGTAATTGCTTTGGCAACATTTCTGTTAACTCTTCACCCCCTTAAAGCTATATTAAAAAATAGATGCACTGCAATTCCATGTTAATAGCTTGCTGTTTTATTTTATTTTTCTTGGAAATGATACATTTCGAAAATTGCTGAGTTACCTGCCGTCTTTTCCAAGCCAAGCCCAAAAAGGGCCATTAACATCCATTAGACCCACAAACCACTTCACTGCTTTTATGCTGACCAAACACAGCAAAACTAAAACGTTGATAAAAAGGTTGCTATATCACAAAGACCACCCTAGCTTCTGCTTGTACTCAGAGAAAGAAAAACAATTTTGCTTTAATCTCCCCAACATGTGGTATGTTTACACACACACATTAAAATAGCTTCTCTACTGATGAACATGGGTCTTGAGTTTTTATCCACTTCACACAACAGTAACCTTGACAGCACAGTACAAGCTGTTACAGATTTCCTCACTTTGTGATGGTCAGCCTGGATTGAGAAGCTACAAGGTAGTTCCACATATTCCAAATCACTTAGTTGTACTTGTGGTACTTAATCCAGAGGATTTCAATAACTAACTTGTTACCTGGCTAAAGAGTACATTATTTAGTGAATGGCTGGAACAAATATGTAGATTTGGATTCTAGCTTCTGAAGCCAGGTTGCCCATCACTAGTATAGTTGATCTCATAGCTGGCATAGGATAAGAAATAAACATATATAATGAATTACAAATAGAAATAAACACACTATGACAAACATCCCTGCTTTTTTATGTAAGTTGTTATGGAACTTCTAGTAATGAAGAGAGGCAGAGACAACTAGACGACTCAGTCACTAACCTGTAATTACATAGAAGCTTGTTTCTGTCTAGCGTATATGCCACTAATTCTTTCTTTCTTTCTTTCTTTCTTTCTTTCTTTCTTTCTTTCTTTCTTTCTTTCTTTTCACTAGGTATCTCCGGCTCTGCTGTATTTGTGTCAGTACACACACACACACACACACACATACACACACACACACACACACACACATGGGCGTGCACAAACTCTGCAAAATTTTCCATAATTGCCAACCACCCCCTGGCAGACTCCACGCTCCATGCTGCTAAAAAGGCCCAGCACCTGCCCAGCAGATGCAGCATTGATGTGATGTGTTGAGGGTGGCAGCAGAGTGGCATCCCTCCTTAACCTCCAGAGCTTTTTCAAAAAGCAAAAAGGCCTAACTGCTGACATCTCCCTGCTCTCTCCATGATAAGCACTCTTTCTCGCACATGCTGTACACACAACCCTTTACACATACACACACATTTACTCTCTCTTTCGTTCTCTCTTTCCCTCTCTCTCTCTCTCTCTTACACACACACACACACACACACACACACACACACACACACAGCCACACACTCACACACACACACACTCTGAGGACGAGGTAAGGGCTTTGAAATAGCCGAATGAAGCTGTGATCATGGGATTGGTGTAGAGAGTGTGTGCTGTGTAGTTAGTACACAAGCTGCTGACACACTGAAGGAATGTGTTTAGAAAAACGTGATTAAAGATTAATGAGACACTTCAAACCGCATTTCTGTGTTATCTTCTTGTAATGTAGTCTATGTTTTTTATGTAAACAGTAGACCTTTTCACAACACTCCATGTCTTTTTGTCTTTGAGATGAAGGTTGTTCCAAAAGTCTCTTTTGCGTGTGTGTGTGTGTGTGTGTGTGTGTGTGTGTGTGTCTGTGTGTGTGTGTGTGTGTGTGTGTGTGTGTGTGTGTGTGTGTGTGTGTGTGTGTGTGTGTGTGTGTTTATAGGGGGATTTCCACTGGGGAGCGTTCCAGTGAATTTTTCGTCCCTTTCACAGTTTTTGCG
>CM059275.1:11637701-11650201 GCA_030347295.1 Setipinna tenuifilis
TTTGTTTGCGCTGCCAAATCGGTTCGTAGTCCTGTGCTCTCACATCCTATCTCTGCCGTCAGCTGCAGCCCTTCATTATTGTACGTTTCCAGTTTGCCGTGTCACTATGGCGACAGCGCGCCCGTCTCCGAGAAGGCACCTGTCGTAATTGTTCTTTCTGTCGCTGACATTTTTTTTCTTTGTCACCAGTGGCTGTTTATATAGCCTACAACCTGGAACACAATCATTACACCATGTTTATGAGAAATGACGGAAAACATAATTTGATGGTTTTATTAGCTACGGTAATGGATATTTCTAGACAGAACAACAAATGTTATATCTGTGGTTAATGGTGTGTGCTGAAAATTAAATGCTGTGTTTAGGTATAATATGACTTTCTCTTTCATCAATGTATGCATGAGGTCCTAAATGAATGCAACACTTGGTTGAGTTTACTGTATAGTTGAAAATTAATATTTTATGACCTGCATTCAAACTGTAAACACATTGTAAGTAATTGTCACTGCATTCTCATATATATATATGTGTGTGTGTGGATCTAATTGTGTGTGTGTGTGTGTGTGTGTGTGTGTGTGTGTGTGTGTGTGTGTGTGTGTGTGTGTGTGTGTGTGTGTGTCTGTGTCTGTGTCTGTGTTGTATATTACCAATTGTCCAGAATGTGGAAAATAAATATTATTTTCACTTTTCATATAAAAATACAGGCCTACTGCAACATAGCATTTAATTTTTAATCACATTTTTTTTTTGTAAAAACTGTTAAAACTTTTTTTTTACTGATTTTTAAACCATATCTTTGAGGACACTCTGACATCTAGTGGCCATCTGTTGTAATTGCATGTACCGCATAAAATAATGCAGAGTGCATTTGGCAAATGAATATATTTAAAGTAAAAATAAGAAGAAGCATGCCAATAGACAGCCAGCACAATTTCAAACTCTTCTTTTAGTGAATGAAAGCTATTGTATTCTTTAAATACATATTTTTCATTGGATGTGTTGTAGATTAGCAAATGTCCAGAATGTGGAAAATTATTACCACTTTTCTCTTTTTATGTAAAAAATATAGGCCTACTGCAACACAGCATATTTTAATGACAAATTATTACATGCCTTGGAAAACTCTACCATTGTACAAATGTAGGCCACTGTTAAAAAATTGCAGAATTTCTATAATTTTATCTGAAATAGCAGGTATTATATAGGCCAAAAATGGCCACTCATAAATTTGACACCGATCTGTAAAATGGCTTCACTGGCTGAAATTATTTGGCAGGAAAAGCTTAGCAGAAGCCTGCCAACAAAACTTTCAGATGCAAACTAAAAGTTGAGCACCAACTGATGGAGATTGAAAACATTGTTAACCTCTGAGGTTTGAAATTAAACTATGTCCATGCCACCACATGCAGAATATAAAAAACAATTTCCTTATATGTGATGACACAACTTCACTTTACTAAAATGATGCTGTCTGGATTATGCTAAGCCATGGAAAAATAATTACCGTAGGAAAAACTGTGGACAAATGTTTAACCACATAGTGACAGCAACAAACTACATTTGTTTCTGATGTCCACAGTTCCAACAATTGTAAAAGGTTTTTTTATTTAAAACCATAGAGTAAACTAAATAAACCAACGACCGCTAACTCTGATTGTAAAAGTACACATACAGTGGAAGAGAATAAAAATAGGTTTTTAGGCCTGCATGGCCGCTGTGATGTCTATAAATGAAAGTGAGATGGATGTCACAGAACTGTGATTGAGAGATCACTCTTTAATTAAAAGCGAGACGAAAGCTGGTTTTGCTTCTGCTGGTTGTATGCACAGTAAGATGCTATGATTGGGTTTGAGAGTGTGAGACGGGGCTGCTGTTGAGACACTATGTTTGCGAAGTCATGACTTAACAGAGAGACAAAAAGTGGCTATTTATAAAATTAGTCAGTACTGTGATTGCCTACTATAGTATTGCCAAAAATGACACAAGAGGTGGCTCTTGAAGCTGCTTTACAACCAGTATGGAAGTATGCTGCTTTACAACCAATATGATGGGGGAGCTACTCTAACAGAGAGAGAGAGAGAGAGAGAGAGAGAGAGAGAGAGAGAGAGAGAGAGAGAGAGAGAGAGAGAGAGAGAGAGAGAGGCGGCTGAGGATGTAAAACAGTGTTGTATTAGTTAGTTACTACCATTAGTGCTGGGATAGGATGTTATTCTTGAGGGAGTATGTATGGCAGTAATGCTGTGATGGAGAAATCCCTTTATAAGCAATGATGAGGCTGATTTTGTGCCACTAGGTAAGTGCTGTGATGGGTGGGGTGTCTCTCTGAGGCTGCTCCACTGACTCACGGTCATCCCTGTGCAAGCACAGCCATCTCTGATCCATGACTAAGAACACAGACCAGCTCATCAGGGGCTCCACCTGGAGGGCTAACATTTGGATGACTCGGAAGGGCTAAGCATTGACAGGGGGGTCTTTGAGTACACTACAATAATCAGTAATCAGTATTAGTAATATAACGCAAGGGAGGCAATATGTGAATTCTTTCATAGGGCGTAAATTACCTAGCAGTCTTCCTGGACCAGCCAGCAGAGCTGCTGATTGGATCTGACAGTGACAGAGTGAAGACAGGAAGTGGATGGTGTGTGGAGTTCTACAGTGACAGAAACCACAACATCAATCTGGACCTGGGAACATAAGAAGAGGGGCATACCTGTGGACCGCACCAGTGGCATGTGCCTCAGGTGTGTCAATGTGCCTCAGGCATGGGTAAGAAATGGTATAGTGTTTTGGTAACATCACTGGCTGTCTGCGCAATGGTCAGTGCATTGGCTAGGCCTATAACTCAGCCTTAACTGGACCCAGTATAGGCCAACATTATACTCTGGAAAATAAAGGCGCTTAAATGGATCTGTGGATGGTTCAATAGAGAGTGAAAACTCTTTGTTGATACATTACATAATGTTAAAGGTTCTTCACATTAGAAATGGTTCTTCAGAGCCTCAAATTATAATGGGCTATGCTATGTCATATCGGTGCCAAATTGTTCTTTAAAGAATTGTTGTCGTGGCAGTTTTTTGAAGCACTTCTATGGCATCGCTCTGAAGAACTGGTACTGGCCCCATTATTTTTTAGAGGGGCAGAGCATAGCAGCAGACAGGGTAAGATCTCTGCAGATGAAATGAAGATGTATTTTTTTCTCAGTGCTAGGACTACCTGTACAGGTGAGAGCTGCATGACTGTCACATCCCTGGGCTTTCGGTACCGCAAATGTAATATGTACATTTCACTTACATATACAGTACAAATATACACATTAAGGATAATGGAAATATATTGGTGGGGTGGAGGGTGGTGGAGATGCGTCATCATTCTAACAAAAGTAGTTTGCCGGCTTGTAATGCCACACTTATGCACCAGGTGGCAGTACAATCGTGGGAACGTCTAATCCCATATGCAACCTCAAGTCACCAGCCAGAATCATTAGAACGAAGACCATTCATACTAATTTTTATTGAACGTTATCTTTGGGTGAAAGCATTAGCATTGCTGTTCAAAAGGTAAAGTGCAGTAGGTAAGAATAACTCATCAATACAGCCCAATGCCACAGACCTGTAGTAGACTATATAGTGCCTGTGGTAAAGATTGTATAGGCTACCTTCACCATGATGGGCCGGTTGCCCACTTGTCTATCTATGCTATGATTTTTTTTTCTGCCATAATGCCCACTAAAAAAAACAAATCTTCTTTATTGAATGTCATGGACATGAACTAGCATCACAGAGAATCGGCGCTGTGCTTAAATGAAGGTCGCTGACTGGGCTTGCTCGTGTGCTGGTGTTTTGCTTACACTGAGTGGGCGGAGTTCGGTTGCCGTGCAATGCCGTAGCAGCAACACGACGGGTGCACCACACACCAGCAGTACTGGAACTGCCCGTCGTTCAAGGCGGGGGTGACGAAAGGAGCGTGTCTCCCTCTCAACTGTGGCGTGATCGGGGGCTGCTTTCCACCTGAGGGAGAGGACCGTACTGCTGCTGGTAAATCTCGGTAGAGACTGTTCAACCCGCAGTGTCGCTAAGGTGTCGGTCGTCAGTCACCTCGCCAAAAACAAGATTTCGCATTCTGCTGCAACTGCTGTTCACGTCTCAGGCATACAGTCAGCTCTAGTGGTGAGCTGCGCGTTGGGCATTTTAATACCAGCTGGATCGCACACGCCCTTGCCTGTTTATTTTTGCTCGGGAATACCGGGGATAAAGATGCCCCAGGCTTATATTTTACCGGATTGCAGACGGGTGCTGGGGCGTTAATGCCAGACACTGTCTTGCTGCTGTGCGGCGCGGGAGTCTGTGAACCAGGCCGTCAGTGGGCTACAGGAGCATGTTTGTGGTATGATTTTGCATCTACATCGTTTGACTAGCCACTTGAAGTCGCAGGTGGACAGATCTGCCATTTAATTTCCCTAGGATTGTTTGCATTCCCCGTACATTACAGGCGTATGACCATTCTAATGATTCCCTGCATTGAGTCTTTCGTTTAGCCTGCGTAAAATGGGGAATAGTTTTTCCAACATCGCCGCATTTCAGTCCTTGCACATCGTAATGCTAGGGCTGGACTCTGCGGGTAAAACGACTGTTCTGTATAGACTCAAGTTTAATGAATTTGTCAACACTGTTCCCACCATCGGATTCAACACCGAAAAGATTAAACTAAGCAATGGCACAGCCAAAGGCATCAGTTGTCACTTTTGGGACGTGGGTGGTCAGGAGAAGTTGCGACCTCTGTGGAAATCTTACAGTAGATGCACGGATGGTATCATCTATGTTGTGGACTCTGTGGACGTCGACAGACTGGAAGAGGCGAAGACGGAGCTGCATAAAATCACCAAATTCGCCGAAAATCAGGGGACTCCTCTCTTAGTGATTGCCAACAAGCAGGACCTGCCGAAATCGCTTCCAGTTTCCGAGATTGAGAAACACCTGGCTCTTCACGAGCTCAGCCCGTCCACCACATACCATGTCCAACCCGCATGCGCCATCATTGGCGAGGGACTTCATGAGGGGATGGACAAACTGTATGAAATGATTGTGAAACGGAGAAAAAGTTTGAAGCAAAAGAAAAAACGATAATGGATAACTTATGGCGTTATGATTTAAAACACATTTAATATTACTGCTGCTTGAGTATGCCATGTTTCGACAGAAATGAAGAGATTTCTTGTGTGCAGTGATTAAGTTTTTATTATTTTAATTGTTGAAAAGTTATCCTAATTATTGCTGAGTTTCAGCGTGTTTTGCAAGCTAAGAGAATGAAACCTAAATGCTATTGTCGGCTACCCTTAGTTTAGTAAGATGAGGAAAAGTGACAGGCATCTAGGCATTCACAATCAAAGAGTTTAAACGGGCTGGTTCCTGTTCGTGGCTGCTTGACAATGTCAAAAAATGTAAATGTTATGGTTAGTTATAGTATTACAATGGTAATAGCTTTGAGGCATCCCTTGTAGAGACCATATTCCACACTGCATCACCAGTGGAGGCTGTTTCATACAGTAACTTAGTGTTTGTATTTTTTATTTGTGTTCTTTTCTACCTTTCAAGTGACATGCAAAAGTTTTGATTACTGTAAAACTTTCTCTTAACCACAATGCACATCATGCCTACTGATAGCTAAGTGGCTGGTTTCTTGATACTGGAACTGACCTGAGCCAGATCTTTGCATAGATGTGTGGCCCTAAGTTGGCCTTGGTCTGGCTAAGATCTGGGTCATTTTAAGCCAGACTAACTCCAGGGTCAGCTGCTGGCAGGGTTTGCCTTTTAGGTCTATGACTGTAACGATGTGCTCTCTGAATGCCCTTATGGTGAAGAGTTGGACAGCATGGTTGCCATATTTATTTCATGTTTAAAATGGTCCTTTAAGTTCCAAGAACACATCTGAGCACTTCATAGACAGATGTTGTCTCACACACCTTTATGATTTCAAGTTGGACTGTTCATGCACACAAAACCAAAAAGTGAAAGAAAAAAGGTCTTAAAATTTTTATATATATTAAAGTGTTTGCAGTTAGGTTGTGCGACACTGATACTGCTCCGTAAGTGAAGACTGCACCTGGGTGTTGTTCTGAATCAATGTAGAAGCAAATGAAATAAAAAAAGATGACAAAGCTTTATTCACACATTCTTAAATGTTCATTTCTTTGTGTATTTCTGCCTGTGGCTCTATGTGTGGAGAATGGTGGATCATGTATCATTTCCTTGGCGACCTGAAGAAATCAATTAAGTGGCTGTCCATGGGGTGGTGGATCCGTTACACAAGATGTTAGGTATGCTGGCGTACACGTGTCTGGTCCCATGGGTCTCGTCCACGGCGAACGCCTTCAGGCCCACAACTGACCCGTTGTCACTCAGCCAAATTGAAAGTGGATATTAATAGGTGTGTTCAATCTGTTGCATAATTAGAAAAGCCACCTATGGGTGAGAGATGTTAGATCTAATGGAGGGAGCTGCAGCCAGGCTGCGCTCTCTGTCTCTGTCTGTCTCTCTCTTTCACGCTCTGTCTCTCTTTGTCTCTGTAATAGTCTCACTAACTTTAGATTGTGCACACACAACCTTTGCCAGGTCTCTCTCTCTCTCTCTCTCTCTCTCTCTCTCTCTCTCACTCTCTCTCTCTCTCTCTCTCTCTCTCTCTCTCTCTCTCTCTCTCTCTCTCTCTCTCTCTCTCTCACTCTCTCTCTCTCTCTCTCTCTCTCTCTCCTCTCCCCCCTCTCTCTCTCTGCAATATAGTTATAGTAGAATGTGCACACACAGCTCTTGCTCTTTGCATTCGGGCCTCAACAGCATATGCCACATATGTGGGCCAGACCAGGGTCAGGTGTGTGTGTAACAGCAGCTCACAGAGGTTTCTAGAACCAATAACTTTAAAGGCAATAAAAATGTCAATTCTGAAGAGTTTTTTTTTTCACAACAGCAAAACAAGACGTCTGAATAACATTCAGGTGTGATTTTCCCCTGTGTTCTCATCTAAAAACCAGATCTCTTTGTAGGAGGAACTGGCTTCTTCTAGCCATTAGGTGGAATAGTTTTGTTTTTCCACACTCAGTTGAACAAAAACAGATAACAGATATTGTCTGGCAGCACAGTAGTTATGTCAGTGCTAGCCTCCACTATCTGGTGGATATGTGTGGAATTTGACATTTGGTGGGGTTATCACAAAATCCTTTTCTAGTAAATATGATGCAACCCATTAGTTAGCTCAGTTGCTGGTACAATCACAGCCGAGTCATGGGGTTCAAAGCATAACTTTGGGTTTTCAATAGCCTTCTTCTCATTCTTGTATACAGTGCCATTTGAGTCATTGTATGTTCTGCTTGTCATTTGGTTTTACAGCACTGTGTAGGCGGCCTTTTATTTAGCTGTTATGGGGACTCCCGCTGCACTGAAAGCCAATCTTAAGACCTTACTTTTAGAATGAAATGCCTTTCCTTAATCACACTAATGCCGATTCTCCTTTAAGGTTTTTGACAGTCTATAACCTGTCTGTAAAACATTCTGTTTGTCCATTTCAGTCATGATTTCTGGTTGCCTGACATGCAACACCTGCAGTCACAAAATAATTGTAAGAGGCGAGCACAAATACCTGTAACAGTACAACTTTAGGAAATGGACAGACCGACTTATTGTCATTCAGATTATACACCAAACAGTGCACATTTGGACAAAAAAATTGAGATATTTTTGGCCAGGATGGGAGATACTATCAGTTTGGGAGGGCATGAACTAGGCCTACCATTAAGGATAGACCTACTATCTCTCGTCCTGCAAAGATACAGCTCCTCTTTACTCTGGAGTACATCACTGGATCAAGTATAGGTACCATCACACTGGTCTGACAGGAATGCTGGGAGGATGAATGTTCTGAAGAGTGCAGGAGTGGATTTCACATTGCTGCATTCTTCTGTAGAATATTTAAAAACTCTCCTTTTGGATCATGAAAGCCATTAGCCCATGCAGGGGTTTATACAACCCTATTTGAGAGCCAAGGAGTAAGACAGTGTGGAGATCTGTAGCATGATGGATAGAGTTACTCACTGTTGCACTCTGAGGGATGAGGTGAATAATACATTGTCTCATGCTGGATTAACTAGATTATTCATTCAGTAGTCAACCATTTTGAGCTCCAAACATGGTGTTGGAGGACAAGGGTATTTTTGGAGATGTTGGGAATGGATGAATGCATCGCGAAGAGATATCAATAATAAATTGTCACTCCTGTGAAATGGGGTGGAAAATGTATTCTGAGGGCTCAGATATGCCAAAATGGCGCCCCACTCTTGAAACGGATGAGGCCTGGCCCTGATCTTCACAGATGCAACCTAGAATCTTGTTCCGTCTGGATTAACCCCTTCAGGATCGAGAGTTTTAATGCAAGTCATTCCAGAACTAAACTATACTGATAAAGAACGTACACTGCATTTAAAACAGTCTCTTGAGTCAATTATCAAATGAAACCTTAAGTTGGCAACACTCCAATCACATACCCCACATATATAAGTATATCCTACTGGCCTTGTTTGGGAATATTTTGGGCCCAAACTCAGGTCCTGTTAGGTAGAAGAGTGGCGCTTTAGACTGCCTGACATTTGCCCAATCTCTGACTGCCTCCTGTAAAAACTACCATATACGTCACATTTTACACATCGCCTATCTGGCCCTGACTGGGAATATATTTGGCCCAGAGAGGCACTCATGACTGTGTGCTATTTGCACCATTCCGGTCTGCTTCCTGTACAAAATAATCATATACGTTATATATATATTTAAAATGCATCCTATCTGCCCTTGGCCAAAAATGAGGTCCTGTCAGGTTGCAGAGCTGTGCTTATGACTGTATGGCATTGGCACCACCTCGATCTGCTTCCTGTAGAGAAGGGATTGCATTAGTCACCACATTCTTCCTGCAACAGGCATTATCTTTTATTTGTTGTTATTTCATTCATTCATTGGTCTGATTTTTTTTATATCTTCAATGCAGAAATGGCTATTTATGGAGCTGCAGGTGCATTAAGCACACATTCATTTCTAGGGAAACAGATGCTGAGACACACACCCAAACAGCAACTTCTTGCAAATACATTACGCACACACGTGCAAGCAACACTTAAAAACACAACACACAATGTGTTTTGGTCTGCAGCCACACCAAATCGCACCTCTGTGTCTCTACATGCTGTAAATAATTTGAGCATATGTCACTGATGTAATAGGTTGTGATGACCAATGTTGATGAATAGAAACAAACTACTGTAGTTGTCAACTCATTGGAGTTAGCAGTGTTCTCAGCTGTTGTGAAGATGTTGAAAGGGACGCTATCATCATAGGCATGTCTTTAAATATGTGCTGTTTTCTACTGCAGACAATACACTGATAACTTTTCCTTCTGTAAGCGTGCCTGTGTAAACAAATGCACTCTCCTCCCTCTCAACAACATCTCAGAGACTTGAACTCAGTGTGTGTGTGTGTGTGTGTGTGTGTGTGTGTGTGTGTGTGTGTGTGTGTGTGTGTGTGTGTGTGTGTACATGTATGTGTGTGTCTATGTGTGTGTGAGTGAATCCCACAGTCTTGAACAAGAGTGTGGACACATCCTTAAACACACACTGTCACACAGCTAATTGAAGGCCTTGCCTTGTTTTGAAGTCTCTAATAGGCTGTTAGCTTTTGTTGGGCTGGCACGAAAATGACGTGTTTACCCAAGCCAGTGGGGTTCGGTTGGAGTAAACACCATTTTAGATGTTAGATGTTCTGTCACAACTCTGCTTGCATATTAACTAACTGTGCTCCCATTGCAAAGCCAGCACTTTGCACCTAAATGGCATTCATAATAACTTGTCACAAGTCAGGCCCGAGCAGGCTGTTAATTCTTAGTTTGATTTAATTTCATACACAGGCTCATTTGTACATTGAAGTGCCATTTATCAGAAATGCATACAGAACTGTGTTGCCCTTTTCAAGGAGCATTTTAGGATGTTTTGCTTTCTGCTTATTGTGTTCACTGTCACACAGCTGTTAAGGAAAACACACACACACACAGTTATTTCAGCCATTTAGCACGTATTAGCCGCCCTCATAATTGCCTCCAACATGAAAGGATATTTAGTCAATTTTTTTCTCTCTTATTCTTTTCTTCCTAGCTTCCTTTCTTCTCCAGGTGTGTCCCCATAGTGCTTCAGGAGGAAATGACTGCAGGCAGCTTTTAAGACCCACCTGCTGCGGAAGTCATGCCATTCAGGAAGCACTCCCCATCCCACCACACACACACACACACACACACACACACACACACACACACACACACACACACTCTCCCTCTCTCTTACACACACGCGAACACACACTCTCTCACACACACACATACACACACACACATGCACACGCACACACGCACACGCACACAGACCTATGCACACATAGGCATGCACACACTTACTTTTTTGTCTTCTTCGCACACACATATACAAACATTCTCTCTTTGTCTATCACACACACATGCATGTATATACATGCATTTACTCTCTCTGCCTCTTTCTCACTTTACGTACGTGCTTACATTATTATTACATTATGCTTACAGTAGCAGGCACTTTTATCCAAAACGACTTACAGTAAAGGACACAATGTATATATACACACTCTTTCTTTCTCTTTGGCATGCACACACATACATACAAACACAAATGTATGTACTCTATCTCTCTCTCTCTCATTCTGTATCTCTGTCACACAAACACATGCACATGAACACAAACATCCAAACCTCCTCACCTGGTGTCTTTACAACCGATCAGCCCTGCCAGTCAAACCACACTTTTCCCCCAATCAAACCCTCCCCAGTCAACCCCCACGCACGGCTGATGTGAAGATTGTTAAGTTCTTTCTCCTCTGCTCTCACCTGCTCCCTGTCACTCACAGTGCCTGCCTCACAAAATACTACACACATATATGTACTGAGCATCTACACACACACACACACACACACACACACACACACACACTTTTGTATACACACACATGTACAAACATGTTATTCTGAATAAATCAATCACTATCATCACAGCCAAGCTGAGAATATCTTCCTTTGTTAAACCCATTGAAAAACTAGAGAGCTATCCCATGATGCTCTTTGGGGAGTTCAGAGTGATCAGAGCCATGTAAAATGCCAGTGTGTTGCTCAGGCTAAGTGTCCAGCAGATCACAGGCAGGAGCTGTCTCCCCATGGAGAAGGTGCTGGGTCCTAGTGAGTGTCAAAGGCAGACATTCCAAATCTCCTGCGAGTCTCCTGCATTTAAAAAAGTGACTCCCATTCGCCTGCAAGTAATTATAAAATCTTCTGCAACTCGCACAAATTTCTTTAGGTAATTAGGACAAGTGACAGATGCAGCAAGTGACAGGGAGGCAGGGGGAATGAGGGGGAATGAGGGAGAGTGAGAGAGGCAGTCCTCCCGCGTAGTATTTTTGCAGATGTAATAGACGACCTATGTCTCTCTCATTAGGCTATTCAGTTTTTGACAAATTTTTTGACAATATTTTTATTTATTTATTTTTTGGGTTGGAGTTGTTGAGCTCCCTGAAATGAGTTTCTGCAGGTTGGGATGTCTGCAAATGTCATGGGTACGTCCCGTTGTGTTGTGTGATGATCACTTGGCTTGGCTTTGCCAAGCAGTTCATCTTGTTGTCCGTAAAATGACAATAACTTTTAATTCTCACTCTGCATACCCATAGAGAAGGTGTAGGTAGGTGTGTGCTTATGAAGATGTGGCTGGGTGCAGATGTCTAGCTGTGTCTTGTTGCCAGAAAACACCCAAACACTGCTGTGCTCTGCACACATCTCACACATCGTTTTTTTTTCTCATCTGCTGCATCTGTGACAACATACACAACACTCATCTCCTGTAATTACCTGGCAATGGTAGAAAATAAATACACACACACAACCACACACACACTCACTGCTACGCTTTCACACGCCCACACACCCATTCTCCGTAAATCTCTGACAGGCGTTTGCCAAGTGGTTAACTGGGTGTAATGATCACAAACTTGAGGCTGTGACTTAACATGAACCAGCCTCTCTCTTTCTCTCTCTCTCTCTTTGTCTCTGTCTCTCTCTCTCTCTTTCTCTCCCTCTTCCTCTCTCCCTGTCTCTTTTACGCACACACACATGCACACACACATACACACTTCTCTTGGCTGTTTGTGTTTGAGAGTGGACAGGGGGTACTGGGTTCACAGAGTAGGCTAAAGAGGCAGGGTAAGGTCATGTCTAGTCTTCTGACACCCTTTTGGCAAATAGCCAAAGAGCCTGAAAGGCCACAGCCTTTTAGAAATGTTATACACTATGCATCCAAGATTCCCTTTCTCTCTCTCTCTCTCTCTCTCTCTCTCTCTCTCTCTCTCTCTCTCTCTCTCTCTCTCACACACACACACACACACTTTTACTCTCACTGTCTTTCATGC
>CM059275.1:11652701-11705201 GCA_030347295.1 Setipinna tenuifilis
TTTAATTGAGCAGGCGATCTTCGTTGCCACGTCCATGATCTCTTTCATGTTCAGCATCTTCGCGCATAATGCTTGTTGGTGGATAATGCAGTGGTAATTCACGAAGTCTGGAAAAGCATCGTCCTGTCTGCACCTGGCAATGAACCCATTCACGCGACCAACCATTGCGGGGGCTCCATCCGTAGTGATGGACACTAACTTGTACAGTAGGAGCTGAGTTTTGTCGCTAAAGTTTTTAAACGACTGAAAAATGTCCTCTCCTCGCGCATGTTCTTTCAAGGGAATCACTGTCAATAGCTCGTCCTTTGCAGTCATATCACTGAACACCATACGAATGTAAATGCACACCTGTGCTGTGTCACTCACGTCCGTAGATTCGTCCAACTGCAGTGAGACCTGGCCCATCAACTGGCTCCAGCGCAAAGGTTGATGGGTCCAAATGTTTGGAGATAGCCCGCTAATGGCTGGGTGATCGCTGTCTGCCGGTGGATGCGTGAGGGGCCATCAGCTAACTAGCATGTGCAGGATAAACAGGGAACTTTTTTTTTTTTTCAAAGTTGTATGCGATCTACCACTATTGGCCTCGCGATCGACTGGTAGATCGCGATCGACGTATTGAGCACCCCTGACTTAGAGGAACCTTTGGGAAGGCATTGGGATTGTGTGTGTGTGTGTGTGTGTGTGTGTGTGTGTGTGTGTGTGTGTGGAGGTTGGCAGGTAGTAGTTAGGGTTTTGGGGGCTGCCATCAGGCATTACCTTTATTTCCAAATCCTTGTGACAAACTGCCAAAGGCTCTCAGGACTCAACTCATGCTGATGCATGCAATCATACACACGCACACACACACATGCACGCACGCACACACACACAAACACAAACTCTCTCACAAATACAGTACATACAATCTCTGTCCTTCTCTTTCAAACACACACACACAAACACACATACACACACAAACTCTGTCACAAATACAGTACATACAATCTCTCTCTCTCTCTTTCTCTCTCAAACATGTACACAAGCACGTATACACACACACACACACACACACACACACGCGCGCATACACACACACACAAAATCTCTCACAAATACAGTACATACAATAGCACTCTCTTTTAGACACACACACACACACACACACACACACACACACACACACACACACACACACACACACACACACTCACACACACACTCTGCATTCAGACGGATGCCCTGAGCTCATAATGGCTTTAGCCCTGGTCTACCACAGACATGTTCCAGACTCTGCAGTATTTATTTATTCATTCATTTCTTTTTCATTCATTCATTTTCATGTCCCACAAACCTGAAAGTCTGAAAGTTATGTTATTTCTCTTACAAATAAAAAAATGTAAATCACCAAGAAGAATCAAGGTTGCAACTTTGTACAGTTTATGTTGTTTAAAATAGCCTACACTATAAGCACTATAAGCAAAGTAAGTCATAAAATCATCACCACACAAGCATCAAGTCCCAGTGCCCTGCCCTGACCTGGTTGGTTAAGTTCAAGTCTGAGTCACTGACTCATCCTAGTCTGGAGAGACTCAAGCGGCTAAGCTGACATCCTGAACGACCCCGCCAGCGCTGGGTGGGTAGTGGGGCAGACTGGCATACAGACTGGTACTCCCCGCTGGTACCCTCTGCTGCCTGGCATCCCCCCACCCCACCCCCCACCCCCCCTCACCGGGCACAGGGGCAGGCCGATTAAATTTTAACATGACTAAGTACACATGACTCACATCCTCTGTTTACTCAGCGTGCAGGAGGAGACCTGTACTACTGAACCGGTGGCAACGGGTTGAGCTCAAGTTCTGGAGAGAGAGAGAGAGAGAGAAAGAGCGAGAGGGAGAAAAGGGAGAGACTGCCAAATCGTTCATCTTGATGAACATCTGACGAATGAAAGAAAAGAGAGTGAAAGAGAAAGACAGTGAAAGGGTAGAAGGGTATAGAGAAAAACAGAGAGTAAAAGAGAGAGGTACCCGAACATGTGGTGCCATAGTCTGTGAATTATTAAACAGACTGATAAATGTTATCTGGGTAATTATAAGAACAAAAAATGTCATTCCCCAGGAAGTTATTTTCTTTCTTTTTCATTTGCTTAAGATAACTGCTATCTAGTTTAGCACATAACAGAGTTGTGTTTTTCCTTGTATCCTAGGATAACATCTTTCTCCAAAGAGATGTGGCAGCCATTGTAGCAGCCACCAACGAAATAACTTCCCACAAATGTAATAAACCACCAATGTAATCGAAATATGTACATTTTAGATATAGCAACACTACCAATGTAATAATAATTTCCCACCAACATAATAGCTGTTGTCTCCTGCAGTAGCGGTTTTAGGCACGGGCGAACCGGGCAGCCGCCCGGGGCGCCATTTCGTGGGGGGCGCCAGGAGCGCTTGGGGAAAAAAATAAAATAAAAAGCTCCGTTTGTCATATCGCTGCAATCGGCACATTGGCGCCCCCTGTAATGCTGCAATCGGCACAATGGCGAACTGCAGGCGCCCTTGCTTGCTGAGAAGGTGGCATGCACAGAAGCAGCGTGTCTTCTCTGTCTCGGGGGCAGTAGCTCCGCACACGCACATAACGCAGCGTGCGTAGGGCACCAAGTGCTTGTGGGAGCACCACCAAAAAATTGGCTCGTGAAAAAATCATCACAATAGGCTAGGTACGTGCTAGTAAGGATATTTTAAAAATGTGCAAAGCATGTTAATATTTATTTTAAGCAATACAAAAGCAACATAGGTCAATTTGCTCCTCTCCTTCTCCATTCTCCTCCTGGTGCCCCCCCCACCTTTCAGTGGTCTGGTCGATTATTGCTCAGTCTTAGTTTAAGTTTGGCAGACAAATGTTTGGACAGGGCCTTGAAAAGATATCTAAAGTCGGGAGCGGAAAAAAGAATAGAACGCGAGATGAATCTCACGCTTGCAGATAAGACAGTGTTTTAAATAAATAAATCATAATAATAAAAAGTTCATTTTGTAGCCCTTGCTCCTTACCGTCAACAAACTTTGTAACATTAGCTCCCAGGCTACTAGCAATGTTCAGACTGTGTTAACAAGTGTTGCAAATGATTAAAGTTGTAAATGATTGATGCTGGCTAGCTAGTTTAGGTTGTGGATATAAATATGGATATGGATATTTGAAAGCAATTCATCATGGTCACTCGAATGTTTTCAGTTAACGTTCGGATAAGACTAGCACTTTCTTCCTTAGGTTGCTAGCTAGCTATGCTGCGGCTGCCCTCAGTCACAAGTACATAGTTCTCGTCGGTTTGCAGGTTCATAGGCCAAGGGCAACATCTGCTGGTGAAACTAATATGAAAAGAAACAATCTTACTGTTACGTAGATTTTCCCTCTTCGTATTTATTTCAAACTCTGTACACAATGTTTTTGTTCTCCCATATGAAACCTTTATAAATGTAAAATAGAGTGGATTTTAAATGTACCAGTGATTTACACGTAGGCCTATATAAACCTAATTTATATATGCAGTTTTTTGTACTAATTTTAAAACTGTATTTCAGTAGAATTCCTATATATTTTGTCTTTTAATTCTGAATGTAGAGCCGTCTGCAGTCATTGCACAAATCTTTGTTTAATAATGGTTGTGGTATTTATTTATTAACCATTTTAAATAATGTATTTTTTTAACTTTAATGTTTGGTGTGTTTGTTTCTGGGGGGGGGGTGCTGAGAGGTGGTCTCGCCCGGGGCGTAAAACACTATAGAACCGCCACTGGTCTCCTGCCAGCAAAACACACATATGTCCCACCAACATACTTTATAAATAATAATGTAATTATTACATTTGTGAGAAAAAGTTATTAGGGTTTGTCATTCGATTAGTAGAGGATAGTTGGGAGTGAACTTATATTTCTAGCCAAGCAGGCAAGAAACTTGATGTGAAAGCTTAAAACCTGTGATATGATGGCATCCCAGTTCCATGTTCCCGTGACTGTTTTTGTATCCTATATTTGCTTCTCCTAATGGTATTTTTGTTAACAATACACAAAGGGCCTAAAGGTTTGTGTGTGTAAAATGAGTAAAACCACAATTACATGTGTAAAAACATGTTAAAGCTAATCTACTAACCGAACGCAATGAGGATTTCATCCCTTAAACAGGAAAAATACCACGTGTAATGCATTTGCCTTAATGAATATGCAAATATGGTCGTCTCTGCCAGAATTCTCAAAATACTGGGAGGAGTAGATGCAAATAGATTAAGATAGTGCTCACCCCAAACCATGACGCCAATTGTGTTGACTATTTTGCCGTCTTCATTTAGCATGTTTAAAAGGCTTGTATTAACTGGCACAAATGGCTGCAGTTATTGTAGCAAGGAGGAGGCATAGACAAAACAGTGTTCCCCACAGAATTCTCACAAGAGATCATATACAAACATCCTATTTTTATTATTTGTTTCAAGAGAGGAGTTCTGTAAGTGACCACTTTAATACTCTAGCTAATTAACAAGCTGCATAAAGTGAACGAAAATGCTAGTTGATGTAAAAGATTTCTCTGACATTGGAATTATTTATGCCAGCGGTTTTACATGAAATTCGATTTTTTGGTATATGTAGAATTACGAACTAGATGTTTCTGATAGTCATGAACTCGTAGTAACAGGCATAGCCTAATATGCAACATCTTTGTCATTTTGTAAGTAACTTCTAGCTGTATAGCAGAGTGGCACACAGACGCACCATCTTTCACCGTGAGGTGCACTAGCCATATATGTACGAAAGTTGGTCGTTTTGGTGACCACAACACACCTACCAAATTTGGTGTGTAGCTGAAAGTACATGCTGACCATGACATAAGGGGGGGGGGGGGGGGCGCTATGGAGTCTCTGGGTCACAAACCACAGCCAAGCTTCTGTCCCTGAGAGCCAACCATTGGTTCCAATGTGTGTACAAAATGAGTTTTCGCGTATGGGAAGTGCAGGTTTCTGAGAAGAATGAAGAATGATGTATCAAAAATCAATAGGGCTTTGCACCTCTGGTGCTGGCCACAGTCTGGACCTCTGGTGCTTGGGCCCTAATAAAACATAGGCTAATATCAAAACTCTTAACTCATACAGTGATATGACAAATGGAATTGCATTACATTAGTGCTTTATTACATGGGTGGAAGGTTAGCGTAATGACTTTTTTCAGCCTTCTCACAAACCTAATAATTTCCTGCAAATGTAATAATGATTACTTTGTTAGGATATATGTGTGTTACATTGGCAGGAGGCAACAGCCATTATGTTGGTGGGAAATTATTACACTGGCAGGATTACAAGCCCTACCAAGACAGTGCTCACACTTAAAAACAAATGGGACTCTGGAGATGGCTAATGCACCTCGCAGCCATTCTAGGCAGTTTAGCTAAGTCCACATTAGCGTCAGACTCCCATCACTCTTTGTTAGCTTTTGAGCAGTGAGGTGGAATGACAGCTATTTAATTCTCTCTGACGTGAGCCGGTGTTCTATCATTCTATCCTACATATCATTTTATCCTACAAACACCCACGGCACATGCGCGCGCATGAGCAGATCACGATACTCCATTTCCCGCCATTTAAACATCATTTTGTCCTACATCAGCTGTTACTAAAACTTTGCAGAGCAAGCGGGGTAGATTAATGACGTAAATTCAATATTAACCACACAATGTAATATAATTCTGATTTTAAAAAGTGAGCGAGTCTTGAAATACAAAAAATATCTTCCCTAAACAGTTTAACTTTTCAACTTTTCATCTACTTTAGGTTGGTACAGTCATTTATTTAGGTGTGTATAGAAAACGCCAAACTGGTGGCGTGGTGGGTATACTACCTGCGTATCACGTAGACTAAATTGCTGGTAAACTTGAATTTTCATGACGTCCTGCATTCGTGTGTTGGCTAAAATAATACTCGGAAGTCTACATTATCCTTAAATGTTGGGTAGGTAGCCTATCCTAAAACATGTTATGGTAAAGACGTGTCTGATAGTGTCATTCCTCCTACCGTAGGATGCTTTGACAATGTAGGACAATCTGACAGATTATGTCTGTCGAGACATCCTACCGTAGGATTTTCTGACAATGTAGGACAGAATGACAGAACACCGGTCTTGGCCAATGTTGATAGCACCCATAGCGTGTTTGTCTCTGCTTTAGTGTAGTTAGCACAAATTGCCATGGTTTTGTCGCTGCCTGGTCGAAGCCAGACAGAGGCATGTTGTCAAAGGAACAACACACAATGGTCATCAAGTCCTAGAGTGGCTCAGGGACCAATTTTATCACAATGAAGTGATTTTTTACTTTTTGACATGACATGTTTTGTTCTTCTCTGCACACAACGCTGTTATGTAAGACCAGTAAACAACCATCTTTGCAACGTGCCTGTGGATCGCAGCTCATGCCAGGCCACCGATAAGGTCAGTGCTGGTGCGTTCTTCACAAGCATGTGTTACGTTCCTCAAGACAGAGGACACCTTCCTGGATCTTTTCAGCCACCGTCAGAGGCCCCTGACCCTGGCTGAGGGGGTCATGTAGGCTCACACATGGAGCACAGGCAGTTGCCAATGCCACACAGTCGTCCAACATAAATAAAGGGCAATTTTTTTCCTCTGCTTCAGCAGATGACGGCCTTTCAGGTACGGCTGAGCAGTGTGTGAACACAGAGTTGGTAGGTAAGGCAAGGCAACATTTATTTATATAGCACATTTTCATTACCAAGGCAGTTCAAAGTGCTTCACACAGAACAAAGTAGTCATACAAGTCACGTAAAACTTATACATAAAACACATAAAAGAGGAAAAAAATGTGCGTTATCTTAATGCCTTGTGGAGAACACAAACAAATGGTGTTCTCCACAAAGAGAAAAATAAAATAGATAAATAAAAAGTAATAATAGAAAAATTGGTATTGTAGCTTTCTTCAGGGGGAAGGTTTCTGTGTGTGTAAACACTCCCAGCATTTGCTCTCTACATGGCTGTGTCATTACAGTGCATGAATGTGTGTTTTGTGGTGTGTGTGTGTCATTTTATGGGTTTTAGTTATGCTGTGTTTGTGTGTGCCTGTGTGCGTGAGTTTGAAGTCATGGACTGTATAAGCTGTGTGTGTGGTGAAGCTATGTTTGTGAAGCTATGTGAAGTGAAGCTATGTTTGCGTGTGCGTGTGTGAGTATCTGTCTGTGTGCGTGTGTGTTAGCATACATGTGTGAATGTATGTGTGTGTGTGTGTGTGTGTGCACAGAGAGTGAGGAAAGCTCATTCCAGAGTAACAGCATGGGGTTTTATGGAGCATGACAGAAGTGAATCATGGACCAGTGTCCGCAGTCTGTCCACCAGTCTGTTACCACCAGGCCCCTTATGCCCAGCTCTGTGCCCAGCCACGCGGCCCACAGACCGGGGTGGATTGACGTCAAAGCCCCTTGTCCCCTTCCCCTTGACATATCACTGGGGAAAGGAAGTCAAGGCTGTTAAAAAACACTTAATCGTATACCCAAAGTCATTGTTGTTTTCTTTTTATGTGGTAAACTGTTGCAGATGGGATTTTACAGTCAAATAATAATTACTCCTCTCTCTGTGTTTTGCCTTTTTCTTCTTTCAGCATCTCCTTTTTAGTCTTTTTGCTGCCCCCTGCTCTCTTCTTCAGTCTCTCATCTCTCAATCTCTCCCTCCCTACTTTGGACTCACTCCTTTTTCAGATGTGTGTGGGGGGAAGGCAACACTGTGTGTGTGTGTGTGTGTGTGTGTGTGTACTGTAATTGTTTACCTCTGAGGCTATGATTGTGTGGGGAGTGTCTGTAGTTGGGGGAGCCTCATCCATAAATAATCAGATTGATGAAGATGTCATATTACCCTGTCTGATCTTATCGACCTTAATCTCTCTCGTCTTTTTTTCGACTGAAACATCATGACCTAATTTTTCACCATGGCAAAAACAGGCTTTTATGAAGGCTTATCATTTGAGACATTTTTTGATAATACTAGACAGACAAGGAGAATTTTCCTGCTAAAAGAGGTCACAGCGAAACTGCCTGAATTAGACTGCATAAGACTTGGGGCTCTATTTTCACGATCATAAGCGCATTGTCTAAAGTCTGTCGCGCAAGTTGCTTTGGGGGCGTTCCCAACACAATTTGGTATTTTCACGGCAGAAAAAAGCGAACATTGCGCCAGGCCCATCGTTCAAAAGGGTTGGGTTAAGTTACTTCATTAGTCATGGGTGTGTTTTGGGCGTAACATACAATTAACCAATGAGAATTTATACTCTCATTCCCTTTAAGAGCCAGCGGGCGCATTGTCCATAGCCTGTTGCTATTACGATGGCGGATTTACCCGGACGGGAGGAGCTTTTCGGTGGAAGAGACCGATCTGCTCGTGCGTGAAGTAAAAGCGCGTGAGTAGTTAATATTCGGGGATGGAAAGAATCCCCCCAAACCTCCGCGGGTCATAGAAGTGTGGGAGGAAATATCTTCAATAATTGTGTCCTCCTTTGGCAAGAAGAGAACTTTCGAACAGTGACCAAAGCGGCAACGTTAGAAGACGTGAAACAAAAGCTTTAAACTGAAAGGAAACATCAAAAATAAAAGGTGGAGGTCCATTAAACCATTAGTCCACTAGTTTTCTTTTTGATGATTAGTCCATTTAATTTCTTACATCTTGCCACGCTGTTTATTAAATAAACTGCAGAGCATTGCAATCGCTGTTTATTTAAAAGACAAAAGAAACTGCAGAACATTGCTATAAACTGCACAACATTGCTATATTCTCATTATTTGTGCATGTTTGCTTACTAAAACATACAAATACATAGCTATACAGGCTATACATGTTGCAACTTTTCTGCCAGTTCAGCTCGCCTCTCTGGCGCAGCAGCAGGTACATCGGGGTTCAAAGCGTTGTGCGCCTCTAAAATAGCTTTTCAACAATGCGCCAGTGACGAAAAAGCACCTTTTTATTAATCAAAAGCGCAAATGGTGTATACGTCCTCATAATAGCATCTGGTGCGCTTTGCGCCAGACCACACCTCTTCTTTTCGCTGACCGCCCGTCACGGCGCAATGTCATCTGCTATCTAGACAACGTGATTTTTTGCCTGAAAAAATGAACGTTGCGCTGGCACAGAATAGCAATGACAGCATGCGCATGTCGCGAATGCACAATGCGCCGCGGCAAAATAGGGCCCTTGGTGTACTGTCAAACATGCTACCAGCCTTGTTCAGCGAATTTACAAATGATCAGTCTTTTGTATTCATTTCATTGGTCCCCAAGGAGAAAGTACAGTCATTATGTTAATTATCATTTATTATACATAAATTACAAGCACACTAAATATGGTGTATTTTCATTGTGTACCCTGTGTATATGTGTAAGTGATACACATATACACAAGGTGCACAATGGAAATACACCATATTTAGTCATATCTAAACATTAATCAGCTAATTAGCTAATATAATTCACTACTATGTAAATATTGAATAAAAAATATATAACATAAATTGACAATTTAAAGCTGCTGAACTGCAGACTACTGTAAGTGGATGAGGCACAATACTGTAACGGAGGTCAGATTTGGGTTAAAGCCTCCAGGTGGTGTTTACAACCCCCCTCCCTCCCCCAAACACACACACCCCACCCCTAAACCGCACACCCAACCCACCTGGAAATGGGACGCGGTGAGGAGTTTGTCAGCAGAAAGACAGATGAACGACGTCTCGCGCGTCATAGCTGCACCACCGCTTCATTTGTATGCCGCAGCACGTCTTTTCACTCTTTTCTCTGTCTCTTGTGTTAAGGCATGCTATCATCATGATTGCTGGCGTAGAGCCAACTTTTCACATGGACGTATCAAAGTCTTAAAAAACCGCACTCTTCAAGCTAGCCAGCGCAATTAAAGACACAAGACACAGCAAGTCTAATTGCACACATAAAGATGCAGGGGTTTCTTTACGGTCTGGGATGGTGAAGAAGCCTCAAGACGTGCTGGGTGTTCTGCTGGAGACTGAGAACTTCATGAGTTTTTTCCAGTGAAGACACGAAACATGGGCCACAGCTGGAGTGCAAGCAGTAGCACTCATGTATACCACATTCCGAGTGTTTAAGTGGCCACGGGACCCCGACCCTTTCCGAACTCTATTTGACTCTCTCCCACTCAAGTCTCTTCCTGTTGTCTGCTCAATGTCCTGTCAAAAAAAAAGCTTTTAAAAGCCCCAAAAATATTACAGTACACAAGACATGGAGGGCATTCAACTGGAGACACAAAACAACACTGGCTTTCCACTAAAGACACAAAAGATATGATATGTGTTCTGGTACAAATGAAAGGCATTGTGGGTAGCCCTGATATATGATGGAACAGCTAGTCTTTGTTTTAAAAATGATTCCATAAAGGCTAAGGTACATATTAAACTGTAACAAATGAAATGCAGATTTTGTCATTCACAAATTATTTTGTCTGTACGTGTTGTGATTTTTAAATACTTGACATACACTATAAGGTGTGAGAGAAAGACTTGCCTGAGCTTCTCAGGCCACAGGCACAGGGCAGGGTGTTGTAGCTGTGGCAGAGACCTTATGGTTGTCAAGTTTCCAACTTGGGTGTTTCATGTGAGGTTTGTCTCTTAGCATAGGGCTGCAGTGAGGGAAATAATACCCCAGAACTGTGAGAGGGAGGGGAAACACAGCATGAGAGTGTGGGCTTGGCAACAGCTGCCCACATCTCATTGGAGTGGAGAGAGAAAGTGAGAGTGAGACAAACAGAAAGTTTGAAGAGGGAGGGGGGAGAGAGAGAGAGAGAGAGATAGAGAGGGAGTTTTCACTTTTATTCAGAGATATTAAACAAACAGAACAAACAAACATATAAAAACAAAGGACATAAAATCAAATCAATTCATATCAATCAACATCAGAAAATGTTATTTTGCTCCAATCTACAAACAAAACAAACATGATAGCAAACAAGAGTGTCAAGAATAAAGACGTTCAATAACTGACAGATGCAGGGGAGGCAGACCTGAAGACAGAGAAGGAATAGGAACAACAGGGAGGAAAAGAGAGAAAGAAAGGAAGAGGAGAGAAGAGTCTTTTCCCATGTGGCCACCATTCATGCCCTTCTGACCATAGATTGATTGAGAAAACGTTGCACACACACACACACACACACACACACACACACACACACACACACACACACACACACACATCCAACATCAAAAGGAGGTTTGGGTTACAGCAGTAACCTAAAGCATATGAGAGCTATAAAAGATTTAATAGCTTACACACATACACACGCACACATGCGCACGCGCACATACACACACTCATACACACACACACACACACACACACAAGCATCGCTTACTCACATCCTCTCTCACACATACACAGTGCCCATGTTGTAAATCGAAGAAATTCTGTGGATAAGTAGCCTAATTACGTGAGTGAGTCTTGAGTCAAGATGAATTTCCACTCTTTTTGTCAGCCAGAACTGATATTGGCAGCAGAGTGTCACCACAACTAAACTCCTAACTCTGACCATAACCAAAGTAGCAGGCAGTATTGATATTTTGAGCACCTGTAGAAGAAGAAGAATCAAGAATCATTCATCAAGAATCAGGAATCAAGAATCAAGAAAGTTAAGTCACATGCTCAGATACAAATAGCAGTGAAATGGAGATACATACAAATAAAATTATAATAATAACAATTAAAATAAAATTATGGAATAAATGCTTATAAGCAAGTCAGTTAAGGAAGTTACACATTCATAAACCATGTGGCTTGGGATAAGGAGCTCCTTCGTAGTCTCTCAATTCTGGTCTTAAAAGAATGGAAGCACTTTCCAGAGGGCAGCCCTTAAAAGACATTGTGACTGGACTGGTGTATGTCTTTGATAATACTATTTGCCCTAGTCTGACATTGCCTGGAATATATGCCCTCTAACCCTGACAAATTGGTTCTGATTATATTTTTCAGCACAGAGAATTATTCTGTGTGGGGTGATCTTATCCTGAGAAGTGCAGTTGCCATACCACTAAAAATAACAGACTCTATAGTGACAGTATAGAAAGTCCAGTAACACTTTACTTGACAAGTGAGTTTATAACTCATTCATAGCATTCATAGCTGTTATAAACTACACTGAAAGCATTCATGACTGTTTCATGAGACATGACTTAACATTCATACCAAACCTTTCATGAATGTGAAAGACAGAAGGATGACAACTTGTCAAAATAAAAGTCCAACAATCACAAAGCAGCATTGCTGTTTTTGTTCTAAACCATTTACCTGATCACGTCATATCTGAGTCAATGGGATGGTACACACACTGTCATGCCTTTTTCACTGTGGTGGAGATATGTGGTGACCATCACACACCTTTAAAGATGTGAACTCCAAGATAACAGCTCACTCTCTACACTGGGGCACCATAGATTTTGGAACGTTTGGAAGAGTGTAGAAGTGGAGCGTTGCTGTGTTATTGTGGCTGTTTCTCCCTCATGAAATATAGTTTTGGTGAAATTGAGTTGTAGGCTGTTTTTTTTTTTTTTGCACCATGATGACAACACTGCAATTTCATTTACGTAGGCTGTTTCAGCGTTGTTGGAGATCAGTCCTACTACCACTATGTCATCAGTAAATTTTACTAGAGTTGGAATTGTGAGTGGTAGTGCAATCATGTTGTAAATCCTCGCAACTAGCTAGTCAAAAGAGTGAGTTTGCTACTTGTTAGTGGTGCACTTGAAATAGGTTAGACAGGATTTTGACCCCTGAAAAAGTGTTTGGTGTACATAACAAGATACAGAAAAGAAAGAGATAACAATCTAAAAAAGGACAGACACAATGTCAAAGACATTCTCTCTGGCTGATTTGGTGCTTCAGATATAATTAAAGATATGACACACATTTTTGTCTTAGTATTTCAGTGCCTGTTTGTCCGTGAGCAATAAAACAGAGTATCACCACACATTTCACAGAGCAAAGAAACACAGAGAAAGGCATACATCAGCCATGGCACGTTTTCCTTACAATGGAGCACTAATGTGAAATGCAGTGTTGTCTCTGTATGCTGTCTGCCAATAGCTGCCTTCAGAAGGGGTGGCTGACTTCAATTTTATATGATGACTTAGCATCACTGGACTGCTGGGTCGCACTTATGCCCAATGTTACTGCTGCCTAGAGACAGGGAGTAGGGGTGGGGTGGGGTGGGGGGAGGGGTGGCCGGTGACACAGAGATAGAGAGAGAGGCAGGCAGTGACAGGGTGACAGCATAAGAGATAGAGAGTGAGTGTGAGTGTGCATGAATATATCTGTGTGTGTGTCTGTGTGTGTGTGTGAGAGAGAGAGAGACAGAGAGACAGAGAGAGACAGAAAGAGAGAGAGAGTGCATGTGTAAGTGTATGTATGCGTGTGTGTGCATAAGAGTGTGTGCATGCATGTGTGCATACATTAGAGAATTGGGCGAGAGATGCACAGAGAGAGAGAGAGAGGAAGGGAGGAAAAGTGACCGAATGCCCTGTGCAGCAGAGAAACAATGCAGTCCTTTTGACAGAGGCCAACAGCAGTCCATCACCAGATAGTGGAGAGAGGGGGGGGAGAGAGATAGCACTGACCTGCTACATTCTCTTCCTCTTAGGCAGGCTGGCCACTGACCCTGTTGGAAAATTTATGCTGTCATATCCCACTGCAGCCTGAGAGTTCACAAAAAGGCACCGCCATCAGCCGGTGCTGGTGAAAGGGATCAGAAGTTCATTTAAAGATTCACCTTTACTGCCAAGAGCAGGAAATGTAAAATGTTTAGTGAATTGGTGCAAACAGTGACAATCATCTACTAAAAATGCACAAAATTAAAATATAATAAATATAATAGAAATAAAGTAATGAATCGTGATATACAAAAACACAAAAAAGGTGATCAAGCGTTTTAAAGAGAAGGACATTGTTATTAAAGCTTAAAAGGTAATCAAATCATAATCGTTACTTTAGTGCTCATGAAGCAAAGTGTTGATTGGCTGCTGTAAAAAGCTCAGCCCAGCTCAGACACCACAACCTTTAAGTACATGAAGTAGCCTGCTTAAATTAGACCTATCACAGTGGTGAAAGAGGAAAACAGAGGCAGCCTCTAAATGACCGCACATACAATATGGGACCTCAAGACTTGGTTTACCTCTGTTTGTTACTACACATGGACGCTTGCATAAACACAGGCTTGCTTGCATACAGAGAGAGAGAGAGAGAGAGACAGAGAGAGAGAGAGAGAGAGAGAGAGAGAGAGAGAGAGAGAGAGAGAGAGAGAGACAGAACAGAGACAAAGTGGGAGACAAGGAAATAAAGACAGAGGAAATTGCCCAACGTTTAGTACGATTTAGTGGACCTGATTCCCCCTACACCCCCCACCTCAACCTACCCTCTTAAAATTGCAGGGGAATGAGAGAATGTTTTCCCCTGATTCAGCAAAGCATACAGATATACTGGGGATGTAAAGCAGTGCATATGTACATTTATTCATTCTTTATACCTTTGTCAGTATCATGTGAGCAATACCTAAAAATAAATTATTGTGTGATCAGACTTGGTGGTGTGCTGTCTGCAAAGACAAGAATGGTTGGGAATTTGTGGGCTTTGTACAAACTAAGAGTTCAGTGTGATTGTAACATTTGTGAGAATACAACTGCAGCCCTTTAAACAAGTGATGTTCAAGTTTGGCTATCCCGCTCCACCTATAGTCAAGGTACAGTGTGGCCAGGTTTAGTCTTGGCTGAGGGTGTAGGATGCCCCTACCATGCATAGTCCCGAGGCCAATGGCAGGGAGTGGCAGGGAGACGTCCATGACTGCTACCCAGAGTTGTATAAAGTAGAAGTAGAAGTACTGTTTTGGATGTAATTACAACACTGGTAGTGTGGTATTATGCAGTTGCAACTGCGTAGTACCGTACTACTTGTGTTGTAATTACATCCAAAACAGTACTTCTACTTCTACTTTATACAACTCTGCTGCTACCCCACCATCCTGAGGTATGGAGTGAAAGGGGCGACACACCAAGCAAGGATGGCTTCCAGCTGACGACCCTGTTGCTGGTTCTCGATGATGCTCAGACCATCCTGCAGTCCCAAGGAGTCCCAGGAGAGGGGAGAATCCTGCTACATCTCAGTGGGCTCTTGCAGATTTCTGCTTGTAGCAACGCATCTTTGATGTCTAATTCACTTGATGAAGAGTTATAAGTAACTGACAGTCAACAATTTGTCAGCATGTCTCATCATTAAAGAGTTGGCATCGGCCTTATCCATGGTGAGGTTTGCCAGTGTGAGAAGTGTCATTTTCATAACCAAGGTTTAAAGTAAATGATTCGTTTCCTTGATCTTCAGTAGAAACAGTATATGACAGAGCTTCACCACAAACCTCACCCAGCTGGGGCCTATGCACTGCCTATGAGTACGCCCACTGGAAGGAGATCACCTGGGGACTAAGGACCTCCTCTGCGCTCTTATTTACCAGCACAGCTGTAATCCCTCACAATAAAGGGGCTCCTTCAGGTGGGCTGCCCACTCCCTCAGGTGATAGACGTATCCTGTGTGCTTTATACTCTAGAGGGGGGAAAAAAACACACAATATAGCCCAACACAATGGGCCCTTCAGTGTGGTCGACATCAGACTGCCATTTCAGTGGAATGCGACTTTGGCTTGCTGTCAACAAGGCTGCAGATCCTACCAGGTGGTGCTTCCACAACACAGCCTGTGTCACTCAGAGGAATGCGCTAAGGAGATGAGAGAAGCCATACACACTCTTCTGAGTCTCAGTCTGTCTCTCCCTTTCTTTTTCACTCCCTCCCTCCCTTCCTTTCACTCTCTTACCACTCTCTTGTTCCACTCAGCTAATTCTATTCAATATAACTTTATGCTACATTCTCTTTTTGCAGCTTTTCTGCCCTATGGCATGCCTGTTGGGAAACAGTGTTACAAAAAAACAGAATTTACTGTAGAAAGAACACACCATTATAATATAATGGTGTGTTGTTGCTGAATGCTGGTTTTGGTTATGTAATGAAAAAGTACCAAACCTTAGCATAGTACATAACATTATACTGTACTAAGAAATATTATCTTCTCAATCCCCCCCTTCTCTCACTTTCTTCCTTGCTCAGTCTTTCTTGCTCTCACTTTCTGACAGTGCCTTACGCAAGTGAGTTATGCAACATGATTCAGCAGTTGTGTTTACACAGTGTTCTGTCAGCATGGCTGTGTTAGATTACAAGAGTGTGAGTGGGGAAATTAATACGACCCCAATGTAATGTCATCGTATAAATATTTGGGTTGTGGTCTTCTCAGGAGATGTTGTGTCGGTAAAAGGGGATTATTCTTTTGCTGATGCAGTTCACCTTCTGGGCTTGTGGTCGGATCATTTGTGTGTGTTGGCTGTAATCATATCTGTGGCTGTGTACACACAACACAACTGCACACTCATGGACACATGGGGACACCCACGTGCATGCACACACACACACACATGCACACACACACACACACACACACACACACACACATACACACAAATATACTACACACACATGGAGAAATACATACAGACAAATACAGAATACAGAAACACACATACAGAAGCACACACACACGTGCCAAAAACAGCACAAGCTACAAACTAGCATGACATTCCTATCAGTTCTGACAAATGGCTGCCCTGCTCCAGAGAGGCCTTTTGGTTTTTCTTGGTGCACAGGAGTGTTGGCCTTGCTGAGTTCCCCTTGATTTGTGGACACTCTGCAGTCACGTCTGAGGAGCTTTACAGCGCCGTTTGTCAGCCTGAAGGAGCCTCCACACACACACACACACACGCACGCACACACACACACACACACACACACGCATATCAGCCTCATCCAGGAGGAAGCAGTGACACATTGAAACAGGCCCAGAAATATCTTTGTGATGAATATGAAAGGTGTGTGTGTGTGTGTGTGTGTGTGTGTGTGTGTGTGTGTGTGTGTGTGTGTGTGTGAGTATGTGACAGCAAGTTCACAAAACAAGGTAGTGGAGGGGTTGATGTGTGGACTGAGATTTACAGATTGTCTTTCCCAAGAAGCCGGACAAGGTTACCTCATGTTATGTCACGCCATGCATAAATTGTGTGTCACTATGTATGCGTCACTAAGAGCGTGTATTTAATGTGGTATTTTTGGCTCTGTGTGAGTGTGTGTTTGAGTCAGTATTTGACTGTATATATGCTTCACTGTGTGGGCGTGTTTGTGTCAGTTTGTGTGAGTAGATATTTATAGCTGTGTGTGAGTGTATTTTCAGGACAGCAAGTGAGAACATGTGTGTGTAGGGCCATAATTATCACAGAAGATGGTGGCCCTGTGGGCAGTTGTCAGTACAGGAAAGCTGTCTTCCCAAACATGAGTGAGTCTGTGTGGATAGATAGACAAATGTTTGACCACGTTCCTCCACCAGTCCATTTTCCTCATCTGTAGGTCCTGGAGTGACCAGTTGGCTTGGGGTGGCTTGGACCAAGTGCATTTTTTGCCAAATCAAACACAGGGTAGCCATCTGTGGATGTACCCACGTGGTAAAGTAAGACGATAAATCTGCTGAGCAGAAGGGCTTAGATGTCTCAATTTTTACTGTGTTGTTGGGGGGTGGAGGGTCAGCTGGTTTCATTTTCTTTTCTTTTGGAGGACTTTGAAGGAAGGCATGGGAAGTATGGTGTTTGCCAGCACCAAGACATATGTTGACCTACAGCAGTTGTTGTCTGATGAGTGAAGCGGATGTTATCATCACTAAACACACACTATGGACCAGACTAGTGTCAGGGGGTAGCATTTTAGTTAAGTGACAACTACCACTGCTAACACTACTACTACAACTTCTACTGTTAATACTACCACAACTAATGCTACCACCAGAACTGCCACTCTTATTGCTGATACTACTATTAATATTATTACAATACTACTGCTGTTGCTGCTGCAACTACTACTACTACTACTACTACTACTACCACTTCCAATACTGTTGCTATTAGCCCTAGTACTAGTACTATCATTGCTACTTTTATGTCAGATTGTACAATTTTTTTATCATTCACAATTGTAGTGTACAATTGACCATGTCACACTTTAAAATCTTAGAAGCACAAATGTTCTACACATCTTGGTCAGGAGACAAGCCACATTACAAGACAAGGATTCGGTATTGTATGGTTTCCATTAAATTGCCAATACCTCAGTTAAGCTGTGCATGTACAGTACATGTAGTGATTGTCAGAGTTGTATAAAGTAGAAGTAGAAGTACTGTTTTGGATGTAATTACAACACTGGTAGTATGGTATTATGCAGTTGCAACTGCGTAGTACCGTACTACTTGTGTTGTAATTACATTCAAAACAGTACTTCTACTTCTACTTTATACAACTCTGGTGATTGTGAGACTCATTCAAGTTTATTGTTGTACCTGACCTTTTGGAATCAGGTACGGCACTGCAAATGTGTTAGTTACAACATATTTGAGGCAAAAATCGGGCTGATATCATGTAATGTGAATCTGTTATAATTGCTACTAATACTACTGCTGCTGCTGCTACTGTTAGCATTGCCAGATGTTATGTGTTGTGAGTTTTTTTTTGGTTGTGTGTATATTTGTGTGTTCTTTGTGTGCAGGATTGTAAATAATTTGCTAGCCCAAACTTTTTATGACACATAAACAGGTATAGCACTGACAGAGGACACTTACATTTAATTTTGTAGAGGCTCTAACTCATGGCATGACTCGACAAATTTATTTTTTTTTACTTCTATTTTTCTAACGAGATGGGGCCTGTAGCCTTGTTGGAGGGATGTACTCTCTCTGAGTGCCCTTAAAGTCGTGTAGATGTGAACACACCAGAGAAGACAGCCCCGGAGAAAGCACACGTGCAGAATTCACTACCCACACACACACACACACACACACTGTTACCACAGCCATCCCAACAAAGTGGGACAAATCTGTCCATTAGTTAACAGGATCTGACAAGGGCTAACGTACTCACTGTGCCCTTTGAACTCTTTCAGGGAAAATGAAGGCAAGGGGGGGAAAAAAAGAAAAGTCATGCTTTCCAAAGTGATTTCCTGTCCCACCGGGGAGTCAAGAGAAAAACAGCTCTTAAAGACTGGCCCAGCGCCACATAAGGCTATTAGGATAGCACTCCTAATAATGTGGGTTTATGAGATGCCAAAAAAAATCAAAGAGCTGCACAGTGGTTGACCACGGAGATCTGCTGGAGGGAGCCCCATTGTTCTGGGAGTTAGCTTAGCTGAGTTTGTGTGGGTCTTGTGTGGGCCCCTCGCGACTGCTAGTGGGCAACCATTGTTTTTCATTATGAGTCCTATGTATTTTAGTTGGTCAGATGCAGACTATCAGGGCCAAGATCATGGGAGTGAAGGTCCAGCTTTTGGCTGGACAATATGGGTGACAGCATTTTACATTCCCCTATTTTTTACGGTTACGGTTGCAATGTGTATGTGTATCTCTGATTTTCTCTCTCTCCTGCTTCCCTGTTCTAGAAATACATGATAACTTGGTATACGTTGGCAATTTCCAAGACCAACTTCCATGATTAGTAATCAGTGACTAACTTATAATCAATAATGAATGCATGACTACGAACAAAAACACATTTTGATGGGCAATATGTCCCTTTGACCTGTATCTGTTTAAGTTCTTTGTAATACTATGGATTTTAAAATTTAACTTAACTTGTAATCCATGGTAAATATCCAATGATTCACTAAAAGTTAAATGTGTTTAACGGGTATGTGAGAAGTAGGGGAACAGTAAAAGAAAGTGCTACCAATGACAGTTGAAAGCTGAGCCATGCCTAATGGGTGACAGTGAGAAGGTACAGGAACAGTAACCACATCAGTTCTGGACCACATGACTCGGCTTGGTTTGGTTGGAGCTTTGGCAGAGACAGTATTGAGCCCAGGGATAGGTGGGCTACTGCCAGTGGGTTTCAGTAATGAGCTACAGGAGGTGGCCACATTGCTCTGGTTTGAGGTGAATATAGGCTGGTTTAGAGAGGCTTTGGATGACTGAGCAGCAAGAACATGGAATAGGACAGGGAACGTCAGTGTACCAGGAGACTCCAGGAGCAGGTCACTGCCAGTGCCATGGGTAGCTTATTCCTGGTGGTTGACCACGGTCAGCTGCAGGAGGCAACCTCACTGTTCCAGGCTGAAATTAGCAGGGGTCAGTTGGGTTGGCTGGCAGAGACAGGAACGGAAAGAGGAGAGGCAGGTCAATGCCAGTGGAACACAATGAGGACCTGTGGGAAGTCGCCATATTGGTGAGAAGAGAAACACACAGGGTTTGGCGTGGTTGAGACTTTGGCTTGTAAGGGCAAGGACAAGGCTGTCGAGAGGTGAGTTCTCCTAGTGGGTAACAGGAGCAAGGAACACTGGGAGGCAGCCATATTTATCTGGGAGGTGTTCCAAGAAGATGGTTTAGTGACTATCCCAGATATGTTAATTCATAGTAAGTAGTAAATCTCCTGATAGACAATCTTATGGCTTCATCCTTCTATCAAAACCAAGCCACAGGGCTCTTCTATTAGAAGGTTTACCACTCACTCTGAGTTAACATACTCAGGTGAGTGACTAAACCTGCTTTCTGGAGAGAACAGGTGATGGCTACACACCCAGGCAATCGGTGCCAGGACAAAGCCCAGGGGAGACTGGGAGAGGTGACCTACTCCAGGTGGGTGACTACAAAGAGCTGTGCAATGTAAGCTAGACTGAAACAAACATGGTTTTAAAACTGTTGTGAATGGGAAAGACACAGAGCCGATTTGTTTACTGGGTTAATCTGTCCTATAGCAGCCTTTTAGTTTAAGATGGAGACAGAGTGGCAAATTAGGATACTTGATGATAAATATTCCTGGCTCTACCACCCTTCAATGAAAGGCTTTTAATATCCATATCCACCTCTTGCTCTCTCTCACTCCCTCTCTCTATTTCCTGTCTGTATGTCTTTCAAAAATATATTTGTCTTTGTCTATATCCCCTTCCAACTCAATCTGTTTTTTCTTTCACCCTTATCCCTTCCTTCTGACTCTTTCTTAGACACTGTCTCTTAACACTATATGATGTAAGCGCACTGGTGATGTCATCTATAATGTGATATGCACATGGGACTGTCTGCCATATGGTCTGTACTAACCCCCCACCTCCTCCACACACACACACACACACACACACACACACACACATGCACACACACAGTTACCACAGCTCTGCAGTGATGCATCAGATAATGACAATATGAGACCATCCAATCAACTCTCCCCAGACAACCGACAGAACCCCCCCAAAGCATGGATGAGTAGTCGAGTCCTCTAAGGAACTCACCCACTGGTAACATGAGATAGCGTCTGTGTACATTTGGGATTATGGGACCAATTGAGTGTGGTATATGAATGTGTGTGTGTGTGTGTGTATGTGTGTGTGTGCGTGTTTGTGCGTGTGTGTGTGCGTGTGTGTGTGTGTGTGTGTGTGGCATAATCATTACTCCTTTTTACAACCAAAATCAATAGCATTACCTCATTCTGTTCAATCCCTAATTACTTTATTTAGTTTCTCAGACAGGATAACTACAGCCTAGTACATTGGAGTATTTCCTCTTTGGCCAGGGCGACATCATATTCAACATAAAAGCCCAAGATATAAGGCTATTTTCAATATTATTTCCAGCCTCACATGAAACCCACTTTAGCCGTTCTGTGACCCTGCCTGTGAGAGTCTGTCCCTGTAAAACCACCAACCATCTTTATGATCTGTGGAATCAGCAGTACATAGTGCTCCCTCTGCCATCACTCATCATACCGACAGCTTTCAGTGTGTTTCGCCGCCATGATGAATTTAACAGTGCAGCCTCTAGCACTGCTCTTTGACCGTGGGTTCTGGAACACCTCTGGCCCTGGACTGGTGTGGATTTGCAGGAACTGGGCCATCGGTAGCTGGTCTCTGGCAGGGCTCTGCTGAGGTTTGGACCGGTCCGGTGCCTGGGACTGTGGGATGATCTGTGGGAAGTCTTTGTGCTCAGATGTGATGTGGCTACTGAGGAAGACTAACACATTGGCTACACAGGGGGGGTGTGGAACTGAAGCGTTCTATTCACTAAGAGTATTATGCAACAATTAGCTTCCATTTAGCTTTCAATTAGCTTCCCCAATGGCACTGGCTACACCAGGCATGAAAGTGCATACATGCTGTACATTTACAAAAGAAAGACCAATCTTCTAGACACAAATTCTATTCCACAACCAGCTCTACATCAGTTCCACGCCTTGTGTAGCCACCAGGTAACAGAGTCAGGTTAAAGCAAACAGGAACAGTATATGGCCAAAAAAAAAAAACAGAAAAAGGTCACAATAACCCCAAAATACAGCATGAACAGCACCAGACTATCTTGCATCGCTCCTCTGACTTTTTGTGCCATAGGAAACTCATCTGTACCCTGGCCAGAGCAAAAAAACTGTTTCAGAACATGGACAGAATTAATCTCGCACATAGTCAGATCTGGACTGCTACAGGGAGGAGGAGATGAGGAAATCTAAGATTTTTTGGACCAAGTTGGAGAAGATGACTCGCTCCTTGTGATGACATCTGACCTAAACTTGATCAGAGGAGATGACTTTCCTGTTGGGATGAAACCCGACCTTCGGGCCCAGAGAATGGACACACACACACACACACACACACACACACACACACACACCCATTTACTGCAAGCAGCTGGAGATTATCAGTTCACTGATGATTCGATCGAATGACATCATCACTGACATATGCTAGGCTAAGAACCATATCCACTCAGACAGATTAAAAGCAGGAAGGCTTAACAGAGACACCAAACTCACATTGTAAATGTGGGGTGATAATCCCATGCTGATGTCATAGGGGTTAGGATGGGTATAGTGCTAGTGTTATATTGATGTAGTGGGTGCCAGAGTGCCACCACAGGATGGGGTACACAAACACCAAACACACACACACACACACATACACACACACACACACACACACACACACTTTAAGTATTACATAAGCACATACCCACACAAACACACTCTCTCTCACACACACACACAAAGATATATATACACACATACACACATACACACATTTACATATACCACACATAGAGATACAGACAAACACACACACATACATACACAGCACTATGGGACAGTCATCCCTCTCCCGTTTTCTAAATAAGTGTTTATGTCTGTAAGGTTATTAATAAATACTAAATGTCTAATCAAGTAAGATTCTGCAAAAGTTATTTCTGAGTATTGAATGGCTACACACATACACATAGCCTACAGATATGCTAACCAAACTGTGTGCTGTCCCACTGTGTGTCGAATCAACACAGAATAAGGGTTCACTTTCACTTCACCATAATCATTATTAATTTTCCTAGGAAATAAGTAGCCACAACCTTGTTATACTGTGGAATTTTGTATGCTTAATGCCATAGTGGTCTGTGGGAGAAAACAAAACTTCAAAAAAAAAAAAAACGCCAGTTACTCAGCTATCTTCTCTTGCTTGGCTTCCCTGCAAATTTTCTACACGCTAGACCACTGCTAAGCGACAAAGCTAATGCTAATGCTAGCCTCCTTCCCCTCCTTCCTCTCTTCACCTCTGAGATTGATGTGAAAGGCCCCAGAGTAGCCAAAGTAATAATGGGTTCCTTTAGACCGAGGGGCGTGCTGAGTTCATTAGAGGAGAGATTTCTGAGGATTTATGCTCAGGGAACCCGGCAGACACTGAGGGGAAGTTAACGCTGCCTGTGTCTGTGTAATTTTATCTCTTAGCCAAAGAGGCTCTCTCCTGCTCATACGGTCGTAAATGTTTGGTTGTGATGTCATATCCAGAGTCATTCAGCACAAGGCTGGATAAATGAATCAAAACCATGAAGACAGGCTCTCATCAAAAAAAAAAAATCCCCCTCTGACAAAAATGTCCTGGCACCTCACCAGTTCCTTTTATTAAAGTCTAGGGTCAAAAACAAGATTTTGTCACGGTTGACTTGCCATACATCCTGTTGTACCTTCTACACTTTTAAAACAGTGTGTATGTGTGTGTGTGTGTGTACATGTGCTTGTGTGTGGGTGCATGTGCATGTGCATGCGCATGTGTGTGTGTGTGTGTGTGTGTACATGTGCTTGTGTGTGGGTGCATGTGCATGCGCACGTGTGTGTGTGTGTGTATGTGTGTGTGTAAATCTGGAAAAAGTCAAAACAACCTTAGGTGCGTATTTGTTTTGCTGACCACCTGTAAGTGACTGTGCTCATATCCTGTTATTCTTCTTGTGTGTCTGTCTCTGTCTCTCTCTTTCTTGCTCTGTCTCTCTCTCTCTCTGCATGTGTGTGTGTGTGTGTGTGTGTGTGTGTGTGTGTGTGTGTGTCCAGTCCATGCATGGCTGTGTTTACCCTGTCCTCATCTTGACATTGAGCCTGCTCTAAAATAGTCTCACTATACATAAGGAAAATAAATAGAGAACAAAAGAGAGAGTCTGTGAAAACATCTGAGACAGAGAAAAGCAGAAAAGAGAGAGCGAGCAGTATAGAACCAGAGACAGACATAAACAGGGGATAAGCGAGTGAGAAAGAAAGAAAGAAAGAAAGAAAGACAGACAGAGGGAGAAAGAGAGAAGCTTAATGGTAACCAGACACAGATAGGCATGTATAGGCAGACAGACAGAAAAAGTGTAAGGGGGAGTAAGGGAGGTAGAGAAGAAAGGAGGAAGAAAGTGAGGAACTGATAGAGATAGAGAACGATTAAGTGAGAAAGAGAAAGGGGGGGGGGGGTAGGGAGAGGGAGGGAATGAGGGATTGAGAGAAGGAGGGAGAAAGAGAGGGAGGGAGACAAAGAGAGGGAGAGAGAGAAAGAGAGGGGGGGGGGGCTAAATAGCAGCAGCTGTGGGGCTTGGCTGCCGGGAGGTAAATTCAATTACAGGTATGTGCTGGAGAGATGCATGCTGGGTAACGAGAGGAGCTGGATTCACACTAATGAAGCCCCTGGGTTAGTGCAGCACTCTCCTAACGTTATACTGGTTGTACACACACACACACACACAAACACACACACACACACACACAGATGATGCTCCTTCTATCCCTATCTCTCCTTCTCCCTCTGTTTCTCCTTCTCAATTTGTCTTTCTCAATCTCTGCCTGTCTTTGTCTCTATCTATCTATCTATCTATCTATCTATCTATCTATCTATCTATCTATCTATCTATCTATCTATCTATCTATCCATCTGTCTGTCTGTCTGTCTGTCTGTCTGTCAAATTTGCTCTCTTTCTTAGATCCCTCTTGTCCATCTCCTTGTTGTTGCCTTCTGCCCTCTTTCTCTCACACAAGTTCCCTCCCCCTTCTCTCTGTTTCACTCACTCTATATTTCCACTCCTCTCCCTCTCCATTACTCCCTCTATCTCCCTCTCTATCTCAGTCACCCACACGCACACCCACACACACACACCCACAGACACCAGCAGGCCATGTTGAGTGCTATGGTATGGCTTTCAGAGCCACAGAGAGGTTATCTGGGATGGTGCTTGTCTGTGTGTCCGTGCTGTTTCCATGACAACCACCATAAGCTCACCATATGCATGTAGAATGGGAATTTGCGGTTGTGACCATGCGTATGAATATATTTGTGTGTGTGTGTGTGTGTGTGTGTCTGTGTTTGTGTGTGTGTATGACCCCGTTTAAATCCATTAGGTAAGTGTGTCTGTGGCCATGTATTCAAATATCTGAAAATGTATTTAAATCTCTTTAAATATGCGTGCATGTAGTGTGTGTGTAGGTGTGTGTGTGTGTGTGTGTGTGCAGCACATACTTTCTGATGTGTGTGTGTGTGTGGGGGGGGGGGGGCGGCGATGAGTGAAGCACTTCCTTTCAGATATATGTGTGTGTGTGTATGTGGGTGTGTGTGTGTGTGTGTGTGTGTGAGTAAAGCACTTTCTTTCTGATGCATGTGTGCAGTCAGTGGTGCTAAGCCCCTCTCTCTCTCTCTCTCTCTCTCTCTCTCTCTCTGCCGGTCTGCCTCTGCCGGTCTGCCTCTGCCTCTGCCTCTGCCTCTGCCTCTAATTCAGATTGCTGATGCCTCACTTCAATCCCACAGGGCCAATCACCTTGAGCAGTGCACCCCACATCGCATAATCGCTGCACCCCACATCCCTTAAGCGCCGCTTAACCCACATTCCTGCACCACCTTTTGTTTGGAAAAAGCAAGCATCCCACAATGAGGGGTTTATCTGCATCACTCATAATTACACGGATAGATTGAATAAAGACGGACAGCTGCGGTAGCCTCTGCATGCTCTCATCACTCCTGCTTCTCTTTTGCAAAAGAAGCCTGCAGAGTTTTATTTGTGTGTGTGTGTGTGTGTGTGTGTGTGTGTGTGTGTGTGTGTGTGTGTGTGAGTGTGTGTGTGTATGCGTGTGTGTGTGCTGAACTCTGAAGTTATTTGCCTGTGTGTCTGTCTGTGTGTGTATGTGAGTATGTGTACACTCGTGCATGTTCATCTATGTGGGTGGTGTACTGTATGTGAGAAGATGTGTGTGTGTGTGTGTGTGTGTGTGTGTGGTATAGCCTCTGTGTATGGATATGCATACGTATGCATAAGTCTACATAACTCCATGAAAGTGTGTACGTAAACATTCTTATCCCTGTGTGTGAGAAAAAAAAACAGTTTAACACGGCAGTCAGACAGTTTCCCACTATAATTAGTGGGGCTGGCATGTCCCCCAGGTGACTGTGTGGTTTGGTAAAGACAGGAGGTAGATTAGAGACCTGATGGAAGACAAGTCCTATCCACTGCCATTACCCCTGGCAACGGCGATGGGAAAAGGCATCCACTCCATCGCCAGTCCACCACAGTCCACTATCTGCGACCGTTAGCACAAGGGACACTGTCAAATAAACATCATTTGTGACTGTCATCAAAGGGCACACTGTAAAAGATGATTTGTTAGTAAGAGGTACACTGTAAAACATGATCTGTTAATTCAACGCTGTGTGTTATTTTGTGATTATGATATACAAGATCGTAAAATGTAATGTCAAGTTCATATGCGATAAACTTTACCCCAAAAATCAGCATAATTAATTTAAAGCAATGAGTTAACTTGACCATGCAAAACAGGGTATGCAGGCACATTGCGGACATTAATGAGATGTTGATATAGTATCATGCATTTTTTAAATAAATCATTTTTAACTCTACAGCTGTATCTTGCATGATGGTTTTGACTTTCCTTTGTTGTAGTTGTATGTTAAATTGGATAAACTGGTGTTAACACTAACCCATTTTTATTTGTTTATTTCCTTGCTATTTTCTTTATTTCCTATTCTTGTTCATTTTTTAGTCGATCTCCTTGCCAAAATCATAGCATTTGTGGCACATTTCTGGTTCCTAATACTTCTTCTTAAGCAGCAGCTGCTTGGGTGGTAATTGAGTGACTTACAGTGAATTAGGTAGAGGAATTAGGTAGATGTCCTCCTGTAGTAATGTGGTTTTAGATGCCTTGCACAAGGCCACTTTAGCTATGGACACTAGAGAACACTATAGTTATTTACCTTCCCACCTACAGTTATCCACAGATAGAGGAGTAAGACCTGTGACCTCCAAGTAAAGTCTTTTTCATTGCCACATTGCCCCCATAGCTGAAGTTGTGGGTGAGAAATGTTCCAGACAGCCCCCCCCAAACACAGACGCTGGCTCTGCAGACTTCTGTGAGAGCTTAAACCCAATCCCAGTTACCCAATCACCACAACTGTGGAGGTCCTGGTCAGAGCGTGCTGAGCCTGTGTGCTCTTATGGCACTGATATACTACTGTAGAAATCCCCCACCATGTTAAACTCGTTGAAGGGCGTAGACATGAAAAAGTAAACAAGCCTTTTGGTGTGTATGGAACATCCCTGCCTGTGCTGTCCTGGGAGAATTTACAGTCTTAGCGTGGAGGAGGTGATGACGTGGAGGGCAGGTGCTGTGTGTGTATGTGTGTGTGTGTGTCTGTATCTGTGTGTGTGTGTGTGTGTGTGTGTGTGTGTGTGTGTGGTAGGGGGGTAGGATGGGAAGCATGTCATTAGGTTTGCTGTGAGCGCAGCTCCTGAGTGTTCCCAGAGTGAAATTATACGGCGCGTAGCATACTATAATTCTGAACTGGATACTCCCTCAAGGCGCAATGAGAGGACAGGGGCAAAGGTGGAGATGCATCTGCTTGGTGTGTGTGTGTGTGTGTGTGTGTGTGTGTGTGTGTGTGTGTGTGTGTGTGTGTGTGTGTGTGTGTGTGTGTGTGCGCACGTGTTCGTGTGTGTGTGGCCAGCTGAGTACACAACAAAATTGTATAGAACAGATTACACTGAAGAGCCTCCTGACTTCTGAGTTTTACAAATAGAAGTTTTTTTTTAACTTGCATGTCTCCCAAACACCTTTCAGGCTACTAAACTACACATCTCATCTTCACAACACAACTGAAGATCCTCACGTCCTGACTGGCACCAACTCTGCACTTCTCCACCTGTTTTCCTTGTACTTGTATTACAGTTAGAGATTATTCATCTTAGATTTCCTTTGATTCTGTTCTGTTGAGTATTAGTCCTCACTTGTAAGTTGTTTTGAATAAAAGTAACATTGCTAACGGTAATGTAATGTAATGTAATGCACATCTAATATTCAGTTAAGTAATGATGTGCTGAGATGACAGTTTAGGAAGGGCATCTACTTAAGACAACTTCAGATTGTTTTCCTCAGACAGTCTCCGCTTACACACACACACACACACACACACACACACACACACACACATATTGACATAAGCACATTCTCATAAACTGAGCATTGACTATGAAATGGCCTCACAACCAGCAGCAGAGAATTTGGACTCTAAATGAGTCTGGTGCACAAAATCTGTCATATGTTGTGTAGGTGTGTGTGTGCATGTGTGTGTTGGTGTATGTGTGTGCGTGCATGCGTGTGTTGGTGTGTGTGTGTGTCTGTGTGTGTCCAGATTCCAGTGTGAGCACAGACACTGTCATGTCACTCTTCTCTTGCTAAGACACCTGGTTGCTAGGCAACTGTATCTTGGTCAACCATCAATGCCAGAGATGCAAGCTTTATCTTCATCTGTCAGTGTGTGTGTGTGTGTGTGTGTGTGTGTGTGGTGTGCATTTGTCTGTGTGTGTGTGTGTGGTGCATTTATATATGTGAGTAATTTGAGTATTTCCATTTAGAGTCCCAAGCTTTGCCTGAAGACATTAATGTATTTAACTCCCATTAACTCCTAAGTGGTAACTTCTGCTCTTCTGTTCTGTCCCTTGTAGGCAGCATGACTTTTGCACCTCGTATGCTGTGAACATGCTAACGAGCCGAGGAAGATTAGCGGCTGTGTATGTGTTAGCATGTGGCTGCAGGCAGCACGTATGGGGTCACATCTCACGTACTGTGAGCCAGTCTGTCCAATTAGTGTTTCCGTAGAGAGTGAAACACAAACACACACACACACACACACACACACACACACACACACACACACACCAGAGAGAGAGAGAGAGAGAGAGAGAGAGATCACAGATCACAGATAACTGTCGGAGGATGACAGGGTTACATGCACTACTAAAATGGAAAAAAAACTTTAGCCAAACCGTCACTCAGATAGCTATAGATGGCAGCTGGTCATCCAGGGGCTCTATAAAAATCTTTGCTTTACTATAATAATGGTCACAAATAATGTATGGTAGACATATTGTCTTCGAAAATGACATTGACGGGACGTCACGTGACCAACAACCGCAATGGTCGCTGAAGACTAGAGCTCCTCGCCAACCTCCACTTTTTCAGTTAATAATCAGGTCTTTCTTATTTTACTCGGTCTGTAATCACTTATCTGAACTTGTAACGACCAGATGCGATGCCTGCATCATCAAAAAAACAGACAACTTTATCTTCTAAAGTAGCAGAGGAAAAACGAAGAACAGCTAACACGTCAGTTAACGCTAGCTCAGAGCTAAACATGGAAGACGTTATTGCTCAAGTCTTGGAGAAGCAACAGGGTGTGCTGGAATCCATAGTTCATAACGCAGTCAAAGGAGCTTTACAGGAGATTAATACCTCACTACAACACATCAGGACTGAACTAGAGAGGCAAGGCTCCACAATACATGATCTGGTGCAACAAGTGGGCGACAGCCAGAAGAAGAGTCGGGAGATTAAGAAAGTGGTTAATGGCTGCGTTGAGGACCAGAAGAAATTTGAGCTAAAACTAGCTGAGATGGAAGACCGGTCTCGTCGCAACAATGTACGAATCATTGGAGTTAAAGAAGGCCGCGAGGCAGATGACCCTGTCGGATTCCTGCAAAGACAACTGCCGGTGTGGTTCCCCGCGCTACAGAACAAGCCCGTCATTGAGATCGATAGAGCACATCGAATACATGGCAAGTCTACCGCAACTCGCACCATGATCTTCAGATGCTTGAGATATCAAGACCGTCAAACAATTCTTCAAGGGGCAAGAGACATTCAGAAAAAGGGACCGATTCGTGATGAGCAAACAACACTTCGATTCAAGCCAGACTATAGTGGTTTCACTATTCAGCGGCGTCAAGCGTTTGTCGGGGCACAACGTAAACTACATGCTAAAGGGATCTCCAACTTTCTCATCTATCCTGCTACGTTGAGAGTTACCTACAGAGGGAGGCAACACACCTTCAAAACTGCCAAAGAGGCCGATGACTTCTGTGAGGACCTTGGACTGGACGACGCAGCGAGCGAGGCTGAAAGCGAGACAACCATGCCCTGGGATCCTCAGCGGAGCGGGGAACCATCGACCGAGCTAGCCGAGCAAGAATCTCCGCAGCCGGAGTTAGATGAGCAACATGAACAGTAACGGTAGCCTACACCTGAGAGGGACCCTAATAAGCTATCACAGTAAGCGACTGGAGAACATAATGTAAGTCGAAGACATGTAGCCTACGTGTACCGGTACCGAACATAAGAGACAGTCGCATTGACTATTAAGCCATTAAGATATTAAGGTTGGTTTGGTTAAATTCAATAAGGACGGTTTGCTGTTATTGCAGGAGTTTTTGGTTAATGTTTAAGAAGGCAGTGTCCTGGTCTGTATGATTTTAAATTTGCAAATGGTAAGACCTGATTTCTGTGACATGTTAATGTTATAAGTCTGGAGGGGGGGTGAGCTAGGATTTGCGCGAACTGCGTTTGATGTGGCCACGCATCTTACAACGGGGTGATGGGGTTAGCGGTCGAGGAGGGAGGGGGTTATTTTTTTGTGTTTTATGTTCATATTACACCTTGCTTAAATTTCTACGCCTTGTTTATGGAACTAGTCTAACGGATAGATCTGGCAGAAAACATTTCAAGATGCACCAACATTTAAGGGATGGCTGATCTTTCTATCATGTCAATCAACATTAGGGGTCTAAATGGGCCGGTTAAACGAACAAAATTCCTGGATTATTTAAAAAGGAAAAACATAGATGTTGCGCTAATACAAGAGTCACATCTGCGCAAAAAAGATGTAAATCGCCTACAAAATAAATATTACAAGGTTGCTGCCTCATCCAGTGATGTTACTAAAACAAAGGGCTCAATTATATTACTATCAAGGAAATGTGACTTTACCATAGACAAATGTAGCAAAGATCAAACTGGAAGGATGTCTTATATTTGCACCACCATAAGGAATAGGAAAATAGCCTTTGTATCAGTGTATGCACCAGCCATATTTGATGAAACTTTTTTCCCGAGGTTAACTAATGATTTGCTCTCACTTAATGAATATTCACTAATTGTTGGAGGAGACATGAATGCAGTGCTTGACTTGAAACAAGATAGATCAGGGGTTAGTTACACCAAAGCCCAGCAACAGGGGTCAGACATGTTCAAAACTGCTGTGGAGTCTCTCCATCTTACAGATGTTTGGAGACTCCATTACCCAACTAGCAAAGACTACACTTTCTTTTCTACCCGTCACTTGACCCATTCCCGCATTGACTACATATTGTGCTCTAACGAGCTTGGACCAATGTTTCCATCAATAGCAATGGAACCAGCTACTCTGTCGGACCATAGTCCAGTGATAGTCACATTTCGTTGTGACGCACTGGGGGAACGATCTAGGAGATGGCAATTCAACTCTTCCCTCCTCCAGAATTCTGAATTTGACACAGAATTTAGAGCTAAAATTACAGAATTTATATCAATTAATGCAGAATCAACCTCTGACCCTGCTTATGTATGGCTAGCGACAAAGGGATTTATTAGGGATTTTACATCCTCATTTTCAGTTAACCTGAAGAGGAAAAGGCAGGAAAGGATCACCAAATTAGAGGAACAGTGTCAATCTTTAGAGCAATCTCTTAAAAATAGTTTTTCTAAACCTGTACATGATGATCTTGTGACAAGTCGCGCAGAATTGAATGATTTACTGAGGAGGAGGGCTGAATTCATAATGCATAGAGTGAGGCAAAACTACTATTTCAATGGTTGCAAACCAAGCAAACTGCTTGCTTTCAAACTTAAGCAAAGTGAATCCAGAGCTACAATTAACAGTATTTGCACTGAACATGGCATTTCAGCAAAGCCCCAGGATATTAATAGCACCTTTAAATCTTTTTACTCAATGTTATATAGGTCCTCTTCTAACTTCAACACAACACTTTGCCAAGAGTTCTTTAAAGATTTGGACCTGCCTTGTCTAGCTCCAGAAGAGGCAGAAGAACTAGGCCAACCAATATCACTAGAGGAACTTAAAGCAGCATTAAAGGGAGTTAAAAAGGGTAAAGCACCAGGGTTAGATGGAATCCCATCAGAACTATTACTGCAATACTTTGATATACTGGGACCAATAATTTTACAAGCTCTAACATCAGCAATAGAAAAGGGCACTTTTCTTAGACAGACAAACACTGCTCTAATTTCTGTCATACCCAAGAAAGGCAAAGACCCAATCCAGTGTGCCAATTACAGACCGATAAGTCTGTTGGGGACTGATATAAAGCTTTTTGCCAAAGTCTTGGCACTACGCTTAGAGCGCTTTATTGGGAAATTAGTCCATCCCGATCAAACAGGTTTTATACCCAAACGCTATGCAGCAGATAATATACGCAGATTGCTGCATGTTATAGAAGAAGCCAAAAATCTCCCAACACCATCAGCTGTTTTATCCCTTGATGCGGAAAAAGCGTTTGATCGCTTAGAGTGGAGTTACCTCTGGCAAGTAATGGAGATGCTGGGTCTTGGGTCCAAATTCATACACATGGTGCAAACGCTATATGCAAACCCCATAGCTATTGTTTCAACCAATGGTTTACATTCACAACCATTTCCCATTGAACGTGGCTCCCGTCAGGGATGCCCACTGTCACCTATGCTGTTTGCCCTCTCTTTGGAACCATTGGCCCAAACTATTAGGCAAAACAAAATTTGTAGCGTTTCTCTCAAGTCATGCAACAGTTCAATATCATTATTTGCGGACATCTTGCTGTATATATCAGACCTTGAGGACTCAATTCCTAAAATTCTTAAGATTTTTAGTGCATTTGGCGTGATATCTGGTTATAAAATTAATTGGGATAAGTCAAATTTGCTTAAACTAAATAATAAACCGATAAATTTACATGTGAATCATAACATACCAACTCAAAGCAAAATTACTTACCTGGGTGTCATCATACATACATCAATGCACCGAATTGTTCAAGATAACTATGAGACTATTTTAGCAAATGTTCAAAAGGATTTGAAGAAATGGTCCATTCTACCAGCATCATTAAGGTCCAGAATAGCGGTGGTGAAAATGAACATCCTGCCCCGTGTAAATTTTTTAAGCGCAATGATTCCTTTACCCCCACCAATGAAATATTGGAAGAAACTTGACGCCTCTGTTAGGCAATATATTTGGAATAATAAGCAACCCAGATTAAAATTCCTAACTCTGCAACGCACCACTAATAATGGAGGATTAGCACTTCCCAACTTTAAAATGTATCACTTGGCCTTTCAGTTACGGGCCCTTAAGGTGTGGATGGACCCCTCATCTACTGTCCCATGGAGGGAAATGGAGCAGCAGCTTATTGGTCCTATGAGACTACAGGATTTTGCTTATGCAGGTGTCTGCCTGAAGAAAAGCATGTTAAATTATGGTCCTATTATTACAAACACATTATCTAATTTCAGGCAGGTAGAAGACCACTTGGGATATACTAATAAATGGCACAGACATACACCTTTATGGCACAATGTACACTTACTGTCTGGCAATAAGCCTTTTGTTTGCAGACAGTGGAGTGAGAAGGGGGTATACATATTGGAGCAACTCTTTAATGAAAAGGGTTTTTTAAGTTTTGAGGAGCTCAGGGCTAATTTTGATATTCCTAAGACATCTTTCTACACTTACTTGTGCTTAAGATCAGCCTTGAAATGTCATGGAGTATCCTGGGGGAAAGCTCCTGAGGCCCACCCAATTTTTAGATGTTTTTTTTATTTCCCTGTGGGAAGATTAGTGTCTATGGTATATACAAGATTGATGCAGACATCTGCAGGTGAACTCCCAATAATTAAGACATGGGAGCGAGACCTGAATATTGGGGTAGACATAATTGATTGGGAGGCAGTCTGGGATAACATTTTTCACTGTTCTAAAAACCCAAACCACCAACAGATACACTTCAATATATGTCATAGGACTTATTGGACCCCTCAGAAAAGATACATCACTAAAGCCATCCCTAATCCATACTGTACTTTCTGCGAACCTGAACAAACAGGTACTTTCTTACACATGGTTTGGGAATGTGAAGAAGTGCATGCGTTTTGGCACACAATAGCAGCAACAGTATCTGATCTGATATATAAATCAATCCCTGTTGACCCGATTGTCTGGTTGTTAAATGATGACTCTAAGTTACAGCTGACTGAAAGACAGAGGAAAATCTGGCTGGCTGGATCAACAGCTGCCAAGAAAATGATAGTTCAACGTTGGCTACCTCCGCATTCACTTGCTTTCCAACAATGGCTAGCTTACTTTCTGGATATAATCATGCTTGAACTCTCAACAGCAAGAATAAACAAGGCAAAAATGAAAACTATAGACCTTTGGAGGGATTCTGCTGATCAGATCTCCAATATGATGACTTCAGTCACACAGGACGTAGATAGATCTTCAGTAGAGGACGACTAGTCAAGGTGTTCTTTCTTTCTTTCTTTGTTTTTGTTTTTGTTTTGTTTTTTTTGTTTTTTTTGTTTTTTTTTGTTTTTTTTGAGACCGCTGGGTGGTGGGTGGGTGTGGGTATGTTCTTGGTTGTTGTGTATGTGTATGTGTGTGTTGTTTGCTAGACACCAGCTGATAAATGTCATTTACTAGGCAGATTTACCAGTACCTATACCTACTCCATAATGTATGTTGTACTGTATATGTCTGAAGGGTGTCAATAAAAAATTGATCACAAAAAAAAAGAAAATGACATTGACTTCTAGTGTAATTCTACCAGCATTTTTTTTTTAAATACTTCATGTTTACACTGTAAATATGTCACTTAAAATATGCCACATAAAAGAACCTTTCATATGATGATGATGATGATACAGACTTTACCCACTTTGTAACATTTGTGGCTGTAGTGGTGGTGATATTATAAGTGTAGCAGTAATCTCAGCAGTAATTGTGGTAGTAGTCGTTGTACTTGTAGTAGCAGTAGTAATAGTAGCAACAGTACTAAAAGTAGTAATAGTAGCAGTACTAGTAGTTGTAGTAGCTGTAGTAATGGTAGTGCCCATGTTGGTACATAGGAACAAAACTCCAGCAGTGAACTTTGATGGTTCCTCCTTGAAACTGAAAAAAACTGGAACTGCCCTAAATGTAGACGGTGACATCGCTTGTGTGTGCTATAACTAAGGATTAGGAAGGACAAAACAAAGCAAGCGTGCACACAGCAGAATTAGTGTGTATTCAACCTGAATATGATCTCCCTATGTAGGCCACTTTGGCAGAGCCCACGATAACAAAATCCCCGTCAACACACAAGCCATTTATCACATATATTATCGAGTCACCGGCTAAATCCGCTGACTGTGCCATGGCCCGCTTGTGTGTGTGTGTGTGTGTGTGTGGTGTGTGTGTGTGTGTGTCTGTGTGTGTGCATGTGTGAACAAAAGATAACCCTGCCATTATCACTGTTGTTTTTGTGCCTGCCTTGGCCAAGGTTTTCCTCGTCCGTCTAATCACCAGGACACACTCCTCATTTATAACTCCGGGTTGTGTGTGTGTGTGTGTGTGTGTGTGTGTGTGTGTAGGTAAGAGTGTGTCCGTGTGTGTGACAGTATGTGTGTATGTGTGTGTGTGTGTGTGTGTGTGTGTGTAAGTATGAGTGAATGTGTGTGTTTGTGTGTGTGTGTGTGTGTGTGTGTAAGTATGAGTGAATGTGTGTGTGTGTGTGTGTGTGTGTGTGTGTGTGTGTGTGGATGTAAACGGTGCGGCAAATGAGTTTTATTTGTTGATGTGTGTGATAACCTCAGGCGGCTCAGGAGCAATGGGTTTATTTTTCATGCCTCAGTGAGCACGGACTCAATCTCAGCACTAAGTGACCTGCCATGACTAGGCTGAAATAACAGGGCCCGCGTGGCGATGGAGAAAGCAACCAGGCATGCAGCAGGGTATTGTGACTGTGTGTGTGTGTGTGTTTGTGAGTGTGTGTTTGTGTGAGTGTATGTGTGTCTTTGTGCTTTCAAAGTGCACTTAACCATCCTAAAATTTCTGTTTCACTCTCTCTGTCTCTCTCACACACACACACACACACTCTCTCTCTCTCTCACTCTCACCCTCTCTCTCGCTCTCTTTCTCGCTCTCTCTCCCTTACACACACACACACACACACACACACACACACACACAGAAATGCACCAACAGACACATACTCGCACACAGGTATTCAAAACATGGATGGAAACAACACAATAGAGGGACCTCTGCATTTTGGGTCATGATCATTTGCAATAGAGCCATGTTTTAGTTTGCCAACCCCTTAGCTACCATTAGCTAGGAACACTACTCCTCACTGTGCTTGGTTCTTTGGTAAAGTTTTTATTTTCTTTCTCGACTATTTTATTCTCTTTTTTGTTGTGAACAATACTGCATGTTGACATAAAAGCATAATTATACTTCAATTGTGTTGGTGCCATTTTCTCATAATCTCATCTCAGTCATGGTGTGCTACCCTCACAGCCTCTCTTGTGCAGCTATGCAGTCAGACAAGTCCTTCATTAGTAAAGAAGCACAGGAGAAATGTTTTCAAGATCTTTGCTTTACTAAATGAATGAGCTTTCTGACAGCATGGCTGCACAGGACAAGTGATGAGTGCAGTGCTGTAGCCTACATTCACAAAGCTATGCCCAAAATACAGAGGTCTCAATCCCGGGTTCAGAAAGTAGAAACCCTGCCACAAATTTGATCCAGCCAGCTCTGAATCAGATGATTGTAATGAGCACTCAAGACAGGTAGATCAGCTCCTTAGCAAAGTCACCTGTGTTAGAAGGAAAACCTGGCAGGCTTTCTACTTTCTGAACCTGGGGTTGACACCTCAAGCAACGCATACTGTTATGATGAATACTAATTCTAATTCTAAGTCTACTAATTCTAATACTAAAGTTCTAGGATAACTGTGGCCACTGAGGGGCATCGGTATGAATGCACAGTGATGTTTTCTTTTTTCTATACGCACACAAAGGTTTAATTGCAAGAAAACATGAAAAAGGATATGAAATAGATCTACTGATCTAGCAGTCCACAATCGCAACCTCTTCTCAAACTTGCCTAGAACATAAAAAGGGCATGTCTTCACATGACTGAACAGGGGAAGTATGTTGTAATTGGCTGCCACTACTGTCAATCAATAGACAGCTCAGGCACCGGTCAGCCCTTTGTCACACATATACTGTAGCATTCATGGTGACTCTGTTGGTTAACCTCTTTCAATATGTTTGCTGTAAACAAAGTAAACATATTCTCTCTGGTAAATATATTTCCAGAGACCCAGCAGGTGGCTGACTCTAAAACAGGTTCTGCCTCTGGAGTCTGTGCCAGCTCTGGGCCAGATCATTGCCATACTGTATACTCTCCTCACATCAACACTGGCAAACACCCCTGCATACACCAGCTAACAAACAATGCGCTACATAATATCACAATGACTTACATGTGAGGAACACTTATTAGTCCACAGTACCATATGAGATCTAACACAAGGTGCTACATACTAGCTCTGTTAAAATAAGACAAGAGAAGGAGAATAAAGAGACAAGGGCAAGCTTAGGTCAGGGTAAGATGTCAGGGTGTTGGAGTTGTTAAGACTGGAGATGCTCTCAGAAGAGATCGGTTTTCATGGTTTGCAAGACCCCTGTGTTGGTTGGCTGTAGCTGGTAGCAAACAAACAAAACCAAACTGAACAAACCCTTTGTTGCTTTCTGTTTTAAAACTATACCAACACCCTGCCTTTGTGGCTTTGTGATGCGTGAGCTGCATGAATCATTAAAGAGCTGTATACACAGCAGCAGGCATGCAGTCTTTCTCGATCACTATCTGTCTCTGGATCTTTGGTGACAAAGCCAATGCACCATACCACCCACTCACACACCCACGCACAGACCCACACACACACACGCACGCACACACACACACACACACACACACACACACACACACACACACTACACACTTATATGAGAGGCCTTTTGAGACTTTATTGATGTTTGGCCAGATACACACACACGCACACACATACTGTACATGCACACATACATACACACACGCCGACACACACACACACACACACACATACACAAACAAACAAACATGTAAACACACATACTGCACAACACGGCATGAACCGCCTCATAAAGATAATCATTTTCTGGCCTCACAGTTCCTGGATGGCCATCTACTGTAGCACTGCTCGCTAGAGTATTTGACAATGCTACATTCCAGGAAGGCGATAAACTTTATTAGCCTGTACATCCTGTGTACCATTAAATGACTCCAGAGGGACTTGTGCTTCCCATAGTCTGCCGTTAGATGGTTAGATGATTAGAGAGAGAACAATAACCGTCTGATCACTTGAGCTGATCGTAAGCGCATTGCACCAACATGCATCCATAAAGTGTTTCATGAAGTGCTAATGCCTATTAAAATATGTAAGATGTAAAACAACACACAATAATAACATGTTAACAGCATACCAGATTACACCAATAAACGTATCCTTATTGCTCCCACTAATTTGAGGTTACTTTATGTAAGGTTTTGTCGATTTTAAAATTTTGATCTGCGGTACAGTATCAAGTATAATTCCATGGTGTGTGTGGTACTGTAACATAGCACCGTTAAATAAAGTAGCCTTGGGAAGCGTTGTTTACTGTTCACTCTATGCGCACGCAGTCCATCTCTTTTATTGGAGCATCGAGTGAAAATGCCCTTAGGTACACACGCCCCCCCCCCCCTCATAGTAAAATCCATACTACAGCCATTTCACTTTACTGCATGCCACACACTAACTGCACTTGGTGCATATGCTTGATTGCCAATCAAAATGAGTGTATGTGTCCTCGCTGTCCCTGTGCCAGCACTTAAGGCTGTTGTGTGGTTCTGGTTCTCACAGACCACCCACATGGTCCTCTCTTAAGTATGCAAGCCAAAGCCCCTGTTTAGTTAAAGCAAGACTGGCATTCTGCATTAAGGAATGTCTAAGGTGCTCTTGTCAGTGGAGATAGTACTGGTGGGCTATTTTCTCAGAGAGGAGAAGAAAGAGTTTAAAGCAACCCAAATTAGACGTTCAGAAATAGAATCGTTTTTGTCTTTCCCTACTGGATGAAACGTTAGAAGGTGTACAACTTTCATACGTGCGAGTTCACCAAAATAAACAATGTGGCCTAACACCCTGGTAATTCACCACCTCACTATGTAAATATTTTCGTGTTCTCTACTTTGGGTTTGAACAGGAATAACTCAACATGGCTGTGTTTTCAAACTAACCTCATTTTCAGAGCTACCCCTGTGTGTGTGTGTGTGTGTGTGTGTACATGTGTGTACGTGTGTGTGTGTGTGTGTGTGTGTGTGTGTGTGTGTGTGTGTGTGTGTGTGTGTGTGTGTATGCTTTAACAATCTGGTACTGGAGACTTGGTCTGGGAGCACCCACACAATAGCTTAAACAGACTTATATAGCAATGTATAATAACTGGGATGGTGTTTTGTGTGTTTAGCTTACATGTGAGTGAGTGCTCGAATACTCTGATATAACGGAGCAGCTCTGAGAAGCAGCGGAGAATGGAACTGAAAACAACATGAGTGAAGGATGCTTTTGTCAACCTGATTATGAGCTGTAGCTGAATCCATGACTTAATCCACTGCCAAAATATTAAGCAAATAATGCCAAGATACCCCCAGCCCCATCTATGTTGTGTGTTTGTGTGTGTGTGTGTGTGTGTGTGTGTGTGTGTGTGTGTGTGTGTGTGTGTGTGTGTGTGTGTGAATCTGTAATGTGTCTGGGTAACACAAACATAAAGGCCTGCTACACTGCCTATTCTCACAAATGTTTTCTGGAGGTTAAAGAAATCAGCTTTGGCTATGCAGGATCCAAAGACGTGTCTCTTTTCTGCACACACACACACAGACACACATAAACACACACACACACATACAGAAAAAGAGAGAGAGAGAGAGAGAGAGAGAGAGAGAGAAATAGACAGATAGAGAGAGGTGTTTGGGATTTAAATGTGTGCATGGGCGACAGGGAGAGACAAAGAGAGCCGTGGGAGAGAGATGCTGGGCATGAGGCAGGAGCCCCTAGTGGATTAGGCTGATCCCGCTTTCAGGAGATCCCCAGAGAGATCCAGGCTAGATCCCGCGCCCCTCCACCCCTCTGACGGGTGTGCACTTCAAAGGAGAGCCTGGGGGGATTATGGGAGAACAGGTATGAAGGTAGACTCAATGACACACACATACACATACACACACATGCAAAAACATTGTCATACAAGTTGACATAGACACATACAGGCAAGCACATATGTATGCACAGACCCGCACACACACACACACATACACACAGACACACACACACACACACACACGCATGTACATAAACTTTGGTTCACAGGTTGACATAGACACATATACACACATATACCCACCCCCCCCCCCCCCCCCCCCCCCCCCACACACACACACACACACACACATTCATTCCCTCCATGAAATATGCCCATAACCCCAACAGAAACAGCCCAGGTTGAACACACTAAGCTACCTTCACCCAGTCAGTGTGTTGTTGGCCACTGAAGAATGTGAACATTTTATCCCTGTGTTTGTCTCCACCGCAGCGCTCCCAGAAGACCTTGAGACAGGCTGGGAGGCTCCCTCTCTATAGCTTTTCATGGTATGGGCAAACAGAGGCACAGAAGTTCACAGGAATGTTCACTACATTTTATTCCATTCCTTGAGAGAACAAAAATCTAATTAAAAGTGAATCTGAAAATAAAATTCATATAGGTCATATAACCAAGCATCAAATCTAACTCTGTCAATGCTGACTGCTGACTGAAAATGTGATATAGTTTGACGCTGAATTTAGTTTTTAAATGAAAGTAAGTTGCACTTAAAGTTTAATTTGTTACATAGTGAATAGTGGGTCTCTACATTCTAAAAGGGCTGTTTCCCTAAAACCTTTGTGGTGAGTCTGGTTTTTTTTCCCTGGCTGTAGTTTTTCACAACTGTGATTTACATATGTGTGCTGTTTTTGGCTACCATTCGGCTAACTTCAGCAAAGAGCACAAGTTGTTTCCCAGCCTTAAGTGTTCTGTTGACCACCAGAATACTACCACCAGAGTTTATTTTAGCTAACACATCACATTTAACTTAACTTTGACCCATTACACTAATCTGGAGCAGCTTGTAGTGAACTAACAGGGACAATCCCCCTGGAGCAACTAAGGGGTTAAGTGCCTTGTTCAGGGGCAGGATGGCAGCAGCCCATGGGATGAGCTCACCTCCGCTGCCCCAGTTAGTGGCCCAGATTGCCAACTTCCATGTTTAAACAACAGAGGACCTGTGTAACATGTAAACATCATGACGTCAGGGAGTGCCACGTATGTGAGGCATAGGTCTAAAAAAAAATGACAAATTAAAAGACAAAGGGGGGAAAAGTCGTATACAGTGGTTGGATTTTACCAAAAAAAAGGGTATAATTTGTCCGGTTCCAAGAGGCAGTGTGCAAAAGAGTGAAGGGTGTGTGTGTGTGTGTGTGTGTGTGTGTGTGTGTGTGTGTGTGTGTGTGTGGTGTTTGTGTGTGTGTGTGTGTGTGTGTGTGTGTGTGTGTGTGTGTATGTTACCTTTGATCAGACCATGCTGGTCCGTGCAGTCCTGAGACTTTCATGTGTCAGTGAGATGCTGATCTTAAGGGGCAGACCATGCTGGAAGCCATCTAGTCATTACTGAATGCACAAACAAATACACATATGGATGAGCACAAGCACACCTACGGAACTCCTTTTTGCATTGCACACAACAGACACAGACACAGATACACACACACACACACACACACACACACTCACTCACTCTCTCTCTCTCTCTCTCTATCTCCCTTTCTCTCTCTCTCTCTCTCTCTCTCTTTCTCACTCACACATATATATATTCGAACAAGACACTGAAAAAAACTGCTGTGTGTGGTTACCTGATGCACCTGCATAGGTGCCTTATAACTGATGTCTCTTTTTTGTCTGTAGGTATTAATCCCAGTGCAGTGTTGTTATAATTAAGAGACATCCCAGGTGCCTTTGCAGTCTGTTACTGTGGTATATGACCTCTGCCCATTAAAGTTGCCCCACATATCTTCCTACCTGTTTTGATTTCAATGGCAATAGTCAGTTGGTTCACTGTTCTTATCTACCAGGCACTACTCCAAATAACAAATAATTAATTGCTAACAGTTAAGAGTGCAAGCAATAAACCATAGATATGGATCTTGATATGGAGAATTTATGAGTAGCTGTATGGACATCATACAAGTGGGTTATTTGTACTCACGTGTGGCTGTTTCCAAAGTAAATGGTAATACGTGGGGGAGATAAAAACACAATGTCTAATCAGCTACTCCCTTCTAGAATAAGTTACTCTTGCGTGATGTGAATTTTTCTTTTCCATCTGCCTGAGATGGGTTGTTTCTGTCATTTGGTTTGTCAGCATTCTGTCATTCTTTCTGTCTATAGCACCATCCACATATTCTTTTCCATTCTCTTTCCATCACCCTCTTCCTCTTTTCTGTTCTCTGTCTTCTAGTCTTTCCTATCACACATACACATCTCTCATTTACTTTTTCTTAAAACTTCTGTCTTTCTTTCTTTTCTTTCGTTCTGTCTTCTTAACATACCTATATGCTTTCATACTATCCTTCCTATGTCTTTCTCTGTCTGTCTCTCTCTTTGTCTTTCCCTCTCTCTGCATAGTAGCAAAAAATAAAAACTGCAGCTAGCACTAATCAAAGCTCTTCCCTATTTTTATTTTTTTAATATAATTCCAGGAACCAAAATACTTCCTGTCGAGTGTGATTGTGCATGTGTCAGAGCAGTGTTTGGGAAAGCGTAGCCTGCCTCCTGTGAGTAAGTGTGTGTGTGTGTGTGTGTGTGTGTGTGTGTGTGTGTGTGTGTGTGTGTGTGTGTGTGTGTGGGTGTGTGTGTGTGTGTGTCAGTGTGTGTGTCAAAGCAGTGTTGGGGGAAGCATGGCGTGTCTCCAAGCTCCTGGAAGCAGTAGAAAGAGGAGAAATATCAAACAGTTGGTGCGAAGCAGCCCCGATAATGGCAAGACTCAGTGATTCAGGCAATGAGGCACGGATCTGAATGAGTGTGTGGGTGTGCGTGTGTGTTTGTGTCTGTGTGTCTGTGTATGTGCGTGCGTGAAAGAAGGAGAAAGAGTGGGCATGAAAGAAAAAGAGAGAGGGTGAGTTAGTGTCTGTGTGTGTGTTTGAGTGTGTGTGCGTGTGTGTGTCTCCACAGGCACATGTGTGTGTGTGTGTGTGTGTGTGTGTGTGTGTGTGTGTGTGTGTCCGACAGGCGTGTGTGTGTGTGTGTGTGTGTGTGTGTGTGTGTGTGCGTGCGTGTGTGTGTTTCCGCAGGCACGTATGTGTGTGTGTGTCCGACAGGCACGTGTGTGTGTGTGTGTGTGTGTGTGTGTGTGCGCGCGCACGCGTGTGTCTTATCCAGGGATCCCTGGCCATGTTGCTGCTGTAATCACAGCACTATTGAAGGCTGTGCACTGACAACAGAAGTGGCTGAGATAAGGCAGGTGAGGCGAGGACACAGCAGCCTCTACCTGACCCAGAGCACATACTGTACGCCAGCATCCTCGGACCCCCATAAATCCAGAACTACAGTCAATACAGAAACCATATGCACCGTTTCAACCACATAAGCCACAGCTCCTGCAGAGAGCTGAGAGGGGGAAACAGATGGATGAAGTTGAAGTGCAATAATGTGTTTTTATTTCTTAATATGATCCATTTTTGCAATGGGCCTCTTCCTTTGCAGCTACCAGTCTACTGTACACCAAGATCTCCTTAATGTATAGGCATCTCAGCCTATACATTAAATGTACTCATACATGTTGTGAAGTCTGGTTGTGAAGTGTGGTGGTGTTTTAGTCTATACATCAAACTTACCCATAGAAACTGGTTGTTGAGCGTGGCGGTGTCTAACCCTACTCAAAAAGACTCAAAAGCGTCTTAGTCTATACATTAAAACCACCTATAGAGTCTCTGGTTGCCGGGTATGTGGCTGTCTATAATTTAAACCTAGCAATAGAGACTCTGAGACACTGCCACGTCTGACAACCAGTCTATACATTAAACTTAGCGATAGAGACTCTGGTTGTCAAGGGTCAGGGTTGTCTATACATTAAATCCACCTATAGAGACGCTGGCTGTCAGATGTGGCGGTGTCTCAGTCTGTACATTAGAGACTAGAGGCAGTGTTTTACAATCCTGTTTTGCAGCATCTTTTGTCAGAGGGCCATGGGGATTTCCTCTCAATTCACTAAATGTGTTATTTGACACACAGTTATCCCAAAACACAGCCACACACACACCATTACCATTAATTCCCCTTAGAGAGCTCACTTTGTGTGTGTGCGTGTGTGCGTGTGTGTGTGTGTGTGTGTGTGTGTGTGTGTGTGTGTGTGTGTGTGTGTGTGTGTGTGTGTGTGTGTGTGTGTTTCCATGAGGGCACAGGTCAGCCACTTGTGTGTGTTTGTGTTTGTGTGTGTGTGTGCGCACGCAAGCGTGTGTCTGGCCATGGGTCCAGACAGTAAGCCTAGGGTCTGGAGTGTGTGTGTGTGTGTGTGTGTGTGTGTGTGTGTGTGTGTGTGTGTGTGTGCATGTGTGTGTCCAAGACAGAGATGTGGTTGTGATGGATCACAAATTTCTCTCTGTCTGGAAAAGCCCTGCGGTCTCCAAAATTCTGTCTCTTCCCCCCTTGATTTGTCTGAGGAGAATGTGTGTGTGTGTGTCTATGTGTGTGTGTGTGTGCGTGTGTGCATGTGTGTGTGTGAGTGAGTGCTGGCGTGTCGAATTAAAGTGTGTGTCAGACTCCTCAGGGCAACTCTGTTCTTATTTAACAAGCTTATGCACAGTGGCTGCTGACATTAACTTTCTCTTCTGACCTAGATTTGGAAAAAAACATCACTCGCAATGCATTACTTTTGCCTCTCTCCGTCTCTGTCTGTCTGTCTGTTTCTCTCTCTTTCTTTCTCTCTTTCTCACTTTGTGTGTATGTGTGTGTATGTGTCTCATTCTCGTTTCTTTTTTTTTCTGCTGGTCTTTTCTGTCTCTGTTTCTTTTTGTCCTTATCTTCCTCTTCTTCTCTCCATCTTCCTCTCAATCCCTTAATTAATGTCTTCCCCAACCTTCCTCTGTCAATCTACAACTCGGCTCTCTTTCTCGCTCTCTCTCTTTTCTATTTTGTTGTTACTTCTATCCATCCTCCCCCCCATCTCTCTCTGTCTGCTGTTTCAGACTCTAGTGATTGGTACTGATAACTTAGAAGTGTGTGTGTGTGTGTGTGTGTGTGTGTGTGTGTGTGTGTGTGTGTGTATGTATGTGTGCGTATGTGTGTGTGTGTGTGTGTGTGTGTGTGTGTGTGTGTGTGTGTGTGTGTGTGTGTGTGTGTGTGTGAATATGTGTTAATGTTAGAGAATGTGTGACACCTCTAATGAAAAGCTTCTCTGAAAGTTGAAAGGCCTACAAGCAGAAACTAGACAGTGCTAACCCCACCAGCTTGTTACCAGTTTCTCATTTTCACACACACACACACACACACACACACACACACACACACACACACACACACACACACACACACACACACACACGCGCGCGCACACACACACTTACACGCACAGACACAGACACAGACACACACACACATATACACACACACACACACACACACACATACACACACACACAAAGAGTGTCGGTTAGTGTGTAGAATCTAGACTTTTTTTGTAAATTGATCTATTTTTCAGACCAGTTACCAGTCATTGATACAGATGACCCCGGTTGACATCATTGCAACATGCTAAGACTCTCTCTCTCTCTCTCTCTCTCTCTCTCTCTCTCTCTGTGGTTTTAAGACTAATAGTGTTCACAAAAGTCTGTCAGCACAAAAGAAGTGGGCCACAGTCCTCTTGTGCTGTTTCCAAAGTCTCTGACTTAACCAATCATCCATGCAGTGCACTCCAAACCACCAAGCCTGCTCCTGTTTAAAAACTGGCTGCAGGGGGGGTAGGCTATCTAAAATGGAGAATGTGTAGCTATTAAAACATCTGAGGAGTGGACAGGCACTCTCTCCCTCCCTCCATCCCTCCCTACTTCCCTCTCCTACCCCTTCACTCTTGAAGGAGGGAGGCACATGAAGCCAAGACTGAGGAAGAGGAAAACACTCCTGAAGAAGGGAAAGCATTAGTGGCGGAGACGGAAGAATGGGAACGCACGGATAAAAGATTCAGCGTGGAAGTGGCCTGCTGTGTCTTGGAGGCGTACCTGAGGAGTTTGGCTGATAAAATATAGAGTCCATTAGAGACTCTCAGCTAGTAATGAACACACAACTGGCCCCCTGCACCGCACCCCCCCCCCCCCGCCCTTATTTCTCTCTATCCCCTCTCTCTCTTTTTATCACCTTGTCTTCTTTTCACCCTCTCGTGATCTTTTTTTTGTTCTTTCACTATCATATGTCTTATGTGAATTTCTCTTCTTCTATACTATTCCCTCTCTCTCTCTCTCTCTCTCTCTCTCTCTCTCTCGTTCCATTACCCGTTCTCCTAAGGCTTTTTTTAAAGATGCCTCGTGCAAATGTTACCTCTCTGAGGCAGATATTAAACAGGCTGACTGTGACATTTGCTGACAGGCCACCACTGCCCCAAACCTCCTGCTCAGCCCTCCACCTCTTACTTCCCCTCTTCCTCCCCCTTGGCCCTTAAAGAAACTCCCCTGCCCTCCCTGTGCCCCTGCCCTGGCCTTCCTCCTCATCCTCTCACTCCTCCTCCTCATCTTTCTCCTCAGCTGCAGCCCTGACAGGCAGTGTGGTTTTCTCTGGGAGGCCAGGGGCAAGCCATGTTTCCCCTTTTTTATCCAACAATAGCGGACATTTTAATCTAAACATTTGGTCTATTAATTTAATGAGTGAAATAGTGCCTCCCCACACGTCCCGATGTAGGCCATTAAGCTATGCGGTGAAAAACAGTATTTCACTCCTGTTGTGTCCAAGTAGCACCCTGTTGTGTCCAAGTAGCACCTTATCATTGCGGAATGGTGAAAAACAAAACCAAGCGGTCAACCAATCAGATTAGTGATACTATCGATCTGTGATGTGCTAGCACAGTACGAAGGGAAACCAGCATGCCTTAACCTCCTCGACAGAATTGACCTATGCTCACACATAACAAGTATTCATACAGTACATGACATACAGTACACGTAGAGATTAGATCAAGGTTAGCAATGGAGGGTGGAGCTAAAGTTTTACCAAACTCCCATATCACCGAACAACTTAAAATTAAATAAGATGGCTGACCATAGCCAGTTACTATTGAGAGGAGGAAAGGGTGTTTTAGGAGTTTTAAGGAGGAGAATTACGTTTGCACCCAGACATTAATGAGTGAACAGACCTACAGACGGTTGTGAGTTTATGCCCAAAGTTGGGGATAAAATGTTGTCTTGTTAAATTATATTAAACGCTGCCTATTTTTTAACTATCGTATTTCCTTCATGAGTGTTATAAATGTGTTATCAAGTAAGATTCTGCAAAAGTTATTTCTGAGTATCAAATGGGTGCACAGCACACGTACACATAGATATGGTTCAGATAGCCTACAGATATGTTAATGAAACTGTGTGCTGGATCACAGTGTGTCGAATCAACACAGAATAAGGGTTCACGTATGCCCACTATAATCATTATTAATTTTACTAGGAAATAAGCCACAACAACCTTGTAATGTTGTGGAATTTTGTATGCTTAATGCCATAGCGGTCTGTGGGAGAAAACAAAACTTCAAAAAAAAAAAAAAAACGCTAGTTACTCAGCTATCTTCTCTTGCTTGGCTTCCCTGCTAAATTTCTACACGCTACACCACTGCTAAGCGGCAAAGCTAATGCTAATGCTAGCCTCCTTTCTTTCGTCTTAATGTTATAATGGTCTGTGGGAGAAAACAAAACTTCAAAAAATGCAAGTTAGGTTGTTATCTTATCTTGCTTGAATTCCCGGCAAAATTTCTCCAGGCCACGCCTGCCCCCTCCCCCTCTTCCAGCCCTGGGTCTCCTCTTCCTCCTCTTCCCCCCCTCCCACCCTCTTTCTCCTCATCCTCGACTGCGGCCCACTCCAGGCCTTGCTCAGCATTTATGATTTGCCCTTGGGCGGCCATTAGTCACAGAAACCTGAGAGACACGTCATGCGTGGCAGCTGGCATGTGGGAGAGACAGAGGTGGCGTGGGCCAAGTGAGAGTTTATGCTGACCAGAAAAGATGGGGTTACACGCTGATATGTGATACATCACACGGCTAAGGAGAACCCCCGGGGCAAAAAGTGGAAAATAAGAAGAAGAAATTAAAATGTTCCATAAAACATTACAAAATATGAACATGTGACATGACTGTGCAATATGCTTCTACTGTATTAAATAACATGCCATTACAATGGCTTTATAGAATAGGTATGGGATAAAAAAAACTGTGTTGTATATAAGTTGCAGAATTGACACAGACATACACGATACCCACTAAATGGCCACCTACTGAAAAACTAGTGAAACTAGTGAAACACTACTAAAAAACCTTTGATGCTATTGATAACAATTTCATTGCTTCTACAAAAAAGTCAATAAAATTCAGTGGTTTTAAGGGTTAGGTTCCTCCAAATTCTCCCACTGTTCTTCACAGAAATGGTCTGTTTTATTGAAATTTCAGACCTTAAATCTTGGGGTTTCCCATTCAGTTCAGTTGAACTTTGTATAGGACCATGTAATACGGTTTGTATGTCAACTGAGTAGAAGGAATAGAAGTCTTTTATTGTGGCTATACAAGTACAGCGAGATATCGAGATGGAAATATGACGACTGGTAATAGACCACTCAATTCTCTGTACATGTCATGGATGTGTACTTTAACTACCGTGTGAGAAGTCTATGAGACTGCAGATGTTTCTCAGCCGTCCTCAGCCACTTTCCCACACCCTCACTGACAGCCATGTCTAAGTGGGACTGGCTTAAGCATACAGATGATGTACACAAGCTGTCAGCATTCCTGTCACAGCCACCATAAGTGTCAGTGCATCTGTGCCTTTACATCCAGATAGGAGTTGGTAGTTATATATAGCCAATACTGTACTCTGTTCCCCAACTTGGAATGTTTGAATGCCAGCATGCCCCCCCAACTCACACACACACACACACACACACACACACACACACACACACACACACACACACACACACACACACACCCAGGTTGAAGGTTGACTACTCTCCATCAGACGATCAGACGCGTCAGCGAAGTCAGCGAAGACCTGGGCCTTGCCTCCATGAAAGGAGAGTAGAGAGGAGAGGAGCAAAGGAAAGAAGAGGAGAAAAGAGGGGGAGAGATGGGAGGTGAGAAGAGGAGAGGAGATGAAAAGAAGAGAGATGGGAGGAGAGAAGAGGAGAAGAAACCGAAAGGTAGAGAGATAGGAGGAGAAAAGAGGACCAGAGAGGAAAGGTAGAGATGGGAGGAGAGAAGAGGAGCAGAGAGGAAAGGTAGAGAGATGGGAGGAGAGAAGAGGAGCAGAAGTGAAAGGTAGAGAGATGGGAGGAGAGAAGAGGAGATCACCTCCAAAGCGAGAGCTTCTGGAGACTGACGGCAAGACAAGGAGATGAAAGTGGAGACCTCGAGATGAGCTCCTCCTTTGATCTCACATACAGTATGTAGTCAGGGCATCAATACTGTATAAGCCCTCAAAGGTGTGTGTGTGTGTGTGTGTGTGTGTGTGTGTGTGTGTGTATTGTGTGAAAATCCCAAATTCTTACTTTCCTTACAGAATCATGCTCTCTTCCTCTCTCCCTATCCTCTTTCTCGCCCTCTTTCTCTCTCTCTCTCTCCCTTCTTCTCACACTCACACTTCTTCCGTATGAGTCTATCCACTGCTGTCTCTGTCTGGAGGTCTATAATCACTCTTTCCCACCTGTTGTCATGTTTCAAGTTTCCTCGACTTGTTGATATGTGGTGTGCTACGTGATGGAGGGAATTACAGATCAGCAGTAAGGGAAGAGAAGGGTTCGTGACTCCTCGTGGTGCAGCAAACGTGGCTCTCATGGACTCAAAGACTCGACTACGAAACCTCAGACACACCAGCCTGCTTTTAAAGAGGATGACAGCCCAGATGGGGCTTTGAACTTACAGAGGTCCTCATCATGGCTCTCCATCTCTTTCTATCTCCCTCTTTTTCTTTCTCTCTCTCTCTCTCTCTCTCTCTGCCTTTCTCTCCCTCTCTTTCTCTGTCTTTGTTTCACCCCCTATCTCTCTCTCTTTGTACTCCTTTCGTTGACTCCTTCCATGGCTGTTTTTTTGCTCTGCCCCCTACTAGGAGGCAGATTTAATGACCGAGGGGTCAGCCTTTGCGAGATTAGTCCACAGCTGAGAGTTGTGTGTGTATGTGTGTGTGTGTGTGTGTGTGTGTGTGTGTGTGTGTGTGTGTGTGTGTGTGTGTGTGTGTGTGTGACAGAGAGAAAAGAAAAGGATAAGTGTGACAGAAGGAGACTCATTTATGGCTGGAAACAATGAAGGAGAGGAGGTGAGGTCACTGTGAGGCAAAGCAGATGTGTCTCAGTTACTGTTAGTAGAAGGAGTCGGAGGAATATGAATGGAAGGAAAGAGAAAGAGAGAGAGAGAGACAGCAAGGGAGGGAGAGAGAGGGAGAGAGGGAAAGAGAGCTAACAGCTTTATTGTGTTTGGGTTGTGGGCTGTGGGGGGAGTGACCCCCCGGAGTCGATTGAATTTAACACAGCCACACACACCATGCCAGTAGAAAGGCTTACCAAATATGGACACACTTGCAATAGATGGTTATTTAAACTTCAGAGTGAGATGGAGTGTGCGTATGTTTGTGCTTGTATGTGCATGTAAGAGAGAGCGGGGGGGGGGGATGGGAAGGGCAGGGACGTGTGTGTGTGTGTGTGTCTGTCTGTGTGAGGGGATATGTGCAAGTTATTGAAAGAGGGACTGAAGTAGAGAAAGAAAGAGTTAGACAGACAGAAAAACATTAGGTAGAGAGAGGGGGAGAGAGAGAGAGAGAAAGACAGAGAGAAAATGAGAGTGTAAAAGAGAGCTTTACATTGTGGTGATAAATTTCAGCTGTAGGTTTTTAGCAGGCGGCCCCCGTGTTCTCCCCTCCTAGTGCATAAGGAGTGGGAGTTGGACTCGGAGCGGAGCAAGGGCCATAAAGCTGAGATGAAGCAGACTTGCACTAGACCAGCAGCGGTTCTCCACACTTTACCGTAATCCGTTATGAGTCACTTAGCAAAAAAAACACCACAGTGCCTTGTATCTGACGTGTTTAGAAGGTTACGCAGCTTGTATGTAAGGAGACTAATGTGACACAAGTGCACAGAAATCCATTACTCATGCGTACAGCATGTGTGGTTCTTTGGCCAAAAACCTACCTTAATTTGTCCATATTCTACAACCTAAAGATCAACTTCATGAGTACAACACTGAACGTGGCAATTACAGCTTCATTCTAATCACAACCAATGATGGACTCCTCTGGTTGTTGTCAGTTAAACTTGACCTCCAAATAAATCATCTCCATCCCAGGAGTCTTTGGGTGTGAGAGT
>CM059275.1:11710201-11792701 GCA_030347295.1 Setipinna tenuifilis
TGGAGAGGGCGGCACAAACGGAAGCGGAAGTCAAAGCTGTGATCAACAATGTTCTGGATGAAGTGGATTCCACTCTGGGTAAGTAGCGGTCAGGTACCTTAGGGCAGTGGTCCCCAACCTTTTTATCACCGCGGACCGGTGAATGCTTGACAATTTTACTGCGGCCCGGGGGGGCGTGGCCTCAGAGCGCTCTAACTCATGACTGGTCGCTATCTTAACGTTTACTTTATATGTATATATTTAAATACGAATAAAGAACAGTTAAAACATAACGTCAAATCAATGGCAGCCCTGAGCTTGTTTCTCTGCAATGAGACGGTCCCATCTGGGAGTGATGGAAGACATTGACATCTGAAGTGTGTTGCTAGTCTACTCCGTTGTTTTGTTTTTGTTGCTGTCACGGCAGAAAACCCCGCTTCACATAGATAGGATGTTGGAAATGGCAACAGCGTTTTCACTGCTGTGGTGGCGATCTCAGGGTAGCCTATTCTGTCATGACTTTAATCCAGAACACCGGCAGAGTTGCTGTCTCAAACAGACTTTTAAGGCCGTCGTCATTTGCAATCTCCAGCAGTTGATCTTCTTCTTGCACAGACATGCTGAGTTCACCTGGTTTGTTGACGAATGGGTCGCGGATCCATTCCTTGCCAGTTCGTGGGTCTTTTGTGGTTGGGAAGTAGCGCTCGAACTCCTTTAACAGCAAAGACAGGTGATCGTGCACCAGTTGGGTGAATGAAGGCTCAGGCTCAGTTTCACCCAAAATCCCTGCTAATATTTGAAACATGTCAATACATGCCTCTGTTCACGCGCCGTCCCCACAAATCTACTACTTTATCTGCCAACTTGAAGACCGTTGTCATTTCTCCTTGAAGTGACAAATTGAGTTCATTGAGCAGGTTGAATATGTCGCACAGGTAAGCCAGTTTTGCGACCCAATCCTCGTCACTGAAATGCGCTGTCAGCGCTGACTTCTTTTCTGAGAGAAATCTTTGCAGTGGCTCTCGTAATTTAAACACTCTGACCAGCGATTTCCCTCGAGACAGCCATGTTATTTCTGTGTATAGGAGAAGACGTCTGTGCTCCACATCCATCTCCTCACAAAGCTGCTCAAACAGGCGCGAGTTAAGGGCTTGTGCTTTGACATGGTTAATAACTTTAACAACATCATTCAATACACTGTTCAATTCTGGTGACATTTTCCGGCTTGCCAGCATTTCCCTGTGAATGATGCAATGTGTAGATTCACATTCAGGCGCAACTTCCTTAATGCTCGCAGTTAAACCAGACAGCCGTCCGGTCATGGCAGCAGCTCCGTCTGTGGGTGATAGCCCGCTAATGGTCGAGTGATCACTATTTACCGGTGGATGCGTGATGGGCCATCATCGGCATTTTGGAATAGTTTTCCACTAATTGATATGGTACAGCTTTTGTTTAGCGGGTTGAGTTGTAGCGTCTGCTTTTTTTGTTTCATGACGAAACGTTCCATATTGATTATTTGTTGTGCGGCCCGGTACCAATTGCTCCACGGCCCGGTACCGGGCCGCGGCCCGGTGGTTGGGGACCACTGCCTTAGGGTATAAGAAATCAAACATCACAAGGAACAGATTCCTTTTCTGAATTCAGATACTCCTAATAAAGTCTAAGTTGAGAGTAACAGGAAGGCTATATTAATGTAATGTCATATTAAAGCTTTAAAATAGTTGGTTAGCATGACTGACACAAACTTCTCATATATTCAGCTTCAGAGCTGGCCAGGATGCAGCCCAAAGAGGACATGGAATCGGAGGTCAAGGCTACGCTCAACGATGTCTTGGACCAAGTTGATGACACTCTGAGTGAGTAGAACTATATACAGGCCAGCGAGAACAAAAGGCCAAAACCAGTTCAACATATTCATATTAGCCTAATTTTAATATTGGACACTTTCATCCATGAGATGAAAGAAGAAACGCACAATCCAATAGATGCAACAACGCAACCACACACAAGTGCGAACACACACACACACACACAAACACACTGTTTATATTTTGAACTATTTGTTCTAGAAAGCCAATGTCCTTGAGGAGAACTTTCTGAAGGGATTAATAATGTTGTATTCTACTCTTTTGTAGATAATGACAATGCTTACCTGAATGCTACCATGAGAGTTGAGGAGGTGGAAGAACGGATGGAGTGTGTGGCTTCAGATAGAGTCAGCCAAGACACGGAGATCGTTTCAAAGGGCCTGGAGCAGAACCAGGCAGACGGAGAGGGCAGAACACAAGTTCTGCATCCACTGTGCTGTACTGATCTGCTGAAGAGGAGGTTTTGGTCTGTGTACGTTCAAATTGTTGCATCAATTGGATTGTGCATCTATTCTTTCGTTTTTTGGATGAAATCCCGGTGGACAAAGTGAACCAGCAGAAGTTGGAGGATGACCTTATTATAATATAATGGATTGGCAATGAAAACATTTCAGAAACTTCTAGTACATTCAACATTACTATATTATACTGACTATATGCAAGTGTCTATGCATTGAATAAAGACCTTTACAAACCCACTATCAAGTTTGATCTATTGTGATCTCCTGTTTTTACACTTGCATTTGACTGTCAAGGACACCTCACATGCACAATAAAAATGGTTTCGATATATGAATCAGAATCAGTTAATAAAGTGATTCCTTTAGCTATAGCATGGATGGACTAAGTGTGCAGTGTTACAACCATTACTGCATCAGCTTCCTCACACTGTTCAACGAACATTTCAAGTATGAAAGGTAAATTTGATGACAGTGTTTTGAAGCTGTTAGTGCCCTCATTAAGAATTGTCATGTTTTGGTACTATTTGCAAGCCTTAAAAGCACTCATCTAAAATGTATTCTTGATAGAATTAATTTTTCTAGGTAAATCATACTCCATTCAAAACAATTTTATTTCATTTTGTGGCTGTAGCCTGCATTGGGTTTACTGAGTGGTTCAGTCCTGCATTGGCCCAGAGGTGTGAATGCCGTTGAAACAAATAGAGATGGAGTAAAAAAACAAAAATGTTCAGAAGAAAATGGGGAAGGTAGAGAGAGATAGAAAAAAAATGGCAGAAATAGTTGGGTGGGGTTGAGTAACAGAGAGAGAGAGAGAGAGAGAGAGAGAGAGAGAGAGAGAGAGAGAGAGAGAAGGGGGTGGGGGTAGAGAATGAAAGAAAAACAGAACAGATAGAAGGGGTGGGGTATATGTGATAGCAAGAGCAAACCAAAAGAACAACATGGAGCTTTAGGAACTGATGAGGTCTTTGGCAGAAACTCAACAAACAGGACCTTTTTATGCAGAGTTAGTTTGTGTCTGTCTGTGTGTGTGTGTGTGTGTGTGTGTGTGTGTGTGTGTGTGTGTGTGTGTGTGTGTTTGTGTGCCTGTATGTGTGTACGCACCCACTGCCAGTGACGGGTAGCTGGGTGTGCTGAGGCCCAGACACCCCAGGGAGGATGGCCTCAGGTCCGTGGGCGAGCTGTCTGTCTGCCCAGCTCTGACTCAGGGTTCTGTGGAAGCGCAGCGCGCCGGGAAGCCTCCCAGGGCCAATAAATCACCACGCCGATCGCTCGGAGGCCCAGACTAAACATTTGCTGAGCACATTCACTACCATGCTAACACACACACCCACACACATGCACACACACACACGTCATTTTCAGCCGTTTTTCACTGGAAAGTTATCTTTATTTCACCACTAACACGCAAAAGGCATGGTATGAATGTCACAATCATGTATAGGATCAACATTTTCTTCATAAGAAGTACAGCACATGACACCACTCCAACCCCGTTCTGATATGTTGTTTTTGCCTCTTTCAGTGGGTCATAAGCTCTAACTGGGTGGTACTAAACACTACAATCCCCCAAACCCTAACAATTCAAACACTGAGAACATGAAAGACTTGTCACTGCATAGTGTCCTTGCTGGTATGCTTTCTACATATTTCATTTCTTTCACCAGGGGAAGTCCGTGTTAATGTACAGGGTACTCACTGCCATACTGTGGTTTGTGTATGGGTTATACTGTGTCTGTAAAATTGCACCCCTGCTGCAATATAAAATGAGGGAAACCCCACGGTGAGGCCCGAGGCTATGAGCACTGGCAGGCAGCAGTGAGGAGATGAGGCGATGCAAGTCTAGTTTATATTTATTCATATGGCACATATCATACACAGGCAATTTAAAGTGCCTTACATAAATATATGCAGAACTAACTAATAAAAACAAAGGAGAGATATAATTTAGAAGCAAAAATAACAATTTCAAAAGACAGAAAATATAATAAAAAAAACTAATATTTTTAAAGAGAAAATTTATTCTGTTTTTTTTTTTAAATCTGGTTTTAAAAATGGCTAAATCTGGATCACACTTGATATCCTCTGACAGATGGTTTTAAATGCATGCAGCACAGCATCTTAATGCTGAATCGGCTTGTTTTGGTTTTGACTCTATGAGCTGACTAGAGTCCAAGGATGTAAAAGGCCTGCTTTATTTATATTCTTTAAAAGTATCAGAGATGTATTCCTGATCTTAACCGTTCACTGAGTTGTAGACCAGTGGCAGCACGTGTAGTAAACAATAAACCACCAACAAAGTATGCGTATGCAGAGGCTGAGGTTTATGCTGGTTTTAGCATGTGCATAATGGCTAAGGGGTGGTGTTAGGAACAATGCCGTGACGGACACCCAGAAATTGTAAGCGTGGTATTCTGTCCAGACAGCGGGGGCAGTCGAGAAAGTCTTAATTCGCCTGGTAATGACTCATCACTCAACTTTATCTACTGACTTATGAAGATTAATTAACTTGAAAAAGTTGCATAGAGCTGACAATGCCGTCCCACTCCCCCAGCCAAGCCCCCCAGACCCCAGTTTTGTGCATTTGGACAACTTGGGTTACAGCACAGCACAAAGGACCTCCGAGTTCACAATTCAAGATGGCTGCACAGTTCAAGCACATTAAGTGAATGCTACAATATTTTCTATTCATACGTTTGTCATGATGTTTAGTGTTTTCATCAGCCTTGCACATAATCAGTGCTGTTTTAGTTGATACCATGTACTATTGCAGTTATGTTGTTTGTGGAATACAGCATTATCTGTCCTTTAAGTGTTTTTGTTGCATCGCAATGACTTCGACTAAACCAAGTAAGTTGCTAACAAGAGTTACAAGAGTTAGCAACCATGCTTTTGGGAAGCTTACCAGGACAGGACGGGATGCTGACGTCACTGGAAACGCGCAGATCCTGATGATGAATCAACAGCACAGACGTGGCCAAGAAAGTGTCTGATGTCATTGTTGTTTTAAGGTTCAACACACAACCACACAGACACACAACCAAACAGTATTTTTTTACAGAGCATGTTAGCTTTGCCACCAAACACTGTTGCGTGTACATTAATCAACCACTGTCATACCCCTGCTAAACAATAGAGATTTTGTTTCCATGATCTCTGTGCTCTTTGATGTTGCACCTGAAAGGAGAGAGTTTCTTAGCACAAAATGAGATAATGTGTTCCATAGCCACATAATGACAGATTTCTTTTATCAGGTGGCTCTGGCAAGTAAGTGAGGGAGCTGTTGAACAGACTGATTCTGTGCTGGGTGTATTTGCCTTCAACAAGCTCAAGGGAAGAAATAGTTGTAATAAAGTTAACAGCAGGGGGGATATCCTGACCCATACACTCACCTAGGCCTGGAAGATCAAACCTCCCCCAGCCTAATGGCACTGCTACACAGGATTTTGTCATCTCTCTCTCTCTCTCTCTCTCTCTCTCTCTCACACACACACACACACACACACACACACACACACACACACACACTTACTTATACACATACACTCACTTAATAATTCAAACACAAACACATTCAGGAAGCCTAATCGCTCTGTGTCACATACATTAACACATGTAGTTATTTCACCAGTAGTAAGTATAGGTACCACCTCATCTCTTAAAACAACACTAATGAGTGATCGATATAATGAGTCAGCACTTACACAGGTGAGGTCAGCATAATGTTGTCTCATACAATCATCAGTTATGTGCACCATATTACTGTACATATTACTATGACAGGCAGAAGTGTGATTGTATTGTTGTATGATCAATTCTATTAATGACTTTACTTATGGAAAAACAATAATCAGAAATGACATAGAGGAATATTACAAGCCACTATGTTGTGTCGCTGTGAAAGACGATTTTCATTTCTGCAGGCTACCTTTGCATTGAGCTGCACTGCCACCTAGTGAAAAAGCAACCACGTTTCATGTACATACATTCATGGGAGAATTTTCATAATAAGCCTACAACCAACGTCTATGGGAGGTCAACAAAAAAAAAAAAAACTTAAGTTAATAGTATGTGATGTATATGACTGACGGGTTGCCGTGCAACCTAAGACTGAACTCTTTCTTAAAGTAAATGAAATTCGCTCGAATTAACTGGTGGCGCATGGAACTGCAAGATGACCAAGTCTTATAAAGTCTTATTCAAAATGACAAGGAATGTAAATGTAATGTGTAAGATCAAATGACTTCAACTTCGTATTGAATTATTTTAAAGTCTAACGCAATTTTATTTTTTTGCAACTATTACCTATCAACTATTGTTATGAAGTTAATTTTTGTTTGACCTCTCATCTACTATTCGGAAACAAACTGAAAATATTTTAGGTGTTTTAAATAATACACGGATAGCTCGACTTTAATCGATTAGTAGCCTACGATGTAACTCAGAATTTGCTCTTTGTGTTGTGTCTCCATCCCCAAAGAAGATGCTTGCATGTAAACCGGGTAGCCTACAATTTAAATGGCACCCGTCACGTGAGATTCAAACAAACTACAAATGCCTACCTAAGAAATTATGTACCACAAGCCCTCGAGATGCAGAATTTACTTAACAACCCTAGGTGACTTATACAAACCCTATCTCCCTATCTCGTCCAACCAGTTTACTGTCTGAATAGGTGTAGCACAAGTGATAGCCTACATTCTCCGACTACGAGTTGCTTATTAGCATACTGCGGGTACCGCGTGGTGAATATTTAGCTAAATTCTTATGAGTGTTATAAATTAGCCCAACCAATACAGCTATCTCAGTCTTACCGCTTTAAGAGACGACTGAGGTCAAGAGAGGAGAGGGAAGGAGGAGCGTCACTGTTGTGGTGGTAGTCAGGTGGTAGTTGTAAAACCGCAGAGGAAATGGCAGAAGGGCAAGAAAGTGTGTTAACTTTCTATGTCAACGGGAAAAAGGTGATTTTCATATAAATCAAGCAACTCGCGCCGTTACCATGAAAGTTAACGTATATCCTGATCTTAGCAGTTCAAGTTCATTGTTGTGACAGGCCTGTTTGTTTGTGGGGTATGTAGAATTTTGCATGAAATTCTACAGGTAGTAGAATTGTCTGTTCAATTATTGTGTTTCGATCTTATTTGTCTCCAAGTATACACTTTACTTTTGACAGTCCTTACCATGAATGTGATATAAGATGTCATCTGTCTAGATCACAGAGCGCGATGTGGACCCTGAAACTATGTTGTTGTCCTACTTACGAAAAAGGAGTATCCTTCAATCTTATTCGGTATGAGAGCTCTGGAGAGCTTAACTGTAGCATCCTGTTTGTATTGAAATCGTAAGTGTATTAGGCCTACTTGAATGAATAGGCTATTTCACTTTGGCACTGTTGAATGACGAACTTTAAAAAATATTGTGAGATTATACTTCATTTTCCATTGCATTGCCATGTAATGGAAACTTCTGCAACTCAAGTAGATAAGAGTGCAGTTTTACACTGATTTTATTTGATAACCTTGCTGTTTTCTTGTACAATGTAGTAATGTCTGTTGAATGATATAAAAGAGTCTGTAGCCGTACAACCGTCTCAATTGTAATTATGCTGCACAGTAAGTTTTACAGTATGTCAGTTATTGTCATTTTATAAAACATCCTATCTGGCGCCACTTAAGTTACGCATCACCTCCCATACATTCCATTGTTAGTAAATACAGTGTCTTCATCCGTTGAGTGTCCTTGACGATGCCCCCCTGTGACAGTGAGGTTGACCGGTACCAAGTATGGCTGTGGAGGGGGAGGCTGCGGGGCTTGCACTGTCATGCTGTCTCGTTATCAGGTCCACACCAGGACCGTTTCGTATCCTTTTAGAAGCAAAGAGTTTGGGGTTTTCAGATTTAACAGATGTCATGTACACGACAAACCAGTCACCCAGTGAAACAAGCAGATGAACTACAAAGCATTTATCAGTAGTTGCTAATAATAATAATCACACATTAATAAACACATTATATGCATTAGCAGCTAACTAATCTCCACTGTACTGGAACCAGATATTGCACATCATGTGCAAGTCACGCATGGTTTAGTTTACTGTCTTGTTTACTGTCTGGGCTGAGATTAATTTCACAGTGTCGTAAGATAGTGTACCCTTTTGACCTGTAGTTGGTGGCTGAATGTGTGTGCCAGGCCAGCCAACTTTCACACACATTCAACCACCTACCGCATGCCCGTTTGACCTATGCCCGTTGGTTGTTTGGAAGTGTGTGTGAAAGTTGGCCTTCACGCCTCAGCCACTGCACGGTGAATGCCTGTCTGCTGCCTGTGTGCCAGCTGCAGGGGCTCTCGGTGACCACCGTGGAGGGCATCGGCAACACCAAGACCAAACTACATCCTGTCCAGGTAACTGTGTGCCAAGAGCTGAGCATGACATTTCATAGGGGACAGAGCAGGGCCCCCCATGCTTTTACGCTGGAATTACTATTTTAAGACCACCTTAATACTGCATCTAGCCTACATTACAATTTTGTAAATCTCAAGGGTCTGTATTTCCTTTACGAGAGAGAGAGAGAGTACAGGTGTTTGTGTGTGGGTGTGTATGCTAAGGAATGCATAGCACAGGAGCAGGGTTGTCATGGTTTTCATTGATGTGCCAGTATGTGTTTACAACAATCAACAACAATCATGCCCAAACTCTGTGTGTGTGTGTCTGTGTGTGTGTGTGTGTGTGTGTGTGTGTGTGTGTGTGTGTGTGTGTGTGTGTGTGTGTGTGTGTGTGTGTGTGTGTGTGTGTGTGTGTGTGTGTGTGTGCGCGTGATGATTAGGAGCGCATTGCAAAGGCGCATGGTTCTCAGTGTGGCTTCTGTACTCCTGGTATGGTGATGTCCATGTACACATTACTGAGGAACAAACCTCAGCCCAGCATGGAGGACATCACAGAGGCACTTGGTGGTATTCTGCTCACTCACCCACACACTCACCCACACACCCACACACCCACACACTCACTCACTCACTCACTCACTCACTCACTCACTCACTCACTCACTCACACACACACACACACACACACACACACACACACACACACACACACACACACACACACACACACACACACACACACACACACACACACACACACACACACACACCAGCCAGCCAGCCAGCCATGCAGATATTCCAGTGAGAAATTGTGTCTGAGCTGAAGAACACACACACACACACACACACACACACACACACACACACACACACACACACACACACACACACAGACTCATGTTATGTAAACCTTGTGCAATACAAGTGCTCTATGAACTGTAACAATGATGTGGAGTGAACCGGAACCCTGTTCTCAGTTTGTTTCCTTGTGCTGCTTTCTAGGTAATCTATGTCGCTGTACTGGGTACCGCCCTATCCTAGATGGCTATAGGACCTTTTGTGGGGTACAGTGGCCTACAGCTCTATCTTGGATATTTAGAACAGATATTTAGAACAGATATTTAGAACATTTACAGCCAGTTCTGAGAGACTCAATCTGTGCAGATCTGATTTTTGATAAACTGTTAAAGTATGACTGATGTAATGTTAGCATGCTCGCTTAAAGTCAAGAGGGGGATTTAGAAGAAGAATTTACACAGAGCATTAGGAACCTGCTGCAATGTGTCAAAATAAGTTATTACATTTTATTCATTCAGATGCCTTGCCCATGTAGACCCTTGTTTGTTTTGCATGTTGCATGATTTTTTTTTTGTAGATTTAGTAGATTTTAAAGATAGGTATTAAATAAAAGCTTATAAGATTATTTTTGCAACAGTATGTTGACTATGGTTGTTGTTGCATGTTTTAAACACTTTGGTTTAGTGTAGATGGGTGGAGCATACCTGAGATATACAAATGTAGTTTATTTACAAATATCTGTAACAGGGGAGCTTTGATGGTGTGTTTCTTTACAGGTCTCAGAGTGTTGCCAGACTAATGGAGCCAAGTGTTGCTTAAATGGAAGTTCACCTGCAGAAAACGTAAGAGTAGAAAAATTTCCATCCCAATAAAATTGTGTAAAAATGACACGACTAAACCTACCTTATTTTCCTCTATCTGAATTATTTAGTAATGAATAAATACATGTGGGTTCAATTCAGATAGCACACATGCTATGGAGTTACAGGAGCATGCCATATAGAAATATCAGTCCAGATTATATTACAAATCAAAGTACTGGAGGTGGAATTTCAACTGCACAGAATTTGAGAGAACATGAAATTGCATGTCAGTGATGACATAGCTAAAATCTGTGACAACACTGAGGATAAAAATACTGTCATACTTTTAAAGGTAGAATGGTAGAAAGAAATGTCAGTCTAGATTATTTAAAACTGTTTTAATGGATGTCTTTGCATTTTGAGTTCGGTTACTGTGAAGACTGTCTAAGAGTTAACTCTCTGGGTGACACTGTCTTGTTTATCCATAAGCAGATCAGTGAGAGCCAAGGCCCAATGGCCCTGTGGTCTCCTCCCATTCAAAGCGTGTTTCAGCTGGCCTCTTTGTCCGCAGAGTTCAATTACACACACACACACACACACACACACACACACACACACACACACACAAGCATTGCAGACTGCAGTGTTAGACTGGACTTGGCCTCCAACCACCAGTGTTTCAACAGTCCAAAGTCCAAAAACACTCTCTCTCTCAGTCTCTCTCTTTCTCCCTCTCAATCCTGTCTCTCTAACAGACAAACACACACATACACATAAAAGAGACTCCAGTGCAAGTCTGGAGCCACTCTCCCACCGCTAACAAAGTGTTTGAGCTGTCCTTCATGTCCACAGAGTCCAAAGTGCTGCCAGCTGAATGACAAAGACACTGGCCTGGCAAATGGAAACGAGGTCGCCGATAACCTTGAGAATGTGAGTTGGTGTGAGTGCTAAACAGACTCCTTGTTGTGCGGTGTTGGGCAAGGCAATAGCTGGCCTGTTATGAACCTTTGCTAGTTGCGTAATGAAGGAGTGTTGTTTATTTGGATGGTCTGGTCTGGCTAATGACTTCTCACCACCCCCCCACCCCCCCAGGGACACTTGGAGCTTTTCAATAAGGATGACCTGTTGCCTCTGGATCCGACTCAGGACCTCATCTTTCCCCCAGAGCTCATTGTAAGGCTCAGCAGTGTGTGATTAGCTGAAAGTTGAAATGTGTGTGTGTGTGTCTGTCTGTGTGTGTGTGTGTGTGTGCGTGCGCGCGCACATGCTTGTCTGTGGTTGTTTCAGATGTGTGTGTGTCTTTGGGATTTTGTGCAGGTGTCCATCGGTGTCTGGTGTGTGTTTGTGTGGTGTGTGCATGTCTGTCTGGTATGTGTTTTGTGATTCTTTAATCAGCGGTTCAGTTAGCAGACTTCATCATTTTATTCTTCTACGACCTTGTAGCGGATGGCTGAAAGTGCCAAGGCGGTGACACAGACGTTCCATGGGGAACGGGTCACCTGGGTGTCCCCTGTCACCTTGGAGGAGGTTGTGGACTTGAAGGCTCGCCATCCTGAAGCACCCATTGTCATGGGCAACACCAACATCGGTCAGCATTCCAGTAGACCATTTCATTTAAACATTCTAAACTGGGCACTAAAGGAACACAACACCGGTGTACCACAGTTAAATAACAGCATTCATACCCTTACCTGTTTTGTGCTTGTGATGGCACCCAGTCCGATACCCCCAAACATTAGCCTTGCTTAGCCTAAATCACCGGAAGTGCATTAAATCAGCTAGCCTACAACTTTAAGGCTAGCTGCTATAACCCTTTTCCACTGAATTAGGCTAAGGATGGAGAAAATTAGCTAGAGATCCATGTCCTGCTACCTCCTGAAAATTAGTGTGTGAGTGGGTGTGCATTTGACTGTGCATTTGATTGTGTGTGTGAGTGTGTGAGTGAGTATGTGTGTGAGTGAGTGAGTGAGTGAGTGAGTGAGTGAGTGAGTGAGTGAGTGAGTGAGTGAGTGAGTGAGTGAGTGAGTGAGTGAGAGTAAGAGAGAGAGACTGAGAAAGACATGTCTAATTTATTGTAGTGTCTGACCCATTTACTCTTCCCTCCTAAAGGTTTGGACATGAAGTTTAAGGGAGTTCTGCATCCCTTCATCATTTCCCCTAGCAGGGTCCCAGACCTGTTTGAAGTGACACACACGCCGCAGGGTGAGCAGAGACGCTTGTGTTTACATGGTTACTACGGCAACGGAAATTTACAGAAGACCACTTTGTTTTGGAGATCAAGATCTGTGCTTGGCTCATAAAGTTTATTTTTGTGAATTGTTTAGTGGATACCAGTGTGATATGTGTGTGTATTCTTTGTCTCTCTGTCTGTCTCTCTTTTTCTCTCTTCCTCTCTATATCTGTCTCTATATCTGCATACAAGTCTTATATCTGTTTGTATATACATATTTTTGTGTATGCATGCATCCTTCTATAGGTGTGTCTGTCTCTCTATCCACACATATGTCCTTGTGTATGTGTATATGTAACTGTGTGTGTGTTCCTATATGTATGTGTAAATATGCATGTGTCTGTGTTTCCCTGTGTGTGTGTGTGTGTGTGTGTGTGTGTGTGTGTGTGTGTGTCTGTGTGTGTGTGTGTGTGTGTGTGTGTGTGTGTATGTGTATGTGTGTCTGTGTTTCCGTGTGTATGTGTATGTGTATGTGTATGTGTATGTGTGTATGTGTATGTGTATGTGTATGTGTATGTGTGTGTGTGTGTGTGTGTGTCCACCCACCCACAGGTGTGAGCATAGGTGCGGGCTGCAGCATGTCTGTGTTGCGCAGGGTGCTGGAGGGGCTGGTGAGGAGCCTCCCCCTGGAGCAGAGCGAGACCCACAGGGCTCTGCTGCAGCAGCTGGGCAGCCTGGCAGGACCGCAGATCCGCAACGTGGCAGTGAGTGACGCCTGCGCCTGACTCTCTCAGTGCAGTGCAGTGGTGCCAACAGCCCTGTGCCCACTGTGCCAAATCAGGGCTTTGTTTACTTCAGCTAACTCAGTGGGGGGACATGGGGATTGCAGTGTCACAATCAATCAATGTGACTGTTATCTGTGTGTGTGTGTTTGTGTGTGTGTGTCTCTGTCTTTGTCCTTGTGTGTGTGTGTGTGTGTGTGTGTAGACCCTAGGTGGCAACATTGTCAGTGCTTACCCCAACTCTGACCTGAACCCAGTGTTGGCTGCTGGTAACTGCACGCTGACTGTAGCGTCAAAGGGTGAGTGTCCACCCTCATAGACCTTGCTGTACACGCACGCTATGAGCCAGTGTTTGTCTTGGCACTAACCTCAAGCTTCCTTCTTGCAGGAGGAAGACGAGAAATCCCAATCAATAAAGATTTCTTCATGGGATTTGGGAAGACTCTCTTAAACCCACAGGAGATTGCCTTGTCTGTTTTCATTCCCGTATCTCAAGAGGTGAGATGTGGTTATTGAATGCTCAAGTTTTCTCCCCTTTTTTTTCCTTTTCTTGTCCTGTCTTAGACAGCTCTGGTGACGTGGAACTAAGTTGTGCAGAGAAGTTGTGAGACAGGAGGGGAGGGGTTACTGTGACCTGTCCTTCAGTTTGTTTTGATTGCATTTTAATTACCAAATAAATTAAATAGACTAGAACCATAAAATGAAATGGCTTGCAGTCAGTCTGAGGGATGCATCCCATTGTCTGGTTTTATTCATCCATCCATCCTTCCATCCATCAATCTGTCCCTTTTGCTCCACAGGGGGAGTTTGTGCGAGCGTTTCGTCAGGCTCCACGGAAGGAGAACGCTTTGGCCACGGTGAACGCAGGCATGCGGGTCAGGTTCCGTCTGGGTTCTAGTGTGGTGGAGGAACTCTGCTTGTTCTACGGGGGGGTTGGACCCTGCACTCTGGCTGTCCCCAAAACATGCCAGCAGATTATAGGAAGGTATTGGATAAAATACTGTGTGTGTGTGTGTGTGTCTGTGTGTGTGTGTGTGTGTGTGTGTCTGTGTGTGTGCTTGTGCTTGTGTGCTTGTGCTTGTGTGTGTGTGCTTGTGTGTGTGTGCTTGTGCTTGTGTCTATGTCTACACTTTAAACAGTCTGTACTCCATTTTACTTTACTTGATAATACAGGAAAGATTAAAAGTAACAGGGCAGTTACAGCTAACGGCCTGACTCAGCTGAAGCTGATTCTCAGCAGGTTGCTATTCTTGATGTGATTGAAAGCAGTGGAATCCACATATGTGAACAGTCACATCAATGAAAAGGGGAGTTTGAGGAGTTGGCAGTGGAAGATGATGTGGTAGATAATACAATCAAAGGCAGTTCTAATTGAAAGCCATTACAATTAAATCACATTACTATCGGTCTCATTGTTAAATTAAGGAACAAAAATATTGCACTAAAGATAAACAAGGCCTATTTGGCATTTCCAAAGGTTATTTGCTCCAAAGAAAATAATTTGGTACACAACAATGTCATATAATTTATGTAAATGGTATAATATCGGTAAGTATAAAAAAGGATTTAAAATAAGATTATTTGGTTCTGGATTTTTGAGCACATTTCTATCAAGTAAACCTTAATTCTCTGGTAAGAAAACAGCTGGAGAGGGCTAGACAATCGTTGCAAATGTTGAAGTTATGTGATGTGGGTGTACAGTTGGTTAGATGTTGGACAGTCCAGATTGTATAAAGTACCTGACATTGTGACATGGGAGTTGGACACTGGAAATTCCATATATACCAGTTCCTCATGTATCCAGATGTACCTGATGTGTGTGCAGGATGTTGGATACAACAAATGTTAAAAGTCATGTGATGTAGGAGCTGGATGTATGTATGTGTGTGGTGTGTGTGTGTTCTTGTAGTCCGTGGTCTGAGGAAACACTGAGGGGGGCCTACCCCGTGCTCCTGGAGGAAGTGCCCTTGGCCTCGTCTGCCCCCGGGGGAAAAGTGGACTTCCGCAAGGCCCTGACCCTCAGCTTCCTCTTCAAGTTCTACCTGCAGATGCATCAGAAACTCGCAGAAATGGTGTGTTTGAGTGTGTGTGTCTGTGCACGCATGTGTGTATGTATTTGTGTGTGTGTGTGTGAGAGAGAGAGAGAGATAGAGAGAGACAGAAAGAGGTGTGTGACTGCCATCTGGTCTGTCTGTCTGGGTCTGTTCTGATTTAAAAATACTAAAAATAATAAGACCAAAAGTGCTATGTAGAATCATGTATAACAAAATGATAAATGATATCATTGCGATTGATGTCATATCCTCTTTTTTCTGCTGATGTATTCTGATGGGCATTAGGGGGTCATGGCTGAGGACTTGCATCAGGATGTGAGAAGTGCACTCACAGGCTTACCTAATCACTTCATGCCCAGCTATCAGGAGTTCCAGGTGAAATTATGTATACCTATATGTTTATATTGCTGTAAAATATTCAGTAGCTTAAATTGCTTGACTGGAGTCTGGAGATCTTTAAGTGGCCACCCAAGTTTTATTGTAACCATTTATGCACGTTTTTAATAATGTGAATGCCTGTCTGTGTCTGTTTACATGTATATCTACATATCAGTGTATGTTTCTCTGTGTGTGTGTTTGTTTGCATACCTCAGGAGGTGCTAGTAGGGCAGCCAGGACAGGACCCGATTGGCCGTCCCATGATGCACCGCTCTGCCCTGAGCCAGGCTACAGGAGAGGCAGTGTACTGTGATGACATGCCTCACACAGAGGGGGAGCTGTTTCTCACTCTGGTCACTAGCACTAAAGCACACGCCAAGATTATGTAAGACCTAGCACCCTCACTAAGCTTGTTTATTTGTGTTTGTTTGTGCCTTCTTTACCTTAGCTGTGTTACTTATGTTTATATGCTTTTTAATTAGTTTTTTTTTTTTACACTTTTTATATTTGTTGTTTTATGTTTATGGTAAACAAGCAAATTTAAAATAGTGCAGAGTTGTTGGATATGATAAATTTCAGTTTTACCATTTTAGTCAAACAACATCACACTCAACACTGCATTCTTATGTGTGTCTAAAATGCCTTCCAGTAAATCAGTCAGCTGAATTGTTCAAGATATCTGACATCAACAGCCTCATATACAGACGTGTGCACACACACATACACACACACACAAAGGTGTTCCTGAAATTTTCAGACTAATGTTGTAAGTTATATTAAATGATGGCAAACTCCAGCTAGTTGCAGATTCTAGGCCTGACCTGATGTAGTCCCTCAGCTCTGACTGAAAATTCAGTCTCTTTAGTGTCTGCCATGTCTCTATCAGATGGTACACCATGCTTGCACTACCAACTAATTAGTGTTCATGTTGAATGTTTACTTGTCCACATAGTGAGGCTTATGTTTCCCCTCCTCTAAGTAGATCCTATCCTCTTTATCATGATCTTCACTAATGCAGTGACCATGGGATCTGTCAGTCAGTGACTAAACGAGTCTCTTTTTGATCTACTTTACTTTAGTAGTTTACTGCCAAGGCCCTCTCATGCGCCCTCTAGCAAAGTTCATCCAAAGGCCAGTGCACTTTGACAGCCTAAATTAGCCGTCCGAAAGGGGTCTAAGTGCTGCTCTTGTGTCTCTCTAGGCTTACATTAGGCTCAGGACCAGGAAGGCACTTACAGGGCAATGTTTGATAATTAACCCATTAGCTTCCCCATATCACTGTTAAAATGGAATTATCGGCTCTTTCTTCTGGGACAGAGACGTCAATTTCAGTGAGGCCCTCACCCTTCCCGGTGTGGTGGATGTCATCATGGCCAGAGACATCCCTGGCCAAAAGTTCCGGACTATCTGTGGTCTCACCGAGGAACTTCTGGCTGAGAAGGAGGTAAAAGCAGCGGTGATGTCTGCCAGGTCTTGTCCACATTGTAGCTTGGCTGGTGTGCATCTGTTGGGTGTGCTGCGTGAATGATGACGCATGTTTTGCGCAGTTAACAGGCAAGAACATGATGGGATGCTGTTGCACTAAATCAATGATTGTGACAAGGTGCCTGTAGATAGAATCAAAGTTCTGCTGATAAACGTCAGTGGGAACGTTCATTGAAGAACATTTCTTCCTGTGGGTGATTGCCCTTATAAACTGTTTACTGGCATACACACACACACACACACACAGACACACACACACACACACACACACACACACACAGCCCTTCACTTTCTGCTGAGCCTCAAGTTGTTTTTTTAGGCCATTAGAATAGAAGAGTACCAAGATATGAGATTTGAAAAGCCTCTCTTTTAACAATAAACAATTTAACAAATTAATCTCAAAACAACCTCTCCTCTCTGGTTGTTTTAAGAAGCAATGTGTACAATTTTTAGGTTAAAATATCCCCAATTTCTGTCACTTTGTGGCGATAGCGAACAACACAGCACTCAGCCAAATAACAATAACATGGCACGAAGACGTCGCCAAGGTTGTGGGCCACTGTGTTTTCCACTACCTCCACAAAGTGGCAGAAACTGATATTATGACACTGGACAAACCAAAGCTAGTTATTTAGCATGCTAACTGGGATAAATACCTCATCAGCCCAATTCATAGTCCTAATTTCTGTGAGATGCATGATTTCTATGACTACACAGACATTTCTTCAAGTTGACCGGAAGTTGACGTAGATGACAGGAGGGCAGCGTGCTGACATCCTTAAATAGTCCTAGAATGTCCAGAACACCGGACTATACCTTTAACCTGTTCAGAACTAAGAAGTGCCAGTGGATAACTGCAGTTGTCCACTGGGGGTAAGTCAAGGCATGCAACAGTGCGTGACTGGACATGGTGTCCCACTGGCTCTGTCCCTCTCTGTAGGTCAGCTGTGTGGGACAGATGGTGTGCGCTGTGGTGGCGGATAGCAAACCGCACTCCAAACGGGGGGCTGCGGCAGTAAGGATCACCTACGAGGACCTTCCCGACCGAGTGTTCACCGTGGAGGTCAGAATGCATCAACTACACACACTCCCCATGTGCACTGCTCACGCTCTCCCTCTGCCTGCTGAAGGCTGTGGGTGTCATTCCTGCTCCCACATACTCTCACTCCTAATAAATATATGCTTAAAAAGGATGCATCTCTCCTGAGATCAACCTTTCTATGTCAGTCATATAAACATTAACCTCTTTTGTGAGTTACATTACATGTCATTTAGCTGGTGCTCTTATCCAAAGTGACTTAAAGTGAATTAGGAACAGGGACAGTCACCTTAGAGCAATGTAAGGTTAGATGCCTTGCTCAAGGGCACCTCAGCTTTGGGTTAGGGTGCAGGAAAGCGCTGACTAATCAATTCTCCACTTCCAATCCATATTCTTCCAGTACAGTAATTTCTAGTACAGAAATTAAACCTGTGATTATACTTCATAACTGCTAGGTCACAGGTGCCTCCAACTAAACTATGAACAGTTAACATGTTCATGTCACTTGGCCCCCAAACTGAATACCAGGATATATTGATATATTGATTATTCACAGAGTTAGATGGCAAGTCATAAAATATATGAATGCAGGTATTGTATATCACATTTTATTTGTAGTTACTAAACTGACCACTGGTCAACCTTCTTTGCTTGCAGGAGGCAATAGAGCAGAAGTCTTTCTTTGAACCTCAAAGGGAGATTGGCAGAGGTGATGTGACTGAAGGCTTCAAAATGGCTGACCACATTCACAAAGGTTTGTGCTTGAGGGCTCACAGCGCTTAGATACACTATGCCACTGTACTGTCCCTCCTCATTATGAAGTAATTACTATATGCTGCTGCCATAACTTGGAGGACTTGGACATCTACCATGTATTTCTATTGGGCATGGGTACACTCCATAGTGTATTTATTTATTTATATATTTATATTTGTGTGCCTTTGTTTTTACACTAATCTGTGAGACTGTAAATTGCCAATCGGGGACAAATAAAGTGTTTGAAAAATGATGGCATCCCCAATGTTGTGTGTATTAAGCTGTGTGTTGTTTATGTTTGCCTTAGGGGAGATCCGTATTGGTGGGCAGGAGCACTTCTACATGGAGACACAGAGCATGTTGGTTGTGCCCATTGGAGAGGAGAGGGAGATGAATGTGTATTTGTCCACTCAGCATCCCAGCTATGCTCAGGTCCACACTTTAACTTTCGAAAAAAAATTATAATTTTTTTTTGAAGTGTAAATAATACTGTATACTTCACTCTGTAAACTATTATTTTACACTGTTATATACCATGCTTCTTCATGCTACTTCTACTATTATTATTATTATTATTATTACTATTATTATTATTATTATTGTTATGTAATTCCTTTTTATAAATCCATGTTGTATAATTGTAATGACAACTAGAAAAGCACTCGGAGAGCGCAGACCTCCACCAAGGCAGCTTAAGTCTCTACCTCTCAAATCACCTTAAGACCTTATGATGGTCTTATCCTATATTGTTTAATAAACATTGTGGACTATTTGTGGAGTTATAAGCAAAAATGCCCAATCTCGCAATGGTGAAGTATCCTTTAAAAAATTCCTGGATCCAGATGGTTATCCGGATCACCACCAAAAACAAATCAGTTCTAAGTTAGCCCACTTCTGACCTATCCTGAAAATTTCATTTAAATCCGTCCATAACTTTTTGAGTTATGCGAATAACAAACAAACAGACAGACGGACAAACAAACCAACGCCGGCGAAAACATGACCTCCTTGGCGGAGGTAATAAACATTGACTGTTTTTTGTTCCCATTCTCTCAGGACGCCATTGCAGAGACACTGAACATTCCCTCAAATAGAGTGACATGTTATGTTAAACGTGTCGGAGGTGCCTTCGGAGGGAAGGGCACCAAAACGGCCATCTTGGCCTGCATAACCGCAGTAGCTGCATGGAAGTACGGCCTCTGTGCACTGTTTTAGTAACAGGGATAGGACATACAGGCTGGACCTTAAAAAACTGGACCACTTCTTAAATGATTATATCTCCTTAATCATTTAGGCTACCACAACTCATTCTGCTCTCTTTTCAGTGATATCATAGTTCATGACCACAAAGGCAAGGGGGTGTCTACTAGGGCCATCCTGAAAATTTCATTTTAATCCGTCCATAACTTTTTGAGTTATGCGAATAACAAACAGACAGACGGACAAACAAACCAACGCCGGCGAAAACATGACTTTCTTGGCAGAGGTAATAAACATTGACTGTTTTTTGTTCCCATTCTCTCAGGACGCCATTGCAGAGACACTGAACATTCCCTCAAACAGAGTGACCTGTCATGTTAAACGTGTCGGAGGTGCCTTCGGAGGGAAGGTCACCAAAACGGCCATCTTGGCCTGCATAACTGCAGTAGCTGCATGGAAGTACGGCCTCTGTGCACTCTTTCAGTAACAGGGATAGGGCATACAGGCTGGACCACTTTTTAAATGATTATATCTCCTTAAAGGGGAACTTCGTTATTTTTATTCATATTTCTGTGTAGCCACTATGGTTGAATGCATTGTGCGTCATTTCTGTGAAAAATTATGTCCTAGATCTCGTGTTTGACGCTGTTTTCTGTAAGCTATAACAGGTCTAGTGGTTAAACGACTGGCTTTTCCGGTGTTGCTCGTGAATATCCATGACGTGTCAATAAGGCACCTCTGATTGGGCAAATTCGCTGTCTTTCGCTCACCTAGCTTCTGTCCACTGTTCTCAATGGATGTGAGCGTGCCATACATGGCTCTGGGCGGGGCTTACGACCTAGTGACGTAGATAGGTTTAGCATGCTCTGATCCGCTTGTTTTGGTTAGCTCAACCCTTCAATGACCAGTAAAACCATGAGGGTCGAATTTCACGTCTTGGAATGCTGCGTGCATATACTGCTTGTTGTGACCCACCACATTGTAAATAGAGCTACTAAAAGTGTTTTTTGACGGAAGGACCCCTTTAATCATTTAGGCTACCACAACTCATTCTGCTCTCTTTTCAGTGATATCATGGTTTATGACCATAAAAGCAAGGGGGTGTCTACTAGGGCCATTTTAAAAAAGTTTCCACATGCTTTCTCACGTTTGCATTTTAATTCTGCCAGTTTTACGAAAGTGACAGGTTCAGATCCTGTTCTAAACTAGCTTTATGGGTTCATGTTTTTATGGGCACATTAAGGTGTTTAATGTGTCCTCTATCCCTTTCTACAATGACAACATCTTTATCATAAAGCAAAGGGGAGCTAACGAGTTCAGTAATCTTTCTGACACCTACCCTTCTTAACTTTGTGGAAAAAGATGAACTTTTGCCTTTTTACTCATCTTCAGTGATGTGAGGAGTTGGAAAACTAGGGCATCATGTTATGAAAGCTAAACCAATTGACCACCTTTGTTCATAGATAGTTTGTTTTTTTTGAATGGCCATAGTGGTCATACTATTGCTTGCATGTTCATAAACCACAGTGTCACGGGAAAGAGAACGGAATGAGCTTTTTATTTAGTTTAAATTTGTTGTAGCCCCCAAGTACAGTAATTTAAAAAGTTGTCCAGTCTTTTTTTGCCTCAGCATGTATATTTAATATAATGTTCTCCAAATGTGTTTAGACTAGTAGCATGTTGTTAAAGGTGTGTCACCAGCTTGATTTAATTCAACCCCTATCGAATTCAGGACAGAGCGCCCAGTGAGGTTGGTCTTAGAAAGGGGGGAGGACATGCTGATTACAGGAGCCCGCCATCCAGTGTTGGCGCAGTACAAGGTCTGTGTGTGTGTGTGTGTGTGTGGTTTGTGGTTGTGTGTGTGTGTGTGAAATGGTGGTGGGAGGGTGTTAACTTTCTGTCCCTCTTAGTTTTATTGTGTTCACAAGCTCTTGCCTGTATGTATCTGTTACATGAATATTTTAAAATAATGGAGTAATAATAATATAACTCAGTTTGGTGGAGGCTTGGTATGTTGTCTTAAACTGATGTGAAAATGTAGAATTCAGCACCTTTGTGTCTCTAGGTTGGCTACAGGAATGACGGGCGAATAACTGCAGCTGATGTGGAATTCTACACCAATGCCGGAAATACTGTGGATGAGTCATTGTTGGTAAGTTATCAGTAAGGCCTGGATATCATCATCACAGAGTCCATATTGTCTGATTAAACTAACACATACAGTGAAACGCTTTTCACATTGTGGTGTGACCTTTAAGTATGGAGTAGCATACTAACTCAGCTACTAAATACATTAGCCCATACCCATTCTGCACCTAACTTCTCCTCACCCATCAGTTACACTGTGTGTGTGCTACGTGCTTCACACATACTAACACTACAACAGGATTTCTTTGTTTTTATTCATTAGGACAGCCACATATAGTGAGGAAAAGTAATCTCATAGCCCCCTGCTTGCAACGTCCCTACCGTTTGGCAAAGTCAATTGATCTATACTCAAATATTATTAAAATTACATTTCAGTTCACACTCCGAAGTTAAGACCGTGGCTTCCATATCATATGCATGTCTGATAAATCTATTGATTCTTGCCACTTCATTTTTTTTTTTTTTTTCTTTTAGTAAGCTTACAAAGGTCTACACTGACCGAACATCATGTACTGTATGACTGTTTGTAAGGGAAGTCTATTTCTGACAGGATAGGCACAATTTCTATTTTTTTTTTTTTTTAAAGAAGGCAACATTTCACATGATGGTCTGGAAAATGAAATGCATACGTTCAACCTTATGTCTTCAATGGAATTTGTAAGAAATATATCCTGGTCTATGCTAGTCTTTGGGAATTTTTAGGCTGGTAGGAATGCTGCCAGTAGGGGTGCTGGTTTTCACCTTCCCTCACTGCCTTTTGGGGAAAAGTTGCTTTCTTTGTATGCCAGATCTAATTTCAAGAGTGATCATGTTTATAAAATATATCAACTATAGCACATATTTATTTCCAGTATTTACTATGTAATGTATGTGAGAAAGAGCCAAAGGGAAGGGTTACGGTGTAGAAATGGGATTGACCCTTAATTTATATTTAATTATTTTGTTTGCCTTACCCAGGTCATTGAAAAAATCCTACTCCATTTTGACAATGCCTACAACATCCCGAACTTCCATGGCAGATCAGCCGCCTGCAAAACCAACCTTCCATCCAACACAGCCTTCCGTGGCTTTGGGGTACCGCAGTGCATGCTGGTCACAGAGAGCATCATCAATGACGTCGCCCTCAAGCTCGGCCGCACTGCCGAACAGGTCAGGCACAGAAACATATCCACTCCTATAAGCTAGCTAAGTCTGCTGCAGCTAATGAGTTGTGCAAATGTGTTCTATACAGTTCAACAGCATTTTTGTTCTTTTGGTGACAATTCTGTGTAGTTTTGTGTTGAATTTGGTTCTGTTCAGAACAGTTTAGTTCATTGTAGCCCCAACATACACTGAACAAAAATATAAACACCTTTGTTTTTGCTCCCATTTTTTATGATTTCAACTCAAACATCTAAAGCATTTTCTATGTACACATAAGGCCTATATCTCTCAAATATTCTTCACATCTTGATGCAACATTGTTTCGAAATCTTATAATTCATAACCTCACAGGTGTGGCATATCAAGATGGTGATCTAAACCGCATGATTATTACAAAGGTGTGCCTTAGGCTGGCCACAATAAAAGGCCACTCTAAAATGTGCAGTTTTATCACACAGTACAATGCCAAAGATGTCGCAAGTTTTACAGCATGATGATATACAGTGCCATGTTGCAAGGATCTGTACACAATGCCTGTAAACTGAAAACATCCCAGTTCTTGCATGGCCAGCATACTCACCTATTGCACATGTCACCTATTGAGCATGTTTGGGATGTTCTGGACCGTACAGGACAGAAATGGTGATCACACCAGACACTGATTGGTTTTCTGAGCCCCCTCCCCTATACAGCAGAACTGCACATTTTAGAGTGGCCTTTTATTGTGGCCAGCCTAGGGCACACCTGTGCAATAATCATGCGGTCCAATCAGCATCTTGATATGCCACACCTGTGAGGTGGATGGATTGTCTTGGCAAAGGAGAAATGCTCACTCACACAGATTTAGACAGATTTGTGTATAATATCTGAGGCCTTTTGTTCAGCTCATGAAAAATGGGATCAAAAAGTGTTGTGTTTATGTTCTTGGCAAGTGTAGTTGACTGGCACAGTTGGCTCAGGAGGTAAAGGAGTTGGCCAACACTCGGTTCTGGCTCCACCAACCTTGTCAGAGTGTCCTTGAGCAAGACGCTAAACTAGAGACTGTTCCCTGAGTATGTGATGGCACCTCGCATTGCAGACTTTCACAATCAGTGTCAGACATGACCCTGTAAAATACACATGTTCTCATTAGCAGAATAGTCTGATATAAATCCTTTTTTATAAAGTCTTATTTTATATAAAGTCTTTTTCATTTATTTATGAAGCACTTTTCATATAAAGGCTATAGCTCAAAGTGCTTAACAGTTTGTGGAGAAGAGAACACAAAATAAGAGAAGATATTTCAGGTAAGCCATAGATGAGAGTTTGAATCAGGGGGCTTTAGAAGCTTAGCATTGGGGCAAGGAAAAACTCCCTGTAGGTGAGTTTACATGCCCTCATCCTTTTACATATGACCTTTTGACTTTTAACTGTGTCCCCTCTGATCAGATCCGAGAGATTAACATGTACAGAGGACCATCTTTGACCCACTACAAGATGGAGTTTGACCCGGAAAACATGCTTCGCTGCTGGGAGGAGTGCAAGAAGCGCTCCTCCTTAGAGAGTCGCCGTGAGGACATTGCCAAGTTTAATCAGCAAAACCGCTGGAAGAAGAGAGGCATTGCCCTGGTCCCCATCAAGTATGGCATAGGCTTCGCTGAGGGCTTTCTGAACCAGGTACTGGGAATGAAAGCCTGAGACACTTTAATTACACATTAACTGAGCTTTGTCCTAAAAATTAGGAATTCTGTATTGATTTAATTTACCAAAAGAAAATATGTCTGAATGAATTGTCTGTGTGACACTGCAAGTGATCATGGGATGGATAAGTGAACACTTGCAGCAATCCCAGGTCATACTATAATCAGCATTTAGATGAACATGCAGCCAATCATATAAAAAGTAAGGCAGAATCCCTGATCCTGATGTTGCTGTTTCAGTGTCTTCACTAAAATTGGATGCCCCCTGTTATAATAATAATGTGCATATATGTGTGTGTGTGTGTGCATGATGAAGGCTGCTGCTCTGGTACATATCTTCCGTGATGGCTCAGTCCTGGTTAGTCACGGAGGTACAGAAATGGGCCAAGGTCTCCACACGAAAATGCAACAGGTGTAGTACACACACACACACACGCACGCACACACACGCACACACAAGGTGCCTTTGTGCTTCTCCCTGCCCTCCTCTCATACATACATTCCCTTTTTCCATAAGCAGTTTGCCAAGTAGTCTCGGGCCTAACCATCACAGTTGATTAGGTAATTGTTTATTAATCATTATGAGTCATTATTGATTGATTGACGACAGATATGTGGATGAGGTTTACTGCTCCACAAATGCACTGCATTTTACATTAATAGTGATGACAGTAGTTCATGTGCATTCAAGTACACAGGATGGCTAGTTTACAAAAATGTGATTTTTAGGGTTACTTGTCTATGACATCAGATCATGTTATGGTCATCTATGTGGCTGCTAGAGCGCGGACCTGTAATGCTCTGGTCTCGTCGTGTGATCTGCAGGTGGCCAGCCGTGAGCTGAGTATCCCCACTTCTCTGATCCACATCTCTGAGACTAACACACACATGGTGCCCAACAGCTGCCCCTCCGCCGCCTCCTTTGGCACGGACGCCAATGGCATGGCAGTCAAGGTACTGAGTCCAGTTTCATATGATGGTCATGTAAAGGTAGCCAGCTGCAGTGCTGTGATTGCACAATGAGCAAGGGGCATAACAGCAAAGGGGTGTTGGGTACCTTTTGTTGGTGGTTGTTGAATCTGATGAATCTGTCCCTGCAGATTCAGGTTTATATATTCAGGTACATACTTACAGATATACAGTTATTCATGGAAGATGCATGCATCAAACTTTGTCTTTGACAGGATGCCTGTGAAACCCTTTACAACAGACTGGAACCCTTGAGGAAGAAGAACCCAAAAGGAACTTGGCAGAGCTGGGTAACGTGTACACCTCCATGCTGGATAATTCATGCTAATGTATTTACAGTGTTGGGGTATGCAAAATATAGCATAGATCAAAAAGTAAAAGGATGGTCAGTGATTGAGTGATTTTACACTTTCAGATCAAAGATGCTTTTTTGGAGAAAATTAGTCTCTCTGCCACAGGATACTACAGGTAATGCTTTACTTTACCTAATGTTACTTATTATACAGACAGTAAATAAAATAGTTTTTCGTTGGTCTTAGAGTAATCTCATGATGTGTTGAGTGGAAGAGTGTGCGCTACTGTAAGTTTTATAGGTAAGAATGTCGCTGTCAATCCAGCAAATGGGAGAGTTAGTTCCTGTGGGTGTTAAAGGTTTGAACAAAGTAAGTTAAAATAGACTTCTCTATGCATCATGCATTGAAAATGCTAAATTAGTTGCTTCTCAGCCGAAGGACTGGCTTTAGAGAAAATCATCTGTGAGCGGTAATACCTGTGTAAAGTGTAGTGTGTGGATTATCAAGTCATCTAACACAGTGGTGTTTGTGTCAGGGGTCATGACCTGCACATGGACTGGGAGAAACAGGAAGGGCAACCCTATGCTTACTTCACCTATGGAGCGTGCTGCTGTGAAGTAGAATTGGACTGTCTCACCGGAGATTATAGGGTAGTGTGTGTGTGTGTGTGTGTGTGTGTGTGTGTGTGTGTGTGTGTGTGTGTGTGTGTGTGTGTGTGTGTGTGTGTGTGTGTGTGTGTGTGTGTGTGTGTGTGTGTGTGTGTGTGTGTGTGTGTGTGTGTGTGTGTGTGTGTGTGTGTGTGTGTGTGTGTGTGTGTGTGTTTGATTAAACTATTAGGTATTGAACAAATACGTCTATTTCACTATTTGAAAGTAACTCTAACTATTCCCTCTGGATGTCCTTCAGACTGTAAGGACTGACATGGTTTTCGACATCGGAAGGAGCATAAATCCCTCCATTGACATTGGCCAGGTGGGTATTGTAATTATACAGCCTTAGTCTCAAGGGAGCTGTTGCTAACACCTCCTTCCAAGATAGTCCATTAGCAGATCAATAACATAGACACCTTAATTTACCACCTAAGTGTGTAATGGAGTTGGCATATTTCTGTGGAGATGGTAGGAGGTTAATCAATGCACCACATTATCAGCCCAGGTTATAAAGGAAACTTCAGGAAAGGGGGAGGTGCTGAATTGGCAGAATTTAGTATCACTAGTGTATATATCATATGTCCTTATAAACTTTTTAAATGTGTGTGTGTGTGTGTGTGTGTGTGTGTGTGTGTGTGTGTGTGTGTGTGTGTGTGTGTGTGTGTGTGTGTGTGTGTGTGTGTTATTTTAGATTGAAGGGGCGTTTATGCAGGGTGTGGGGCTGTACACCATGGAGGAGCTGAAGTTCTCCCCCTCTGGTGTGCTCTACACGCGAGGGCCTGGCCAGTACAAGATTCCTGCCATCTGTGACGTTCCACTCAAGTTCAACATCTACCTTCTCCCCGGCTCCCAGAATCCCCACGCCATCTACTCCTCTAAGGTCTCGTCACATTATTCAGCAATCAAAATAACCTCATCCCAGTTTAGAATTTACCCTCCTGCTCTGCTCCCACTCCTGAAACCTCCCACTTCTTGTCATTATTTAGCCATCAGGACTTTAAACAGAGCAAGCAACACATCACTAACATAGAATAGAAAAGAATAGAATAGAACAGAACTCGCTTTTATTGTAATTGTACAAGTGCAAGAACAATAAAGTTGTGAGTGCTCCACCCAGCTACTCTGCAAGAAGACAGAAGGAATATGTACAAAATTATACGTTGCCTCATAACTGTTTTAAAGGAGTTAGGAGGTTAGGGCCACTGTTACAGCGTCTGGCAGGTGGGCGTGGGGATGGGTGAATGGCCAACACTCTCCACCATGACTGTAGTGCCCTAGAAGAAGGCACCTAACCTCGCACCTAACCCTTCCCCTGATGAGAGTTTTTAGGAACTAACTACCAAAAGATTCTTCTGATAGATTCCACGTTTTCCCCCTTCTAGAAAGTTCTGCTAGTGTCCTGAACCCCCCCCCAAACCGTTTAATTCTAGCCTTGTTCTCCCTTCCCTTCATTCTAGCTGTGGACACAACGCTGAAAGCATTAACACTTGATTTGAGTTTTTTTTATCACAATCCACATCATCATGGCAACATTCAGCAATGGCAAAGCATATCCCACAGTTCCCTAATTTGATGCAGCTCTTGTTTACAAAGGCAAAAATTGATTACATGCAATCAACACATCATTGGCAATACCATAAAAAAGGGCTTTGATAGAATCCATGTGTTTTCCCTCAGCAGCAAATGCCTGTTTGTGTCCTGACATCATACACCAACCCAGCACAAAAAAAAACAAAACTATCTAACCATCAAACATCCACATGTCACAAACACAACAATCACAGCACTGACACCCACACAAAACTAGTCCCAGGATTCCAAATCTCCATCGTCCTGAAATTTTTTAGCACTCTATGAGTTGATATCTGCACAGGTGAGATTCAAACAAGCGAATGACCTAGTTTTGTGTAGGTTCCCAAATTTTGGCGGTGGGAGTGTTTAAAATTGGGTACAGAACTGAAAAGACCCGAACCATGTCAGTCAGTGGAAATACAAGTGTTTTGTATGCCGTAATCTGTGAACTGTTTTGTGGTTAGGATGCTGGTTCTGCTGGATGCTGGTTCCAAACAGAACAGACAAGACATCAGAACACTCAGACTCAAGACTTGTAGGCTTTCAGTGTTTTGATGCTGTGGCTGTACCCTGTGAACTGTTTCACTCTCAGGGTCTTAAGTGTTCTGAACCTGTGTGTATTCCTTGCTGCTGTAGGGCATTGGTGAGCCAGCCCTGTTCCTGGGCAGCTCCGTCTTCTTTGCCCTAAAGGATGCAGTGGCAGCCGCGCGAAGGGACGCCGGCCTCAGCGGCCCCTTTGAGTTCCACAGTCCAGCCACTGCTGAGAGGACCTGCCTGGCCTGTGCCTCTCACCTCACACAGACGGTACACACGCTCAAACGCTTACAGCAGCATAGGAGTATTTACTTATAATTTGAAAGGAACATACAACCACACATGCACACATACACATACAAAGATACAGATACAAAAACTAAATATGTGGTTAGACATTTATGCATTTACATTTATATTCTTGCTCTGAGATTGCCTTCAAGGCTGATAGTCTCTCTCATTTTTATGTGGTGCTGGAAGTTAATTTTTCTTTAAAGCTAGTTATAGGCTACCTGAGAGTAAAAAATATAATAGAAGAAATGTAACATGGTATTTCTTTCTTTTTTCCTTCCTTCCTTCCTTCTTTCCTTCCTTCCTTCCTTCCTTCCTTCTCAGGTTCCAATCAGTAAGCCAGGAACCTTTCAGCCATGGGCCATTGACAGTCCTTAAGTCCCCTCTGCAAAGTAGCAATTATGTGTGATTACACAGTTTGACGTCAAGAAAATTACACCCTCACTTTGTGCTACCACAGTGCAAGTCCTGCTGAGCTTTTCTTCTCAACTAGGTGTCAAATGAATTCAGTCACAGTATTATGTAATTTTATATGTCAAAATATATGCACCTACTTATCTGAAAGATTAGTGTAATATTTTGTTATTTAATACCACCCAAGGCTCACCATATGCTGATCTAATTTTCGATTTATTTCTGTTAATACAAGGGAAAATATATATTTTTTATTAATTACAAAGAGTTTTATATTTCAGTGGAATGACATGAATCTGAAAGGGGGAAGCTTGAGGCAAATTGCACTTGTACTACAAGCCCAACTTACTGTGAACCACCTGCAGGGGAAATTTGATTTAGAAAAGATGATTAATATAAATCAGACTACACCATATCTCATTTCCCTGTGGTATTCTAAATGTGTCCATGAAGGTTGCAGTATAAAATAAAGGTAACACTTTATAATACTGACTCCTTGTTAAGCATTAGTTATGCATTTGTTAAGCATTACTCAAACCTTAGGTAACCCTTTGTAAAGCATTTGTTAACCATTATCTCTTTATTATTTCCCATTACTTGACCATTAACATATACTGTTTGTTAATGGTTTGTTTATGGTTAGCACACGTTTTGCAAAACAGTAACAAAGCCTTGGTAAAACCTTAGAAAACCCTTTCTTACTGATGTGTTAACCCATTAACTCTTTCTTATGTAACATAACTTAATCATTAGTAAGTAGTGTTAGTTAATAACGTGTCTCCAATAAGCAGTATTAAAGCCTTAACCCTATTTTATTCATGTGTCAAACCATTACTTATTTTTCATTTTGCATCACTTAATCATTAACAAGCACTGTTTGAAACCTTACTAAACCCTTTCTTAATCATTTTTTTTAATCTATAATGCTTTTTCTCTCATCACTTAAGCATTTGTTACTAGTTTGTGGGTAGGGAACACCTACTCCCAGTAGGGTGCTAATCTTGGTTAACCCTTTCTTAATCATTTGTTAATTATTTGTCATCATTACTTAAGTGTATATGTTAATAGTTTGTGTGTGGTAACTGTGACATGACATTAGTATGGTAGAGGCTTATGCAACTGCCTCTCAAAGATGTTTCAGGATATTTACTACTGCTTTGTTAAGGCCTAACCGCTGAGTAGTTAAGGAGTTACATCTCATTAACAAAGTTAATCTGGGGGGGCTATTCTAAAGTGAAACCTGTTCATACATTAACAAATGATTTGTTAAGCATAACTCATGTGTAGTTAAGGAGTTACATCTCATTAACAAAGTAAATCTGGGGGGGCTATTCTAAAGTGAAACCTGTTCATACATTAACAAATGATTTGTTAAGCATAACTCATGTGTAGTTAAGGAGTTACATCTCATTAACAAAGTAAATCTGGGGGGGCTATTCTAAAGTGAAACCTGTTCATACATTAACAAATGACTTGTTAAGCATAACTCATGTGTAGTTAAGGAGTTACATCTCATTAACAAAGTAAATCTGGGGGGGCTATTCTAAAGTGAAACCTGTTCATACATTAACAAATGATTTGTTAAGCATAACTCATGTGTAGTTAAGGAGTTACATCTCATTAACAAAGTAAATCTGGCGAGCTATTCTAAAGTGAAACCAGTTCAGAAATGAGTTTTTGAATGAAATGTAACAATTCTTTGCACTGGACAAGTAATTTATAAAAGATTTCTTAAGGCTTGTGCAGAGGTAGACTAAACAACAGTTTACGATGACAGATGAAACCAGAAGACAGATGGAAAACAAAAACATTTATTTAAAAAAATTGCAACACATGAACATGGTAACATCAAAGACATCTAGGCTATATTAAGAGTTGGGGCGTCCTTTGATCTTGCCACCAAATGGTCATGTGATTTTAGTCTAGCCTCGGAGGTTCCATGTAAACCCATCTCTGCCATAAGTTTGTGAGCATGGTAAGGTTATGTCTACTAATTCTCCAAAGTTGGCTGATTGCTATTGTCCTGAATCAAGTGCACAGCTGATGTCAAGTAATTAAAATGTTGGTAAGGACCACTAAAAGGACTGTATTGGCTGGTTCGGGATGTTGAGATGAGTGTCGTATGGGGGGTGTCTGTTAGAACACCATGAAGCAGTTGTATCCTTTCCGTCTTTATTAAACTTTACACTTCAAAATGGGACATCCTAAAACGCTTAACGTGAAAAAGCTTAACGTAGCTTAATGTTCGAAAACAACGATCAATCATCAACAAACTTCTCCTGACCATCTATTACCATACACTCTACGACCCCACCAAATATCAAACCCGAAATCCTAATATTATGGACGTAGTCTGCGTTAAGCGTTTTCATTTACATAGGCGTCTATGGGGAGGAAAAGGCTTAACGTAGCTTAATGTCAGAAAACGGCGAGCAATCATTACCAAACTTCTCATGGACATCTGTAGTCTTACCTTCTCCCACCTCTGTGGAAATAAAAGCCGAGATCCTATTTTTGTGGACGCAATCGACAGTACGTTTTTTCTACATAGGCGCCCACTATATGGAAAGAGCTTAACGTACTTTGTTGTCAGAAAACATCGATCAATCAACGCCAAATTCAGCTCAGAAACCCCGTTTTAACAACACTGACAGCTGCCAAAATATCAAAGTCGAAGTCCCAATAGAAGCCGAGATATCATCATTAAGCTATTTATCCATTGAAGTCTATGGGAAAAGGCTTAACATAGACTTCAATGGATAAATAGCTTAATGATGATATCTCGGATTCTATTGGGACTTCGACTTTGATAATTTGGCAGCGGCCAGTGTTGTTACAAAGGGGTTTCTGAGCTGAAATTGGTGTTGATTGATCGATGTTTTCTGACATTAAAGTACGTTAAGCTTTTTCATCTCCATAGGCGCAAATGGAGAAAATGCTTAACATAGGCCTACACTGCCCATAATTTTGGGACTTCGGTTTTGATTTTTTTGAGTGATGAAGGTATAACTAGAAATGTCAATGAAGTTTGGTGATGATTGATAGCCGTTTTCGGGCACTGCGCTATGTTAAGCCTTTTCCTATCTTGGCTAGACTTCAATGGATAAATAGCTTAACGTTGACATCTTCGATTCTATTGGGATTTCGGCTTTGATTTTTTGGCAGTTGTAAGTGTTGGTGAAGAGGGGTGTCTGAGCTGAATTTGGTGATGATTGATGGATGTTTTCTGACAATAAGGTACGTTAAGCTCTTTCCATAGTGGGCGCCTATGTAGACAAAAACGTTTACTGTCGATTGCGTCCACAAAAATAGGATTTCGGCTTTTATTTTCACAGAGGTGGGAGAAGGTAAGACTACAGGTGTCCATGAGAAGTTTGGTAATGATTGCTCGCCGTTTTCTGACATTAAGCTACGTTAAGCCTTTTCCTCCCCATAGACGCCTATGTAAATGAAAACGCTTAACGCAGACTACGTCCATAATATTGGGATTTCGGTTTTGATATTTGGTGAGGTCGTAGAGTGTATGGCAAGAGATAGTCAGGAGAAGTTTGTTGATGATTGATCGTTGTTTTCGAACATTACGCTACGTTAAGCTTTTTCACGTTAAGCGTTTTAGGATGTCCCTTCAAAATGACATGTGACAGAGCCTTTGGTTATGTGTGGTCTGTAAACAACACAGAATAAGGCTAATCAACATACTGAATTACAATAACTAACATAAAACATACATTGACTGAAGGTACACCTTAACTGAAATAATCTTACATAAAGATGTAGCTGAACAGTAACAAAATCACCAGAGTATAATAATTATCTTCTTAGCATTACCTCAAATACTGGAACATAGCTTAACTAGCATGACTAGCAGATTTCCTATGCAAACCAATCCAATGCTAGTTTTCCGCTTAGCATTGCTAATCGGAAATAGCTAACTACTCTAATAATAGTAACATTAACAATGCAACCTAGACACCCAAACTCTGATAATTACTTACTATCTTGTACACATAACACTTACTTGGTCAGAAAGCACGCACACAACTCCTCATATGTCATAATCTTAATACTGTAACCTAGCTGACCAGGTGCTCTGTGCTGCCTGTCAAGCTGAACTGAAAACTGAATGGTTGAAACTGAACGGTAAACTGCACGCTAGGGGGCGTGGCTAAGCAGCAGTCTCAGAGTCTTTCTTACAGCCGCCCCGAATTGCTGAGACAATTCGCTCACGTGATTATGCCTTAACCAGTGGCGACTCTAGGGGGTGGCCAAGGGTGGCCAGTGCCACCACTGAAATGTCATTGGCCACCCCGATGGCCACCCTAGATCCGATAGGTATTTATCAAGTTCGTCAACACAACAAACAAGAGAAACACTGTAAAGTCAATGATGCTACAGAGAGCTGATTTCTGATCAGCGGAAGTTTTTCGAGTGACACTGAGGGGTCAGTAGACACGAGATGAGCACTGCGCGTGTCGCCTCCAGCCCCATGCAGGTCTGGGTGGCAGTCGCTTATTTATCGTTCAAGATCTGGCAACTCTGCGAGATGAACACTGCCTGTCACCTGCAGCTCCCGCGAAAGAGAGACCGCATCCATTAACTGTATACATCGGGATTCAGTCAATAAGGTATGGTAATTTAACGATTTAATGAATAATTATCATGTCGTAATTTGCTCTGAATATGTAGGAAAACTTTATTTAACGAACTTTATGTTAGTAGCAGGAACAGCTAAAAGGCGTGATAGCCTACACGAGACAAGACGAGAGCACAAGTTAACTAGTGTAGCGGCTACACTAGTTAACTTGTGCTCTACTGTACATTGTACTACACTGTAGCCGCAGCCTGCAAGCCAAGTTAGTAACGTTAACGTCAGTTTCTTTTTTGTTGTTGTTAACAGGATAAATTGAATATGAAACCGTTCAGGACAGGAGTAGCATACATTTCTCGAAAGGGTAGTAGCCCATTAGCTACTTTCACAAGTACGATACAGACTGCAGTAGGCTAGTAGAGCCTGTATCTCGAAACCTAGCACATGAAGTGAACTACAGCTTGAAGTAAGCTGGACTCTGAAGTTGTGGTGACTTTGACAGTGAGGAGATTCTTGTCCCTTTCTTCAAACCATTTGAAGAAGTAGAGATTAAGTAAAGTTGGAGCAAATTATTTAAGTCCAGATCACCTCGGCTCCCTGTAGTAACCCACAGCGCTAGTCTACTTCAGAGTGTGACTCCACTCATAGCTAAACTTGTTGTACATATCTGGCCACAAATGTATCAATATGTCTTAATCCTGTTGTTCAAACGTAACGAAAATAAATCGTCATGCACACAAACTCATGATACAGCAGTGAGTGCATTCATAATACAAATTCACGTCATGTCATTTATTTGTTAAAACCATAATGACACGGCTTTAGAATCTGACACTGTCCACAGCAGTAATATTGTCTTGCAGACCGACGGCGACTAATTTGGAATTATAACATTGTTGGTGATTCATTGAAGTCAAAGTTGTTATCTAAGGCGTCCCAGAACCACAAGAACACCTTAAATTTTTACACTGATTTTAAAATCAATTCGACAATGATCCCTGTTGATATTATAATTACAGCTAAGTGAAGTGAGTTGATTGAATGATTGATTGGTTTGCGTGATTGAGTGATTGAATTACATTTTATGCAGGGATATTAAGAGAATATGAAGAGAACAAAAGACATTCAGAGCTTCTTTCTAAAAAAAGAAAAGACTCAGAGTCAGCTACAGCTTACCAGTAGCAGTGCAGAGGCCCACACAATGCAGCATAGTGATGATGAGCAGTCCACTCTCCCAATACAAGATGGTAGGTTATGTATGGAAAGTTTGAATTACAGTTACATCTGTCTGAAGTACTACACACACAATTTAAACAGCTGACAGAAGATGATGAATAACTTAAGATTTGTATGTATGTGTGTGTGCACGCGCCTGCCTGTCTGTTTGTCTGTCTGTGTATTTATTTGTTATTAAACCATCCTTGTATTCCCACAGTTCACCAGCCACACTTGGAGGAGGAGGAGACTGACTGTGAACCAGTATTGTCTGGAACTCCACCTACTAAGCATGGTATGTCAGGTTCAGAAGTCATTCATGAATGTGTCCTGACTAGTTTCAACAATAAATGTACACCAACTACAGCTCCTTGAGTATCTGTTTTTATTATTAGATTATAGAATGAGTTACTAGCCTTCTAATAATTGATCCCTTGCTGACGTTGTTGGTTTACCCACTAATAAAGACATGCTCTACAATTTTAATGGTAGGTGTATCCTAATATGGGACAGAATATTAAAAAAGAAATCCAGAAAACAACTTTGAAGAATATATTTTAATTTATTTGTATTCCATTGAGGGGGGAAAACAAAATCAGCAAGGGATCAAATACTTATTAGTCTCACTCTATATACTGCATATCACAGATGTGCTCTTAGGGCAGGCAGGATAGGCTCTGCTTGTCCCAGGATGAATCTCATTAAAATATAACACCTGTTTTTAAAAATTGTTTTTAGTCTTTCATAAAAGTTTTTTTTTTTTTTAAGCAGATAGTGGCTCTCCATATTTGGCTAAAATGCAGGAAATTGTGTCTAAGAAATACAAAATTTCTATGTGTATATAATTCCATGGCCACCTCAGACTATATTTGTGTGTCATCTTGGCCACCCCAGTAAAAATGTTCTGGATACGCCCCTGGCCTTAACAAAGCAGTAGTAAATATCCTGAAACATCTTTGAGAGGCAGTTGCATAAGCCTCTACCATACTAATGTCATGTCACAGTTACCACACACAAACCATTAACATATACACTTAAGTAATGATGACAAATAATTAACAAATGATTAAGAAAGGGTTAACCAAGATTAGCACCCTACTGGGAGTAGGTGTTCCCTACCCACAAACTAGTAGGCCTAACAAATGCTTAAGTGATGAGAGAAAAAGCATTATAGATAAAAAAAAATGATTAAGAAAGGGCTTAGTAAGGTTTCAAACAGTGCTTGTTAATGATTAAGTGATGCAAAGTGAAAAATAAGTAATGGTTTGACACATGAATAAAATAGGGTTAACTAAGGCTTTAATACTGCTTATTGGAGACACACGTTATTAACTAACACTAATTACTAATGATTAAGTTATGTTACATAAGAAAGAGTTAATGGGTTAACACATCAGTAAGAAAGGGTTTTCTAAGGTTTTACCAAGGCTTTGTTACTGTTTTGCAAAACGTGTGCTAACCATAAACAAACCATTAACAAACAGTATATGTTAATGGTCAAGTAATGGGAAATAATAAAGAGATAATGGTTAACAAATGCTTTACAAAGGGTTACCTAAGGTTTGAGTAATGCTTAACAAATGCATAGCTAATGCTTAACAAGGAGTCAGTATTATAAAGTGTTACCAAAATAAAATATGCACTGTGTCTGTCAAAACCAGTGCACTTATAAAACACTGTGGAATATTGAAATACATAAACTAATAAATCAATACGCATATAAATAAATGGATAAATAAATTATTTTTTATGTGTTGAGTTTGCCAAAGTATTGTATTGAAGAGCCTTCTTTCCAGAATCCTCCCTTTGTGTCTTGAAAGTGAGGTCCAAAGTGCCGCGTGTCTGCACTGAGTGCTCGGCGCACAGGGAACCCTGGGTACTTGGCCTAGTGCTGAGTCATTGGCCTAGTTTCTGCTGAGGGTGAAGTATAGGTGACGCTTCACTCTGTATGCAGAACACTCCTGGGTATTGATCTTCAGGATGCACACTCACACAGTACATTTGCCAAGCATATATTTTCAGGTATCCACACAAATACACAGATTAAAGAAAAGCAAATGGTTCATTTGCTTCTTAAATGAGTGAATAATTGTCAAGCTCTTTAAAGGCTTGCACATCAGTTTTCTATGATGTGCATATCACTTCGCATGCATGTACCTGGAAAAAAACAAACTATTAAAAAAATATATGTGAGCCAGCCACAGCACATCTGAAAGAATACTAAGTGACATGGAATGCATTCCTCTGGGTTTCACTTTTTTCCCCTCTCCTTTTTGAAGTGGACTTAGGAACCAGATGTTCTTTCAAGTGAATATGTGTCAGCCGGTCACATCGTGAACCATAAATCTGTAATCAGTTCCACAGGTTGTGCAGCTGTTTTACTGTGATTCCAGGAACCACAAGTCGTAGGACGCATTCACGACCGTAAAATTGGGGCATAATAATAACTACAAAGGCATCATACTCAATTTCTAGCCAAAGCCGTTCAGAGTGGGCACCACACTCTACTGTGAAAGCATGACACCCTTTCTTTATTGTGCCAATAGACATAAAATTACACATTGTATGAGGACACCAGCAGAGCCATCTTAATTTATAATTGCAAATGACTCACAGGCAGAAACCAAGGCTGCCAATCATTACGCAAAATGCCTTATGTAAAAGATGTGGAAAGTTGGAAGATTAAACATAAACAATGTGCAGGGATAAAAGCACAACTTTAAATTGTCACCTATTTTAATGTTGTATAATGTTTTGTCCTTTAGATTGTCACTTATTTTTAACAGCATCTGATGTCTTGTTTTTTTTGGGTTAGTCACACCTTGCTCACAACAGCACTGAACCTCAACGACGCTAAGGGACTGCTTGTTTCCACCTGACTGCTATGTATCAGCACTATTGCAATTTCTCTCCATCAGATTTACTGGCCATCCTGTACTTGTTGAGACATTGTTATCTGTCTATTACCACATCATTTCTTAGTCCCACTGATTCCATCTAAACTTTACTGCAAGAACATTCTGAAAAACACAGGTTTACCGAGTTCTTTTTTTTTTTCATTGGTTATGTGACCTCTGCAGCACGACAGGTAATTGGCTCTTGATAATGTGTTTTGTAATCTTACACTGGTTTCAAATGCATCTTTACAGATCAAGTAAGTCTTCCTTTCACTGGTGGCAGGGCTAGGAGAAAAACTGTTCCTCAAGTCTCACTGTTTTACTTTAGGCAACAGCAGTAGAAGAAAGTACACCCAAACCTCGAAGTAGGTTTGTCAATTCTCTGCAAACACCAGTGCAGCCGAAACACAACATTCCCATCAGCTGACATAGAGACTATGTGGAAGCACTTTACCACATGCAGGTGTCTGAAGCATGGAATTTTCTAAATTCTTTCTTAAAGGGCCTGTCGTCATCTGAATGAGAGACATGGGTACCTTCACGATGCAGCCTTGCAAACCGCAAATACAGATGGTGAACTGTACACTTCATTTTTGTACTGGTTCTTAATGGGATACAAAAAGGACAGTGTGTTCCTGAATCGAAAAACTAAATCTCTGTATGTCTGCCTGCCTGCCAGCCCTTTCATTTTGTCATGTGGGCATTGCATTGCTGGATCAACTGGTACTGTGGATACACTAGTCTGTGGTCCACCAGAGGGGCAAAGTGCCAGAGAGCTAAAATGGGTGATGGACTTACCATCCCTGTTCATATTCAGCTGCCCCACCTGGACAGACACCAGGGGTCAATTTAATCCTGTTCTCTGGTAAATCACATCAGTAGGACACCACACAGAACAGCAGCCTGGGATGTGGTCTATAGAATTTCAATGAGCAGTGCAATTCAGGCAGTAAATTGTGGGCTTATCCAAGTCATGTGAGTCAGCAATCTGGGCAATGCATTTGTATAGAACATTTCATACATAATGTGTAACTTAAAGTGCTGTAGGCCTACGTGATGAAATAAAAGAGTTTTTGAACTAAAAAGACTTTGGACTAAAACTTAATCCCACTAGAGGCATCTCAGCAGAGCAGAACAGAAAGAAAAAAAACTGCCACACTACTATGAAAATCCTTTCAGATTCAGATCATTATAATGCTATACACAGGAGTGGTATGTTGGTAGACGACTACTGAAAACTATTGTGGGGATGTCAGTACACAATACCATAGCCAACAGTTCTGACCCGAAGACATCACCTGAGAAGATAAAGGTGACCACTGCTAGCATTATAACGACCCAGGCTGTAAGGCTAAACAGTAGAACATGATCTTCCTGAAGAACTAAAGCTGTTTTTATTCTACCGACACCACAAGTGAAAAATATCAGCTCACACAATATTGGGATGAGTTCCAGTACTGGTTACCATGGAAACAATGAGCTTTGTGCTGACAGGAGGTATATTATCGTAGCACTGTACTTCTGCTTCCTTCCTTTGGCCTGTTGGACTGGGGCCTAGTGAATTCTGGGACTTCCAACTGGGTTTTTTGTTTTTTCCAACTGAGTTTCAGAAACAAGCTGCATGATCCAAAAGGGAAGCAAAATCAGATGTGCCAGGCTTACATAACTCAAACATGAATCACTTCACTCTAACACGCCCGATACGAGTGCTTTCTTTGTGGGACTTCATTTTTAAAGAGACTTCATATCAGATAGCTTGGGTGATCTGGTGATAGATTTGGTGGCTGGCCAGCTGGTAGTAGATTCCATACAAGATGCAATCATCAGTGCATTACAGTCATCATGCAATGCACAAAGAATTGGCTGAATGACTTTCATAGCTGCTTTAAAATGTCCATAATTTAATGTGTGGTGCAGTTAAAAGGCAGACTGGGTCTGAATGTCCTCTGCTGCAAATGCAAATCAGCTGTGGGAGATGTACTAACAAAAGCTAGGCCCAATTAGGGCAATGCCAGGGAAGCACACGGTGATGTAGGTGGATTCAAACTATATCAGATACTGTATCTGTAAACAAATACAGGGAAATGCCTCTGAAACAAGACAGGTATTTATTTAGCACAACTCATATTTTTAAAACCTGAGCAATGGATAAGCTGTTTTTTTCTTGCCACTGTGTTCCTTAGGGAATGAATTCCAGTCTAAGATGAACTCTAAGAAATATAGCCTACATGATTATAGTGTAATATAAATAATATTAATAAGATATAGAAGATATAAATAAACAAATACATTCATACATCAATGCATAGAATTTATAAGATAATCCAACTGATTTACAAATTGTCAGATAGGTTTGTTAACTATAGACTGTTAACATAATCTTTGCTGCTTAAAATGCCATGATTCATTAAACAAAGTCGGTCTGATTATTTCTGCTTAGCTCTGAAATTCCTCAAGCAGATCAATTGATCAATCAGTATATGGTGAACATCTTCCAGCAATTGCCTGTGGCCCTGTGGATCGAATGATGGGATGTGCACTGAAACATGATCTGGAGAAAATAGATAATTGGCAGTCCGGCCTGCCATTTTGTCATTCTAGAGCTGATGTTTAATATTTCATGCTTGAGCTTCAGGAAATGACTGGTGACTACAGATGGGCACCGAGCATTGCTTTAGGTATTTGCATTGCAGCCTTCAGTTTTAGGTCTTCACTTAGGCTACTCCACTTTACTTTTGTCCATTTATAGCCTAATATATCCTACTGTCTTGAATTTTCCCAATAATCTTGTGCAAAATCAAATTATGATAACAAAAATCAGAGGTTAATATCAGTAGACTACCACTGGCACACCACTGTCATTTTGGCACATGTCCAACAACAGCTAGGTTTACTCCACTCGCAGAAATTATAGTGTAGTGCATCAGACTCTTGTGAGAGAACTTAGGCCAAGAATGCCATTAGGGTCAAAATTGCAATTGTCTTTGTTGTCACTAAACGTATATACAGTCTATGCACTAAACCAGGTTTAATGGAATTAAGGGCCAACCAATAAAAAAAAAAAAAAGGACTAAGGAAGCAATGAAATAACACTAAAAAAACTGTTCTCCTGTTGTCCCACAATGTGAAAAAAAACTGAGAGTTGAGAGTTGGGTTATCCCTCTTTCGGGATAGCCTATGCATTCTATTGTGTAATGTAAGCGCAAGTAAGCGTAATGTAATGTCATGTTAAACGAGATTAAAGGTTTACATTTTAAAGTCCTTGTGGTTTTAGGTGGTAAGGGGTCGCTAAATGACAACGGAAATCTTAACGGGGGACTAGCTTGTTTCGTGTAGGCTAGCAGTTGACAGTCACCATTGGACAAACTGAAGAATTCTAAAACAGTATGCTGGACATCACTGTAGGGAGCCTGTAGCAGCTTTAACGCAGGACTCATATGGGTTGCTTTCACACTGTTTCCGTCAAAATTCAAACAGTTATCAAACGCCATATAGCAAATAATGATGATCACACTTTGATTTGCATAGCAACTTTAACCTACAAAAAGTTCAATACTTTCTGGTACACCCTAAACTTGAAGATTCCTGTTGTTCCAAGCGGGTCTTTAAAACTTAAGGGAAGTCCTAAATAAAATGCTTGAATGGCGCAGCCCTAAGATAACGGAAAAGAATATACATTGGAGACTAGAAATATGTTACACCCGAAAATACATCAAAACAACTCTTTTAATAAGGTAACGTCAAATATTTATGCAATATTGAAAACTAACTTTCTCCTCTTCCTCCTCTTACTTCTGAAACAATGGTTCGGCTCGCCAGGAACTTGCCAATTGCTGTTCGCAAGGGGTGCGTATACAGTTTAAGTTTAAAATAAGTAAATTGTGAGGACTTTGTGGTAGTTTATACAATTATTTGTAAATAAAAAATATTTCGAAATCTATGTTGTTTCGTGCTATCACAAAAATACAAACGTTTATTTGTGTCATTTTACAGATTCCTCCTTGAACAAAAATGTTCGGATCGACATTGTTTTAACAGGCCTGCGCAGCCGCAGTGAAAGCCTTGCTTTTCTGGGAAGGTTTTGTGTGGGGTAGAGGATTTCCATTGTGTTATTTTCTTCGTTGGTTCACCAACCGTTTTTTATCTGCATTAATTTCGGTAAGTTGACTGCATTTAGTGATCAGCATTGTTGACACGTTGTCAGTCAAGAAGTATAATTTGTTTTCCATATAGTCCTACTGACCTTACTGATTCTCAGGAGTCAGAGAAAATCTCTCGTCTGCTAAACTATGTAGCTGGCCAGCTAGCTGGCTAGGTTTGTCAGTAGCTGGTAGCTAAACTGTTTAGCCAGCTAATTGGCAGAAAAGGAACAGGGGCCAATTTGTCATCGCTTGATCATGATGAGTTAAGTGAGTGTAGCTGCTGCTTCGCCGCAGTGTCCTAGCTCTGCTATATTGCATTTTAATGTGTTATGCGTGTCATCATCTGTCTGCGTGGACCTGAACATATAGCAGCGGCGGATTGCCACTGAACTTGCTAACGTCATTAAACCACAGCGTGTCGAGTCAAGCCTGAGATTGCCGGTGCACCATATTCAGGGGGCTCTAGCTAGCTGCATGCTAAAGCGAGACAAATGTTAGCATCGTGCTATTAAAACGTTGTTAACACGGTGGAGCTAATAATAGACGTTGAGCATGAAAGCACACTTCCCGATTGTGAATTAAAGGAAGTTGCCGGTTTTTCACCAAGACTAAATTGTTTATTCAGCTGTCTTAGCAGCATTAGCTGGCATTTAGTTTGTCTGGTTTAATTCGGCCCCCACATTGTAATTGCACGTTAACGATTATATCCTCTTCCGGGTTTGTGTCTTTGTGGGCACGAGGCAGGCAGGTTTGCAGAGAACACAGAAAGGAACACGCTTTTACGTTTGTCATAATTTATATCACATTTATTGGAATCGTTAAGTTACAAATATTTTGTGTTGGCCAGAAATCCGAATGGTAGCGTTTGAACATGACATTTGACAGTTGCAGCTATTGTAGTTGCATGCCTAACCCTGTGCATCTGTGTTCATAACAGGGTGTCTTTTATGAATAATCAAAAGCAGCAAAAGCCAACGCTAACCGGCCAGCGTTTTAAGACTCGGAAAAGAGGTAAGATGAGATGACGTAGTTGCTTCCAAGAATGTTGTCATGTACAGATCAACCAGTTTTGCTTTGGTTAATTCTCCACTTCATTGTGTGCTTTGATTTCCCAACAGATGAAAAGGAGAGATTTGATCCTACTCAGTTTCAAGAAAGTATTGTACAAGGCTTGAATCAAACTGGCACTGATTTGGAAGCTGTGGCAAAATTCCTTGATGCCTCTGGCGCCAAGCTCGACTACCGTCGGTATGCTGAGACACTCTTCGACATCCTGGTGGCCGGCGGCATGCTGGGTAAGTACCAGTCAGTCCCTGTCCCTTTTGACGTGAGGGTCAGTGTCACTGTTTCATCCTTTAGACAAGCCAACACTGACCATCATTGAGAGAGTAAATGTGTGTGTTGAACTGTGTATCTCTATAGCACTGGATGTTTAGAGTAATATTGTGTGGTAATTGCGTCATCATGTTTGTTTACCTGTCATGGTTTTTGCTCCACAGCCCCAGGCGGCACTTTGTCAGATGACGTGACCCGCACGGATTACTGTCTGTTCACTGCAAACGAAGACCTGGAAACCATGCAAGCTTATGCACAGGTGTGTCCCTAATGTTGGCTACTTTTTTAGCACACACACACGTCTATTAGTATGGTTTACACACCTTGTCTGTGTCAGTGTAGTCTCACATTTGCATAGCCAAAGAAGTAGTTGGCGTTCTAATGTATGGTTTGTGTGCTCTGCATAGGTTTTTAACAAGTTGATCAGGCGTTACAAGTACCTGGAGAAGGGGTTTGAGGAGGAGATCAAGAAGGTAAGATTTGGCCGTTTGTGACTCTTCCCTCTTTAGTGGTGGTTGTTCATGTTTCCAAGCTCGTAATGTAGTGCAACTATTACAACTAGTACTACTATGAATTATGAATTATTACTATGAATTATAGTAATATTAACAGTAGCAGTAATAATAATATCTGACTTTATGGTAAAATGTGTTATTTTTAAAGAGCATATTGGCTCTGAGCCTTATATTGGTGGCGGTGTGTGCTAAAGTAAGGCAAGACTTTAATAATGGAGCATCCTCCCCTCGCAGTTGCTGCTGTTTCTGAAGGGGTTCACAGAGTCCGAGCGGAACAAGTTGGCCATGCTGACTGGCATCCTGCTGGCCAATGGGAACATCTCCGCCTCCATCTTGAGCAGTCTCTTCAACGAGAACCTTGTCAAAGAAGGTGCCTTCCATCTCTTCAATGTATTTGCATGCCTTTTGGAGGGCGTATGCATTTCTTGAATATATACAACATGGGGCATTTTACTCCATAAAGAGCACAGCGTAGTGTTGGACTAACAAATATTCTAATGTTATTTTGGGCCTCGTCTTTTTGATGAGGACTCAAACTCATCGCAAAGTCTACCTTTGTCTTCTGATTGTTCCGCTCACAGGTGTTTCTGCCGCGTTCGCTGTGAAACTGTTCAAATCTTGGATCAACGAGAAGGACATCAACTCAGTCGCTGCCAGTCTCCGTAAGGTTGGCATGGACAACCGTCTGATGGTAAGTGTGTGTGTGTACGTGTACATTATCAATAGCAGAATCCACTTAACGAAAGATTCTGATAAGGGGTTGCTGATGTTTGAGCCAAATGCCCAGTTAAATTACACACTGCTCTCCCCAGCTTGTGGCAACAGTGCCCTGAGGAGCACTGTCCTAAATTCAGCAGGAAGTTTATTGGATTTGAATCAAGGACTCTCACTTTAACCACTTTTGTAATCCTCTAAAGCATCACTTGGCAATGCACTACCTCTCAGTGTTGCCCTTGCTGACTGACTGAGTCTCTCTCCCTCCCTCCCTCCCTCCCTCCCACCTTCTCTCTTTCTCTCTCTTCCCCCTACACACAGGAGCTTTTCCCCGCCAACAAGCGAAGCTGCGAGCACTTCTCGAAGTACTTCACAGATGCCGGGCTAAAGGAGCTGTCCGACTTCGCCCGAAACCAGCAGTCCATTGGGGCCCGCAAAGAGCTCCAGAAGGAGCTCCAGGAGCAGATGTCCCGCGGGGACAACTTCAAAGACGTAAGACACCCTCCTCCTTACACCTCCTAGTCATGACGGTCTGCACACTGGTTGGGGTAAGGATAGACACCTGGTAATGTCACTGAAGAGACGTGGTACTAGCCAGGCTAGTGGTGGCATAGTGCCTCCACTCAGTATTGTATTTTGCTACAGTACCATGTCAAGAAAACTCTCTTAAGGCTTAGGTTTCTCTCAACTAAATAAAGGCAGAACCAATAGGTTTGGAGAGTGTCCAGATTCTTTGCACAAAGTTAAAGAATCAGGTCCACCAGGCGAATGTGGTACATGTAGGGGAATAAATTATGCGCTCAGGTGGTGGCTCAGGTCAATGTCAAGAAAGAATTATACAGTAATATAGCAATCAGTGGATGAGCAAATTTACATTTAAACAAAACTGAAATAGGGATGATTCTTCAAGTGTGTCAATAGCTATAAAACAGCAAAGGAAATCGTATCATAACACATAAAAATACATTTTGGTTTACAGAACTCTACAGAAGAATGTAAGACCTCATCCATGTTTCAGAGTGGAAAATAAGTTGCACTAAATTAGGGGTCAATCAATTATTGGTCAGGGCGATTATTAGGGCTGATATTTAGCATTTTTATAATCTGTATCGTTCATTTTCCACTGTCCACCGATAAGCCGATATTGAATTGGATAAAGAGAATCAAACACGCTACTTTGTCTAGGTGTCTCTCACTCCCTGCACTTGCCACCCTGGTTGGGGGCATTGTCCCACCCACTGCACAGTCTGATTTCTTGGTCACTATGAATCCAGCCAATCAGGACGGAAGGACTTCAGGACTTGGTTGCACAAAGTTTTGGCTTCTCATGGAGTCAGTGGCACACTAGGCTTTAGCAGTATGGAGTTATTTTTCAAAGATAAGTTAACATGCATTGCTAAAGTTGCAATAAATCAGTCCTCTACACTGAGGTCTCAAACACCACTTTGTAAGCTATTTTCTCTTTGATCCGGATCCTAAGTAAAGTGCCCACTTCCTCGATTCCCAATTGAATCACTTTAGTGATATGCTGTTTACTTGTGCTCAATTATTAGATAGCCTGTCTTAGCCTATGAGCTAGAGCCTTGATGGGTGGCAGATTAACTACTAAAAAGTAATCTGAACTCTAACCATTTGGAAAAAAACCTAGGTCAAGTTCAAATTTCCCTTTAGTTTGGTAGCTGGAAGGCTTGTAGCCAAACGGACTATAACGTTTCATAATGACAAATCCCAAATTATGCAACAGTGAGCGTTGTAAGTAATTTACTTGTTCCTTTTTAAAACAGACTGGCAGCTTTACAGGCACATAATCGGCAGGGCCGCCTGCCGTAACAACTCTTGTTCTGAACTGACTTTGTGATTGTCACATAGGCTATTAACGTGCCTTTTAGGCTCACACAACTGTAGCTTATTGCTTACATGTGAAAACAAATTGTGTGCTCAAATAGTCTTACAACTATTTAAAAACTGTTTTTGTTAAATTGTGCAAAACTGCCTAAATAGTATAATAATAATAATATCAGTATCGCCCCTGAAAAATACATATCGGTTGATCTATACACCGAGTTGGAATCTTGGTAGTACTTAGTACTACTATCGTAAAAAGTAAATTACGGCCTTTTCCCCAAATGTCCTGGTACTCATGCCTACATAAATCACTTTGGTGTGTAAGGAGCTCTGTGACTGTGTGAAGAGCTGCCTGACCTAAGTAGTTGCTGTTGTCCTGCTGTAGATTATAACCTATGTAAGAGAGGAGATGAAGAAGACCAACATCTCAGAGCAGACCATGATTGGGATCGTGTGGACCAGTGTGATGAGCTCCGTGGAGTGGAACAAGAAAGAGGAGTTGGTCACCGAACAAGCCATCAAACACTTGAAGGTACACACACCTACACCATGTCACTAAACAAGCCTCATTTGAGGAAAACGTAAAGAGAACACTACTGCAACATTTGGTACAATAATTTGCAGGGCATTGCAATGAAGACTATTAAATGTGAAAATGCGCTTTTTCTATTATTGCTTATCTATATTAGCAACTGTTCATATACCGTCTCTGTACCGTAGGAATGTCATTTTCATTAGCATCAGCAATGTAGCTTTAAGTTTACTTTTAGGTATTTTTAAGTAATTAAGTTGTTTTAAATTGCCATCCTATTTGCTTTGAAGTGCTATCCAATACCAGCTGTGCCCACTTAAAAAGTTCTTCTCCTTCCCCAGCAATACAGTCCTCTCCTGAAGGCCTTCACCTCCCAGGGTCTGTCTGAGCTCACCCTCCTGCTGAAGATCCAGGAGTACTGCTACGACAACATCCACTTCATGAAGGCCTTTCAGAAGATCGTTGTGCTCCTGTACAAAGGTGAATTATTGCAGGGCTTTTGTGCATTGTAATGTTCAGAAGGTCATCTGGAGAGATGGTAACATTCGGTTGCTTAAAAGGTGCTATGAAAGTCTTAAGTTGTTACTGTTGTTTAATCTCAGTGCTCTGCTAACACTCTACATGTTTTTTTCTACATCAGAAATAATGCTTCTAATAAATGGTGCTTAAGGAAGCTTCTCGTTTTGTTGCACAGCGGATGTTCTGAGCGAGGAAGCCATTTTGAAGTGGTACACAGAAGCCCACCTGGCTAAGGGAAAGAGTGTTTTCCTGGAGCAGATGAAGAAATTTGTGGAATGGCTGAAGAATGCCGAAGAGGGTAAGACTCGTACGGTCTGTTTTACTGCACATTTGGTGATGGCTGGGTCACTGTGATTGTGATCCTTAACAGCCATGAAAATGTCATACCACGTAAAATGTCAAAAGATTGGCTTATACTGCTGGATTAGAGATCTGTCAGCTCTTGTTTTGTGGAATAAGAAATGTGATGCATTTAGCAACCACAGGCTGTGAACTCTGTTGTAATACTGATTGACTGAAATAACCTGTCAATTTTTCTTATTGTTTATTTGAATCACATGACTTGGCAACCATTTGTAATTTGAACTTGTTTAACTCTCTTTCTCTTTGTGTGGTTTGATTCTTACAGAATCAGAGTCTGATGAGGAAGAGGGGGACTGAAACCTCACTATTAAAAACCCACTCTTGGGACAAGAGCAGTTATGGGAGCAGTAGAATGTTTCGTTACAGAAGTGCTCGTCTGTCTTTGCTTTTTTTTATTGTTTTGATTTCTGATTCTACCTCCAGGTCTTTTTTTCTTAACCATAACATTTAGGTGTCATTTAAGGGCTTAAACAAAAGTTTCATTGTAATATTCTTTTTCTAATCCGAAAGGTTTACAGTTCACCCAGCACAATTTGTGAGTAGTCAAACCCAGTCATTCCTTCACCTTTTAGAGCTTTCAGGTGTTGACATAAAGAATTGATTGACCATTTTTATTTTTTTTTACTATAGGTATAATTGTAGTAAGCCTTGTTGCATCCAAATTATGTACATTCCATTCAATTTACTAGCACTCATTCTATCAGCTCTCAAATGACATTTTTATTTGTTTCTTTTTTTTTTTTTTTTTGTCTCCCACTATTCTTTTGTATTATTGTGCTGATGCCTCCCCCTACAGATTCCCTGGTGAAATCTCCTCATTGGGAAGTTATTGCCAAAGCTTTAAGCCCTTGCTCTTGTCATAACTCCTAAATGAGCTATTGGATAGCCTTTTTTCTTTCTGTTATGAAATTGTACAGAACATTTAAACTGATCTGATGACAAACTGGTGATAGTTAGACCCTCCCAGTGCCCCCACCCACCCACCCTAATAAAGTCCCTCTCCTCTCCCCTCTACTTGCACAGACGTCAAATGTAGGATGTTTGCCACCCTTTCAATTGATGTCATGAATTTCTTCAATCTGATGAAAGGATCGCCCTCTTTTTTTAAACTAATAAAGACACTGAGGTACATCTGTCTCTTGTCATTTCATCCGAAGTGTGGTGTCTCTGAATAGGTCAAATTCTTACAGTAGGATATGTATTGGTCGAATAAAGTGGGCAACAACTTTTCACCATCAGTGATTTGTGGAGGGGAAGGTGTAGCATAGCATGTAGCTGTCATGTGGGCAGGGTAATGGGAGCCATGGAATGAATGCTGGGTTTGAATGTACAAATATCTGTGTGGAGGAGTGGAGAGCACCTTGTGAGTGTCAAGATTTTAATATTGTAGTGTGCTGTACTAGCTTAACCACTATTATGGATTTTTAAATCAACAGCTTTGTGCTGAGTGGCATGTCTGAGAGTTATTCACATTAAAATGGCTTCCATCAGTCTCCACATCATTGCACATTATGGGTGTGTTTAGGGGACAATCACTGCCTCTCTCTTCCTCCCCATGGGTTTGTAGTGGAGAAGCAGCAAAATCTGAAATACACTTTGGGAGCCCGTGTTCTGATTGGTTTTTCACAAACTGTCCACAAGATGGCTCCAGTGTTTCAGTCATTCCATATTTAACAATCATGCAAGTGCTAGACAATTACCAGACAATAATGGTCACACATCATTTTAAAAATAATTTATGTTTTTGATAAATAGCACAAGAAAAGCAAATGTACAAAAAATAAAACTCTTTGTTTACCACCACAATCATCAGGACACTATTTTTTTTGTTATGGATGAAAGTCAGACAATTCAAGTATGCTGAGATCATTATCCCACGTTCAGGTAGGAACCAGAGGTAGTCCTTGCTTCCCAGGTGAGCACAGGTGGGCTTTGATACATTCAGGGCTCCTCTCTGAGGTATATCCAGGTAAGCTACTTTTCAGGTGACATTTAGCAAGTGGTGCTTCGCTGAACATTCTGGGTGGCTGTAAACAATTCACTAGTTCATCATGCACTGCTTCATCGATGATGCAAACACAGGCATCATGGACAGTAGTTTGAAAATAAACATGAGAAAAAGTTCATTTATAACACAGTTTTCTAATTAAACTCAGTGCAAAAGTGCTGATCGGACTGAACTGAAACAAGTAGCTGCAGGTTTCAGCTGAGTAAACTAAAGGTTTTGTGTATAAGGTTCCATTCTGCAAGGAGTGCATGTAAAATCCACCCTTTTGCAATGTTCCTCATTAATAAATAACAAAATGATTGGTTTCAGTGACATCTTACACAATACATAAACATTTATGATAACAGATTAAGTTATTTATCATTGGCTGTGCTTGAAATAAATAACTCTAATTCTCAAAAACAAGCTATATTGCATCTTTTCCCGTGTTATCAGTGCATTTACTACGCATTATCAATCCACTGCCCAGTCAAAAAAAAGTTGCACACATAGTTTTTCTTTTTATTACTTTTAGCTTTGACTATGGCACACAGCTTTTTTCAATTAGCATTCATCAAGTGAAAATGATTAATTATGCATTCAAGCATATTCTAGAGACTCTCGCTAGGGTTTGTTACAGGACTGTGGTGGCCAGTCCAAATGGCGAAATAATTATACATTTATATCCAAGTGTCAACTTTTTCTGTTTTTCTTTTAGAAAGAGCAGTGTACTTTCATTGGTAAAAGTAATTGGGGTTCTTTTTTTCCAACAGTGCTTCACCCCACGTCAAAAAAGGAAAAAAAAATACAAACACAGGTAAATTAAATTCAAGTTTAAAAATGTCTTTGTTCAGCAATACCAGCACAACACTTGATCATGTCAGTTTTAATGCAGGGTTTGCATGCAGATGCCAGCAGCACAACTCAAGATGGCTGCTCCGTCTGACTTCCATAGCCTGACGGGCCCTTGTTTAGAAACACGAGTCACATGGCATGTCAAAATATGGCCTGTGGCCAGTAAGCGCACGTGTCTGCCCTCAATTATGGCGTACTACCAGAGGTAGGGAGTCTGGCTTCACAGAGCAAGAGGCCGTACGCATGTTAGTTCTGATCATTCGCCATCTGATTGTAAACCATCTGATTGTAATTAGCACAGCTCTTCAAACAGGTAGGTGAGCTAATTAGTGATTGCTCTGTGTTGTGTGCTAGAACTTAGGTATGGGGTATGGCAGGATTCTCACACTTTGGAGCTGTGGTCACCCACCTCTGCAAACTATATGTGGCCTTGTTACATTTGTTACAGTTATGGTCAGTCTAGCTAGTCTGGTGACTAGTCTAGTCTAGCTAGGCTAGTCAGCTAGTCTAGTGACTAGCTGACTGACACATCTAGCCTTTATCAAGATAAATGCAAGGGCAGGTCTTTTTCTTAAATAAGTGACAGTTTACAAAACAGTCACTTTTCTGCTGCCTCAGATATAGTCAATATGAACTATATGACCTCAAACACAGGAAACCCACCAAAAAAATTCTAGTTTAACCTGAATTTAAAATTTTACTCATAATTCAAAACCCAAAGAGCTTATCACAGGTCCTCACGTCAGTAAAACTGACTAGAGAATACTTGCTTACAGTTACTTTCTTGTTCACCCTTGCTCTTTCTACCGTGTTCTCTCCTTCTCTCTCTATCTCTCTCTCTGTCTCTCTCTGTAACTCTCTGTCTCTCACGCAAAAGTGAAGGCAAAGAGCCACAGCTCTACTGACAGCAACTGCTGCAGCATCCTAGTTTGGATTTCAATCATGTGACTTTAACCAGGGGTGGGATGGAGGGAAAGAGACGGACAGTGTGTTTAAGAGAGAGAGGGAGGTAAGGTTGTTTTTTTTTAGAAGCAGGAGCTAAGGCTTACTATTTCTGCAACAGAAATAAACTCTTCGCCAGGTGCAACTTTACGCATGGGCTTGGGGGCTTGTCTTACGCTCAACCAAAACACTGCACATAAGGCAGACATTATAATGAAAATGGAAAGTGCATTTCAGTGTTATATTTTTTTCTGTCCTGTTGCTCCTGCTGCCTTCTTACTTTTTGTGCCATTGTTGAGATCATTACAAAAATATACACATTGCTTTTTAAAATTGAAATGTCCCATTTTTTTACAACAACAATAATATTTTTACATGTAAACATCATTGTGTGGTTAGGTAAGCAGCCGTAAATCCTGTCCCACGTTCAGACATTTGTGTGCTTTTCTCCATCTCTCAGCTGTTGGGAGGGGGCAGAAAAACTCCAGTCAGCACCAGCATGTCTGTGCATGCTCTCTCACTAGTGGATCAATACCTTCCCCAATCTTCTACAGCAGGGGGTTACATCGAAAGCAATACTTTATGCTCACAATAATAAATCAACCTTAAATGCATTCCTAGTTGCCTATTACAGAACTGACCCTCATCTTGTCTACAGCAATCTTCCTTGTTTATACACATTGACTGGCATGACCTTTGAGGGGGCTCTCTTCTCCCTCACTGTGATAGGGCTTACACTGTTTACTTGTACTTAAAGCCTTGTCGGCTTAGAGAGGCAGTCTAGCCGTGTAAACACAGGCATCATCCAGTAGAACTTACCATTTTTCTCTGGTTGCTTAGGCAAAAAGTGCAAATGGGTCTGAGGCTGGGGCTGCTGCTGGCGTTGTTGTTGGCGCCTGTCTGCAGCATGTTCTGGTACTTCATGCAGGGCTGTCCATCCAGACAGTCCTCCCCCAGCAGCAGCACGTTGGCCAGGTGCGAGATGTAGCTGGAGGCCAGACGCAGCGTCTCGATTTTGGAAAGCTTGCGATCGGCCGGCTCAGTGGGGATGAGAGTCCGCAGCGCAGTGAAGGCCGTGTTGACGCTGTGTGTCCTGTCCCGCTCCCGAGCGTTGGCTGCCTGCCGCTGCTTGCTGACCCCAGCGAGCCTGCGGCTGCCTCTCCTGCGTCCGGCCACGCCACCTCCCCCCAAACCACCACCTGCTCCTAGTCCTTCGTCATCTCCTCCTCGACCTCCTGGGGGACTTCCAGCTCGACCGCTCCGGCTGCCGCCACCACCTGTGGACTTGTCTGAGCTCTCGCTGCCACTGTCCAGCTCATCCAGGTCGGAGTGGTAGGTGACCAGGAGCGGCGGACCTCGCTTGCTGTCTGTCTCTGTGGACTTCATGGTGCTCCGGGGCTGACTGAGGACTGAGCCCGGCCCGCAGCGGGGACGCTGACTGCCCATCACTTTATGCCGAGTGAAAAATAGCACAGGGAGACCAGCTGCTGGCGATCCGGTGACTGGGGCTCCGCCACGTCCCTCCCTGGCAGTGCAGCATAGCATTTCTTGAATGACTGATCCGTTCTGGGCTGCCACCGGGAGGCGCCCGGAAAAGGAGGAACAGGTGGAGAGCCGGGGGTCCCACCTGTCATGGTCTATGGAGGGAAAGCGTTTCATATATGCATAGATCCAGGCCCATACACTGCATGTAATATTTATGTACTTTAGGCCCTTTTACAAATGCATGCATTTGCATGTATTCATTATATCACATTTGAACATAATTTATTCATTTGTACACAGATATATAACAGGTAGGCTGTAACATAAGTTACAGATCCTTTGTAAGGACATAGTACTGTATGAAGAAAAACACAGTTCTGGCTTGTAACCAGGGGCAACAACACAGTGGGCACCACCTCTTTCACTGTGGTGTTTTTTATTTTATTTCTTCATTTCATCATTTCATGACAAGGTAGCAACTGGGGGTCGAGGTTAATCACCCGTCATCAGTTTTCAGATAACTGTCGAAGCTGCCATGAGGCGGCACAACAGACGCACCTGTTACAGGCACTGAATCTAATTTACTTCATTGGGGTGAGAAAATGTTTTCACGCATTGCCTGGTATAAAATATAACCATCACATTTTATTGAAATTAATGCAGTAGATTGATAATTTCATCTATCTGTATAATTAGTGCTAGGCATGCTTCTGAATACATTTCAACGCATTCAGCTCACTCTGAATAATTATTTGTGGTGCATTTATTTGTTTATTTTTATGTTTGTGCAATATAAATATTAGCCGCCTATTGCCAAATCAATTTGAAGCATATAGGCTTGCTACTGCAGCAAAACGAGCATGCATGGGTCGTTGAAATCTAAATTTGTGTCAATGATTTAGTTACCTATGCGGTGGCAAAACAAACATAGCCTACTTTGACCGACGACGTAAGGTCACGTACAGAGGTCTCCCCTAACACGGGGAGCCTCAACCGCACCAAAAGAGTTGTCCCCGGCCAGCGTCCTAATGCAGCGTCGTCTTGTCCGCGTGAGTGAACAGTACAGGTGTTTCCCGCGCCCTCCAAGCGTCCCTGTGGTTAAAAGCTCGGGCGCGCGGCACTCACGCCATCTTTGGAGCTGATATAAATATCTGTGGATGTACATGACACTTAACATAGCCGGACCAAAGACAGTAGTTTAAGGAATTTAACTTAAAGTGTAAGGCTACTTCAGTTCTTCGTAGACTGGCATCATGTTAACCACGTTGGGAAGATCATCGTGGATAAGTGGGCTAAAATCAGAGGAGTAGCCAACAGTTGAAAGGTAGTTTCCAATTTCCTCAAGAAATGAAAACGTTTATTTACTCATTGTTCCGTTTATTTAAAGTTTATTATGTAAACACCCCATTTTTCTTATTACCCACATATTAAGAAAGAAACAAGGGGTCATCTAAGAAAAGCCTATCAATATAGTCTGACATTATCGTCCTGATTTTGAAATGGTGCCACTAGATGGCAGTGCGTCACTGATAACTATCATGACAGCACGTGTAATGCGGATACAACAGTGGTCAATTTCAGCTTCCCTGTACTCGCAGACACTGGGAGGAGAGAAAACGTCGAGGAGCTATAAACTCAAAATGGAGTTGCATTTGAAAAAGTCACTGGGCATGTCGACAAGGCACCTGCACACAAATAGCGAACAACTTTCATTAGCATCATGTAACTTTTTGACATAGATGACACTGAAAACAATGAGGTAGTTACTGTGAGTATAGGCCTACATTTTTGCTAAGCAATAAGATACCAGCAGATTACTGCACTGTGTCGTCACAGATAGTAGACTGAGGCTACAGAATGGTGCTAAACATGCTTAAAGACTTAAAGAATAAAAAGAGACTAGAAGTAGTATTCAAATACAAGTCTGTGGGGTTTTGGAGCCTTTTACCTCCCTACAAATCTACAAGCTTTAATGGCCATCCATCTTATTAACGTCTGATGAATTTCTCATGCTTGTGATCAGCAGCGAAATAACTACCTCCCTTGAGACACATTCAATCCTTATCAGGAGCCTCTGCGAAGTGTTTGTTGCCAATCAACATAAGAGAAAATAAACATCTCTCTCTCTCTCTCTTTCTCTCTCTCTCTCTCTCTCTCTCTCTCTCTCTCTCTCTGTCTCTCTCTCTCTCCTACATCATCCATCTGCACAATGCTGGTGTTGCAGGTGTGTGCTGTGAGGGGCATTGCGGCAGAAAGGTGCTGTGCTCCCCTGTGTATTACTGAGCAGGATATGTCACTGCCACTGAGCTCAACCTCAACATACCCCATACCAACCCCCACCCCACCTCATCCCCTGCTCCCCAGCGAGAGCACCACCTCACCCCACCCCACCCCACCGATTCCCTCCCCTCCATTCCATCTCCCGTGACACCGGCACCTCTGTCAACAGCATTACTGCCTGAGTCTCTGCAGCAAACATGTCACGCACCTGTCACCAGTAACTCTTCAGGCTGCTGTCACGGGCCGCCACGAGCACGCTCACACTCAACTTCGCCACGGGGGCACTCCCTCACACGCTCCGCTCCAGCCTCGGCACACTCAATTGCGCCCCTCTTCCGTACGGCACGGAGCCGGGGTAAACACCATATGCGCCCAGCGAAGCAGGTTATAGGAGCAGGCCCATAAAAAGGAGCGTGGCGCTAGGGAGCGCTAGGTTACCTACAGTGAGAACTATTTGTGATGATGCATTGCTGTGGCTTCTGCCTGTCGTGATCTGTGATGTATCTATGCTTTTAAAACCCTGCCTTCTTTCAGAAAGGCTATGACAGTAAAGCCACAGAGTTGAATTGAACTGAATTGAACGGAGGCTATAAGTAAGAGCTTTGATGGCCACCTTCTTCCCTGCTCATCGTGAACACATACCCTGTGTACTGCAGACAAGCAGAGCCAGACATCAAGTCCCCCACTGGGAGTGGATTGGTAGAAAACCCTGGGTGTATTACTCAGGGTGTATGTGTATGTGTGTGTGTGTGTGTGTGTGTGAGAGAGAGAGAGAGAGAGAGAGAGAGAGAGAGAGACAGAGTGTGGGTGTGGAAAAGAGATCTTTTTTATATTGGCTAGCGCCACAGAAAGCTCTGGAGGGATCACCAAGTAAAGCGGACAGTCCTTCCCAGCATCCCCCAGGAATCTCGGCAAAGGGACGCTGTCTGACATGGAGGGGCGTCCAGTAAATGCCTGTCTTTGTAACACCCCTACAGACAGGGGCCTTGTTACATTTTTTACGCCAACTCACACTATACTAATTGCGGTATTATAGAAAGAAAAAGGGAAACAGAACGAAAAAAAAGCAGGGTGAAAAAATGTCAACATAATTTCCAGGAGGATTCAGCGTTGCTAGGGTCTATTAAGCCAGTAGGAAAGTTCCATCCTCTTCCTCTAGCTCCCAGACCTGGCCAGTGTAAAATAACATTAATTATCCCCAAAAGACACACGGCAACACAGACACACACTCGTTCCGAACCTCTCGCCGGCACAGTTGAGATGAATGGCCGGTGCCAGGAGACAGGCCGCGACCATTAGGGACTGCTGGGGTGTCTTTCCGGGAGATCAAACAGCACTGCACTCCCTCTGTAAGTGGTCAGTAGAGACAGGGGGAACAGGGGAGGCAGAGATCCAGTGTGTGTGTGTGTGTGTGCACTTGTGTGTGTGCATAACTTTGTTATGTTTTTGTGTGTATCCATAACTGTGTGTGTATGAGTATGAATATGCATGCATGCATGGCACTATTTGTGTGTGTGTGTGTGTGTGTTAGAGGGGGGAACATCCACCGCATGCCTTTCCCTCTTGACTGGCCTCCAGGAACCAGAGCAGAGGAAGCTTAGTCACTTGTCTGTCTGTGCCGCCCCCGAGGCCCTCCTCCTCCTCCTCCCCTCTCCCTCCCCAGCTGCCCCAGGCTCACTGGGCCACTGCGCTGCTAATTGGGGCTCTCTCTCTCTCTCTCTTTCACTCTCTCTCTATCTCTCTCCATCTCTCCCTCCCTCTCTCTCAGTAACAACGCTGAGCAATGTCAGTGATGGATCTTTGGCGGGGCTGTTGAATAAACACCAGTCTCATGGATGGATGGTCCTCCTTCCTCGTGCACCTCTGCCTAATGATGGCTCCTCAAATGCCCTTATACAGCCCAGAGTGGCAGCGGGGGAGAAGAGGCAGAGAAAGAGGTGGTTGAGAAAGAAAAAAACGAAGACAGGAAGTGTGATTGAGAGAGAGAGAGATTTGAATAAATAGCAGGGAGGAAGAGAAAGAGTGAGAATGACAAGGGATAGGGAGAGAAGAAAGAAAGAGCGACAGGAGGGATGGAGACAGGCATAAAGAAAGGTAAAGGGAGAGAAAGATAGAGAAAGAGGGAGAGAAAGACAAGGAGAGAGAAAGAAAAAGGAGGTAGAGAGACAAAAGGAGAGAGAGAGGGAGGAATAAAACTGCATAGAGAAGTGAGGGCGCAGCTAGTGATGGATTGTGGGAGTGGGACCAGAGCAGGGACGGTGGCTGACAGGCCATGTGTCAGAGTCTCAGGCCACAGACCCAGCGCAGATTTATCCGCACGAGTCAAACAGGTGATTTGTTGAGAGGATTGTCCAGTCTGCCCCATATTTTCCAGACTTTCTTTTAACACTCTGGGCACACTACACTGATAGATGGATGTTAAAGGTGCACTAAGTATTTTTTGTTGTCATAAAAAAGTAGGCTAGTGACAAACTGCCAAAAAGAGCTTTCGTTTTTCAGATACCCCATACCGGAGGTAGAACTAAACCATAACAATGTTTTTCCTCATCTCTAAGACCTCCAATATATTAAATGGATTTCTGGATAAAAATATTTTGCTGCAAAGATTGTGAAATCTGTCATGCTTGAAGTCAGGATGTTGCTTTACTTGTGTGTGAATATCTCCATCTATGTTATAGAGACATAAGAACACATACCTAAAATAGGCAGACATGCAAAAAAAATATGTCTGAGCAGAATGTTCTCATTTACTTTGAAGAGGTGCTGTTGGGCATGTCTCAAAGCGGAGTAGGGCTGCCAATGATGGCAGTGTTGTAGTTGGAGTGCCACTCCTATGGCCTGTCACTGACATAATCTCTCTTGCTTCTAGGCCAGTATCAGATAGTTTATGTACATTGGTTCTTGGTAAGCAGTGGTTAGTGTAGCCTACACAAGAGAGGTTCCTGCTGCTTTGCAAATCCCAAAAAAATGCACCTCCATGGGCTGTCTAGTGTACTCATCACATCATAGTAATATTGAACTTTTCTAAATGCCAGTTGCTGTTTAAAAAAGGTTTGGGTAATGCTTACCAGCTATCACTGCCTGCATAATCTTTCTGCTTTGGATGAAGATAAAAGCATCCCTGGGGTCTTTGGGTTTTTTGTGCTTTTGTTGAAGGCAAGCCTTGTGTATTTCAGGCAAGCTTTGCTTTTTGCAGAATTATACTGAGATCTGTTTAAATTACGGTCTTAAAGTCTATTCCGATGCCTTTCTCTAAGCACCAAGATTGAAAGCAGTGGAAAGTTCCTGCTTCATGTCTTGACTTCGCCAATTTCTCAATTTCAGTCTCTGCCATTTCTGCATGCCTTTAAATATCTTCCTCTTCCCTGTCCATTTTTCTCCCGCCATTCCTCAGTGATCAGCCCACCCAACACATCAAAGTTGACATCAAAGTCAGCGTCTGACATTTTCACTACTTTTAGCTACAATTGTAACGTTACATTTTTTATATTGAAGTTCGATGTGGAGTAACACATCCTCCTGTATGGCAAAAAGGAACCTGGATGATCTGAGGTACACATTGGTAACCTACCACACATTTATTAGCAACAAATCTAGCCCCAATAGAAGATGCCTTCCACCATGGGTGTGATGAAGTGACATCACTACACTTGAGGATGTGCTCTGACTGCCATTCCAACGAGTCTGACTTGGTCGTTGTAGTCAGAGTGCATGTTTGGTAGCCCAGTGACATTACATTACATTACACTTAGCAGATGCTTTTATTAAAATTGACTCACCATAGAGGATATAAACCAAGGGGACTCCGGGTTCAAGGCCAGGTGGAGTGACTGCTCTCACCCTCTGCTACAGTGGGTTAAGAGCCTTATGTTTAACACCAGTAAGGCGTCGCAGCCACCTGGCTAAGTGTCATTTCCGGAACCCAGTTGGATGAAGGATAAGAGAAGATGGGTCTGTTGAACCTGTGATGTTTCAAAAGGCACTGGCAGCTAAAGAAGTCCAAGTCATCACCCATCTGTAATGTAAAGATGGAAACTGCAATAATACCACAAACACCAATGCCTTTCAGTAGGCACTGAGTTGTGTTTTTGCTCTTCTTCATACTGGCTAGTATGTATGTCCCACTTTGGTATTGATAATAATGTGGATGAGTGATAGTTGTGTTAAAGGTGTGACATCACAGAGGGCTGACCTCCGCAGAGTGGTCACTGCAGGTGGCCTACCAGCCTGAGAACAGCTGGAAAATTTGACGTGGGGAGAAGGCTCATTCCTTTTTACATTGCACAGGCAAGTGTCAAGTGAGATGATCACATTTAGTTTAAGTTTCAGCAGAAATTTGATTTGTGCTGTGAGAAGTCAGCTTATAGTTTTGATAAAAGACTCATCAAGGCCAAACATCCTGTTTCCTAGTCTCTTTTGGGTGATATCATTCAGTTTCATTTTTTGACCCCCCATTTGACCTGTATAGTAAAAGGTGTCACTGATATCAAATGTACCATTAGCAAATGTATCATATACAGAGCAGTGCTTACCTCATGCGACCTCCTTTGCAGTAACACTGAATTTGTCAACACTGTTCTCAACACTGACAATTTACTCTGGGCTGGAAACTTGTTATTATGTTAATTATATCCCCGAAACGCGGAGCGTCGGGGATGTAATGGTTTTGCGTGCGCCGCCGCCGCCGCCGCCGCCGCCGCCGCCGCCGCGTCCGCCGCGTCCGCCGCGTCCGCCGCGTAAGGTCTTTCGTGTTAACGCGATAACTTTTGAACGGATGTTTGGATTTGTCCCAGATTTTTTGGGTGAATGCTCTAGGGCAGGTTCATGAACTGATTCGAGTTTGGAGGTCAACACTTTCAAGATGGCTGAATTCAAGATGGCCGAATTTTTGTTTGGCCCATAACTTCTGACTGGGTGGATGGATTTCTCCCAGATTTGGTGTGTTAATGCTCTAGGGTAGGTTCATGAACTTATTCGAGTTTGGAGGCCAACACTTTCAAGATGGCTGAATTCAAGATGGCTGAATTTTGGTTTGGCCCATAACCAGTGTTGGGAAGGTTACTTTAAAAATGTAATTCGTTACAGTTACAAGTTACAACGTTTAAAATGTAATAGTAGTGTAACTTTTTGAATTACTTTATCTGAGTAACGTAACTTATTACTTTTTGATTACTTTTTGATTACTTTTCAAATGTTTTCATGATTTTGTCCCCGTAAACATTTTTACTGGCAGTGTTGACCTTAAAAAAACACTGAACACTATTGAACCTTTCATTACATGAATATGAATTAGCATCACATCATTTATATATATAAGATAATATAATAATAAACACCACAAGATCAGACTTCAAGCCACATTTTACTGTAAAATCAATCTGAGTTGTCATACAGATAATAGGTCACAGACTTTTTTCTTTCTTTCTTTTTTTTAAAGTGATACACTTTAACAGAAAGACCGGCATCCAACTGTGTAGAGAAATGGCAACAGGGATGTTTTGTAGGCTACGGTACACGAAACAGTTTTTTTTAAATATAGGCTGTTTTAGCAAGGTTTTACTGACAATATTAAGATGTAATTCAAATTGTAATTTTGAAAAAAATCAAAAGTACCTGTAATTGAATTACACATTTTTCTCCGGTAACTGTAATGTATTACTGTTACATTTATTTTGTAATTAAATTACGTAACTGAATTACATGTATTGCGTTACTCCCCAACACTGCCCATAACTTCTGACCAGTTGGATGGATTTGTCCCAGATTTGGTGTTTCAATGTTCTAGGGTAGATTCAATGAAATACAGTATGAATGTTGGGGGCTTTGAAGCATCGCGTTTCGGGGATATACCTTTAGCAGTTGAAGACGACTGCATAGGCCTAGTTTGTTGCTTTCTTTTAGTTGGGACACCTCATGCATTGTGGAATGTGTGAGTATTCATGATATATTAATATCTATGATATTGTTGGATTCAACATAGACTCACCTCAAATAAGCCATCAGGTGTGTTTCGTTGATAATTCCTGACAAAGCAGCTTTAAAGTAAATGAGAACATTCGTCCCAGACGTATTTTAGATGTGTTCTTACATCTCTATATGTAACATACATCAAGATATTTACACACAGTGTTTTAGTGTGTATAGCAAAATCTACAGATTTCACAATATTTGCAGCAAAATATTTTTATCCAAGAATCTGTTTCATGTATGGGAGACCATAAAGATGAGCACAAACATTATTGGGTGTAGTTCTACCTCCAGCAGGAATATCTCAAAATGTTGCCGGCATTGACCTAAAGACTCCCAGACTAACATGACGATGTGATGTAATCCTGAAGGTGTGATAAAACTACAGCACCTGCTGATAGTATGGTGCTCTCAAAGCTACTTGTGCTGGCCCCTCTTTCCCGTCTCTAACATTACTTTTGCCTATTTCATTCAGTCAAACTGGCTTTCAAGGTATTAAACATGAGCAATATAAAAGCAATATGGAAACAAAAATAGCAGCATACAAAACAAAACAACACAACAGTGTCACACACACACACACACACACACACACACACACACATACACCATTTTTTGCACAGCTTTTAGCTACTTAGCACAGCTTTTAGCTACTTTTTAGCTATTGCCTCGACCTGAGGCTGGGGATGCACATTCATGTGACTGGGCTGGGCTTGGGGCATTGGGGCATTCCTGGAAGTGAGGCAATTAGAGGCGTGTGCAGGGTAGCAGCGGGGCCCTCCAGAACGGCTCTGCAGGACAGGCGAGTGCCTCCTGGGTCCATCTCCACGGAGATGGCGTAAATAATGCAGGGCGAGCACAAGAAACTCATCTTGTCTGAGTGGTGAGTCTGAGGCTGTCTGAGGAGAGAAGTTACTACAGGAGAAATGAGCAGAGAGAGAGAGAGAGAGAGAGAGAGAGTCAGTGTGTGTGTGTGTGTGTGTGTGTGTGTGTGTGTGTATGTATTTGTGTGACTCTGTGTGTGTGAGAGAGAAGACATCTTTGTGTTATTTTGTTTTATATGCTGCTGGTTTCATTTCCATATTACTTTTATATTGCTCATGTATACTTCTTTGAAAGCCAGTTTGACTGGATAAAAGAGAGAAAGACAGAAGAGAGGCAGAGAGAGAGAAATACAGACAGATCGGCACAGGGAGAGAATGCATCGTAGAATATGTAACTTTCTGAAAAGGAAAAGAATGTCTATCTGAGATGATTTTCATCAACAAAGAAGTAATAACAGACAGGGTATTCTAGTGGGGTTCTCAGCAGCAGGCTTCTCTGGAGTCCCATTCAGGGGATGGGATTGCTTACAGTTTTTCTCAGTCGCTTTGGTACTTTTCTCACAACACTACTAACATTTGCGCAGCATTTAGTGCATTTCTCAAAACAGTTAGTGCAAACTGCAAAACCTAGTGGATAACCTGCAAAAGCACGTCACTTGCTCAAAATGGATAGTCAATTCCTCAAAAGCAAGTATTCATGTCAATGAAACTGCCAGTGTCATCAAAATGAGAAGTCTTGACATCATGTTTATGAACAAGATAGTCAAATGGCTTTGTCATGTTTTCATTATGACAATTACTTCTCTTAGTGTTTTCCAATGCAGGAAAAAAAGGTTAGAACTCATTGACACTACCTGAAAATGCTCAAGACAGCACTATACACTACCTGTACAGCCATTTTACGTAAAACTACAGTAAACAGTACACGTTGCTGTAGGTAGGGGAGTGAGTACAAGACACTGAATACGTACATTTCCCATTTTTACTGTATATGCTCTTTGCAATTCTACAGCATTGTGCAAAAGAAAAATACAATACAGTCACTTATTTAGAACAAACATAAGAAACACCCTTTTGGTAGAGCTGTGCACTAATGTGAACAACATACGTAACAGTACATATTGTAACTGAAAATAGGTAAATCATTCTGGCACATGCAGACGTTCCTGTCTGTCATATATTTTCATCTACATCACAATGGATATCATCCCTTGCAATGCAGCGAGAAAAGTGTCTCCTGGAGTGGTAAATCCACCGTCTGCAGACCATTTACAGTGCTGAACATTAGAGTATACATACAAGACATGTTTTACCTGTACATACTGGTGACGGTTGAACTAATAGTTATGAGAATTTACATTCTGATCTGAGAAAAGCACCAACGCAACTGAGAAAAACTGTAATACTTCACACACCTCCTTGTGAGTAAAAGCTTAAGTTCACCTGAGAGCAACTGTTCAATTTAGGAGACATTTCCAGCAAAAAAAATTATAAAGAAAGGTATAAAATTTGCTTGACACAATTTGATAACTAGTTCAACAATTTTGTATGTAATGACTCAAGCAATAAAACTAAGACTATTAGTTTTATTGGGAATGACTATTCAGCATCCACAAGTATAGTTCATTTTGACTGACATGACATAAGCAAATGAAAATGTTAAAAAACAACATTGTGTTGTATAAAAGCAACTGACACATGTCCAAAAGCATTGGCAATATGTTCAGAGGAAGGAGAAAATGCTATTATGAGGTGCACCAATGACTAAATGTTGTGGAGGTTGAACTAATAGTTATGAGAATTTACTTTCTGATCTGAGAAAAGCACCAAAGCGACTGAGAAAAACTGTATTTCTGATTCTATCAGTAGGGTTATCTCAGGCTGTTTAGGTAATGCTGCTGCTATGAAAGCATAACACAATCACAACAGGTACTGGGCTTGTCATTCTTCTGTGCTCATAGGTGCACACTAACACACTCTGACACACTCATTAAACAAACACACACTTGACTTAGTTTTTTTGTGTGCAATTTATACCAGTTCATGTTGGGTAAAATTACCACACCTGATAAGTACAAAAAGTAAACAAGCAAATTGCAAGTTAGCCATGGGGAATTTATTTAAAAAAAAACATCAAAACAAATAAACAAGCAAATTAATACATGAATGAATACAATAAAATAAAACTAAGTTTTGCTCCTAACAGTCCTTTCATACACTTGTGTTGATGGTATAATTCTCAGAAGGTCTCATTATGTTATCTTAGCCACAGCACCAGTTAAGGTTTAAAAAGTGGAATAGTGTGAGAGTGGTGTCTGCGTTTAACTGCAGCCACAGAGAGAGTGCAGGAGTTCATTAAGTCAAAAACAGCAGAGGGACAGGAAGGAGTTGAAGTCTCTCAACACTCCCCTAATTTCCTGTCCTAGCATAAGTTATGTGCTCAAAACAAAGCACTAGGGGAATTGTGCGAAAGAATGTAATGATCATTGCCAGTTGAAAAGGATTATTTCATTTCAGTCTTGGCTTGCTGAGAGCAGCTATTCCTATTGTGTGACTGAAGTAATGACACTGCACAGCATGCACACAAACACACACACACACACACACACACACACACACACACACACACACACACACACACACACACACACACACACACACACACACACACACACACACACACACACTATACTCAGGTGTAATTGGGATCTCACTTGTGTCTCATTGTGGGTCAGTGTAGTTGCACATTAGGGATAATTGGATCAGGACTGAGGAGATTGTATGAGAGAAATGGTGCTACATTGTAAATTGGAATATGGTCATTCTGAGGGGGAAAACATCGAAATGAGATAATCATCTTTGTGGTATAGTTTGCAGGTTTAACACTTGTCCATGCTTGACAGTGAGCTTGCTTTTGTCCTAACATTACAACTGATAAAAGTATCCCAAGACATAAAATAATGATGAGTTCAAAGTGAAGTGCTTTTACATACTTCAATGGTTTTGTTTGTTTCCACGATTCAGACCGCACAAATCTTACCTTAAAGTATCACCTTTTCTTTATCGCACACTGACACATTCACAGATGCCATGGTACTGACTCTAGGTACAAATATATTATTGGATTTGTTTTAAATGCAACCACAGGGAGTGAATGCTTCTTTGAAACCACACCTCCTACGCATGTTTGGCATAAACCCATCTGAGGTCCATTTTATTTTCATATTTTTCCACTTCTCTTTAAAAGTTTAAAGTATGGAGTAGAAAAGATTGTGTTGATCCCCGTCCTACACCATATTCAACCAGCTGGTCTCCCTTACCACTCTGGGTGGTCAGAAAAACAACGGTACACAGCAGTGTTTTTTATTTTTATTTTTTTAGAACAAGATAATTACAGCTGACAGCATATTATTGTAATTTGTTATAATTCTGAAATCAAACTGTTCAAAGTTAAAACAATTATGAACATGATGTTCAAAATGAAAAAAACTTTTCTTCCCCTGAGCTGGTGTGCCAAATGGATGCATTATAACAAGGTGTGTGTGTGTGTGTGTGTGTGTGTATGTGGGCGTGTGTGTATGTGAGTATGAGAGAGAGAGAGTGAGAGAGTGTGTGTTTGCATGTCTCAAGCCAGGTATTTACCTCTTATCCTCCTCTTCCTCCTGTTTGGGGCTAATAGGTGCATGGTGGCCCTTTTGGTTTGGCGAGGGACCAACTGATGCAACCAGCTGTCATCCAGTCTCATGGTGTCATCCAGGCTGCCATTCTACCTAGAGCACGCTAATAGGACACCAGTGCCACAACACAAGAGGACCCCCCAACCCACCCCCACCAACCATGGTGTCATTTAGTGCTATGCTATTCAACTTACAACACAGTAAGAAACCGTTATTACAAATTGTTATAACAAATCATAACAATACAAAAAAACACACACACAGTATGATGCAGGCTCTTCCATGCTTCTGCCTCACTGTTACAACAACCCAATTCATTCACCCCCACCCACATACACACTCCTCCGGACACACACACACATACCATTCCTACCAATTGCGATGTGATTCTGGCTGGCTCAGGTGTGTGACCAGGTTATAATGCCCGGTCCCTCATTAGGGCATGCTGGCATGTTGCTCTGGTGTTGACCCCACGCTGTTTGGGGAAGCTAGCTAGCATATAGTAATGAGCCGGGTAGGCTAAGCCGCAGCCGACAAACAAGCCCATGTGGGGCAACTGTGGGATAGCTGTAGGCGAGCACTGTAGACAGCTCATGCAGATCTCACTCACACTATGCAGAGAGACACACTGGCACAACTGCACCTTTAGAAACAATATGGCCGCCATGGATTGTCATGAGTTTACCTCTTACGGTGAAGGGACCATTAAACACCGGAAAGGTAGCATTATGAAAGGTAGCGTTATTTACAAGACATTATTTACACGTTTAAGACTGACACTGAAATGAAATTAATAAGTAATCCTTTGTACAAGTTGCCCAAATTTTAGCTATAAGAAAGCTCTATGGTGCTAGTAGACCTGTGAGGACCGTTTGGTTGGGCACCAAGGTACACCCTAGGCAGCCTGCAGGCTAGTGGTCATACTAGGAGAGGGAAAAAGGCTGTGATTTGTCTGTAAGAAACTGTAAGTTTTTTGCTCTGACTGTATGGCTTCTCTCAGAAACAGACCTTTCTTACAGTTGTCACATCAAGTACTCGGAGTTCAGAAGTGTTTGGGGTGGTGTTGAGGACAGTGGGGATGGTTGGGGAACAGACAGAGCAATGCCATTTGATTGAATTGGTCTTTGATCACAACTGCCTTTCCCATCATCTCCCACTGCCAACTCATTAAACATACATCTAAACTTTCTTGATGTGACTGTTCACACATGTGGCAACCACTGCTTCCAATCACATCAATCACATTTAAATACAATAGTACTAACAGAAGTAAAAAAAGGAATAGAGACCAAATCATGATCACTGGTTTACTGAGTCTGAAAAAGGTAACAAATCACTGTAAGATCAGAAAAGGTAAGATCACCATGTTCTCATTTACAAAAGCACACAAACAAACCTTGTCCTCATCTGTTATTGTTGTTGTTATTCTTAAACACTTTACAGCTGCATCCAAAGCCAATGCACTAAACGAGTCTTGCAAAATTATGTTCCTGGTCCCCGTGGCCTGCAGGATGTGACCGTAAAGGTGCTTTCCGGTGAGTTCAGATGTGTTACCGTCACAATCTCCCAGCTGTATTTTGGGTCAGGTGACCTTAAGGTCAAGGGTGAGTCGTTAACCTCATAGGTGTCAGTGGGAACATGTGTCTCCTGACAGTCACACCGACTGTCTGTCTCTCTATCTGTCTGTCTGTCTATCTGTCTGTCTGTCTGCATGCAAGCAGTGCCTGCAAGCAGCTGATTCCTCATCCGGAAAAAAAACAGTGTTTGCCAAGAATCACAAATTAGGTATTACACTCTCTGAATTCAATTTAGGCGAGTAAATAACATCTTGCGTGTGTGTGTGTGTGTGTGTGTGTGTGTGTGTGTGTGTGTGTGTGTGTGTGTGTGTGTGTATGTGTGTGTAGTCAGGTCAAAAAACAGGCAAACTGTGTGTGGTGAACAATTATCTGGCTATGGTCATTTATTTCTGCACATCTTGGAATCTTCTACATATCAAACTGTGTGCATCAGATAACTTACAAGGTCATAGGCGGGGTGAAGATGGCAGAATAACAGTGTTGTGTGAATATCAGATCTGGGCACCAGAGTACACGACATGAAGTGAAAATAAGACACAGCTTAATATTTCGGTTTCTACTTACACAAATGGGTGTATAGCCTATGTGTGTGTGTGTGTGTGTTCCTGTGTGAGTGTAAGAGCGTGTGTGTTTCTCTCTCTGTAAGTTAGTGTGTGTGTGCATATGTGTGAGTCCTGACACCAAAGGACATGACACGAGAAAGGACAAAAATGACTTGTCCACTCCAGCAACTATTCCTGAGAGCATGGCAGCGTCTAGTCACCGATTAGGACTGCTTTCTGTGGGGCCACAGGAGAAAGACTTTTAGTTTGGTGAGAGCCTGCTCTAATCGTCTGACAGATCTAGGCCATTCATCTGTTTTCAGTTTTCACCCTTGTGACCCCAGCCAGCGATCCCCCCCACACACACACCCCCACCCACTTCACACACACACACACACACACACACACACACACACACACACACACAGTTAGCCAACTCTAAAAGAGAACACTCTAACCCAGAAAGACATGATGACCTCATGCTACATGACAGAACTTTGTATGGTGTGTGTGTCAGGAAGTAACATTATCAGTAGAGAATATCTCTTCCCTCTTTTGCCTAACACGAGTCTTGGATTCTTTATGGATGAGGCTCTATGTGTATATGGTAACTATGACAACAGGACTCACACAAGACAGTGTTGCTTACGGTTGAGGCTCCATGTGCTTACAATAACCACAAGAATAAAACTCACATGAATCAGCCTTGTTTATAGATAATCAGAAATCATGAACTTCTTTTCAAAGAGCTTTAGTTTGAATACAGTCGCTATAACTCCTCTGTAGTACTGTTTACTCAGTTCATCACAGCCAAAAAGTGAACAAACACTGTGGCACGCATAAACAAACAAAATGACTCTTTGGCTTAATTGGCTTTGCATAGGAGGGCTGTGGGAAGCCTGCAAAATATCTGTTTCCTCTAATTCTATTTGTTGTCTGGAAGACAGTTATGGCAAGGCTGAATTGCAACCCCTGATAGCTCTCAAAGAAACAATATAAAAATCATAACCATCAATAATTCAGCCGTGCATATTTGACAGCAGAGCAGTGTTAAGTCCAGAAATGTTTACTGCCTGTGTATGGCACAAAAAAACATCAATCATTAATTTGGGTCATTATTTCATTTTATTAGGAAATAATGAAGCATACATCCAGGTGTTTTTATATACAGTACAAGATTATGAAATATCACACAACCAATAAGTTAAAAATTCAAAGCGTCACTTTTTTGCATTGTTTTCCTGAACGTTGGGCATGGGAGACAACGGTTACTGACTGCATGTAAACAGAGGGAAGAGGCAGGGGCTATTAGGTATGCTTGACTAGCCTGCCCTGGCCAGGCCAACCCCACAGACAGTGCCATAATGAGACGTTTGTAAAAGTTAATTGGCCTACTGTTCATCCGTATATTTGTTTGTTTGGTCTGTGTCACAGTAAACGATAAACGTTGTTGCTTGTCAGCCATGAAAGAGTGAAAGGTGTGCCGAGCCAATCCAAGTGATAGTGTTGCACTCTCTGTCAGTCAACGAGACACAAACAAAGTATTTATCTTTTCTCCTCTTGTCACTTCTTGCTCCCTTTTCTTAAAACTGTCACATTTAAGTGTGTAAAGCCTGTATAAATCTGTGTGTGTGTGTGTGTGTGTTCGAGGTTTGCGTGTGGTTTTTGTTTGTATGTGTCTTTGTGTACATGTGTGTGCACAGGTGTATGCATGCATGGTCATGTGTGTGTGTGTGTGCTAGTGCGCGTGTGTGTGTATGTGTGTGTGTGTTTGTCTGTGTCAAGGAAGACTTGTAGTAGGCATTTCTGTGGGTGTTTGGCTGGTGTCAGCTAAGATAGAAGCCCTTTTCTGCTGCTGTTTTTGATGTTGCTGCTGGGGGGGATAGTTTTCTCACCGTTGTCTGTCATAAAAATAACACTCTTGAGCTACACCTTGGCTCCACAGAATCACAGCAACAAAGCTTGTTGACACCCAGCGGAGGGAACCTGGCTATTTCTAATGACAACATGATGACCCCCCCCCCTCCAGTAGAGAACAGGGGCTGACATGTGCTGCTGCCAGTGAAACCCATTCAGTCTGACATTAGCACCAATGCAACACCAGACAGCAGAATACAAAAGCAACCAGACAAACTTCTGATCAGGACAGAGATCTGAAACTCCCATTAGGACAACAAGACCTCTTACATATTCACTGCATATTCATACTATACCCTCATGTATAAATTATCTTTGGCTATATGGATATGTACAGGCTACAGGTGCTGTGTTGGCTGGTCAGTCTTGTGGGCTGGGGGCTCTCTTCACAGTGGTCAAACATCTTCAGCCTCCTCGGACAAACGGTAGCTGGACACAGGTAAATAGAAAAGACAGATCTATGTTTATAGATTAACTATAACACTATTGCACTCTTTAAAACCAATATAATTTGTGCCTGTGTATTTTCACACTAATACAAATTAGATGACAAACCAGCAGACTTTTGGTAATTTACAAAATTAATTAATTCATCCAGCAAATGTAGTCCCTATGAAGTCTGTCACATACTAAATCACTACCCCTGGCCCTATTTCTCTCTCTCTCACACACACACCGACACACACACACACACACACTCTCTCTCTCTCGCTCGCTCACTCTCACACACACACACACACACACACACACACACACACACACTAACCTTCCTTGCGCAGCCAGTCCCTTCGTAGCCGTATCTGCAGGCACAGTAATTGGGACGGACACAGCGGCTTCCGTACAGACACTTCTGTTCACAGATAGCTGAGGGAGGGGACATGACAGGATGTTAAATTAACCACGACAGCAGCATTCTCTCTGCACTCATAGGGCCATTTAAGACCTCCTCAGGAGCTATGGACCTTACAGAGTCTATGAAACATACGGCAACAGTTATATGACTCTTCAGGAGATGAGTGTAACCTTTAAGGCTGTGAGGTTTTCATATTTCTGTAAAAGAAGGTTCTACAACAATGTGAGATTCTGAAATTCCACATTTTATTCTGTGGAGCCATAACTTTCACTGTCCCAACATTCCTGTCCCACCTGTGTGATGGTACACCCTAAAAAGTGCCATAGGATGTGGGCAGACAATGCATTTGTTTATTGTGCCATGTTGAAATTTCTCAACAGAACCTTTAGCTGACACAAGTAATTTTACATCTGAACCAAGGACTGAATGAAAGACAAAAGGGGAACTCAATCCCGTATCTAATTCTCAAAGAAAATCCACACATTTTCAGTGGGCAGACAGCCAGATGTTAGCTGAATGTGTTACGTATTTTAAATATATTTTAAATCAATCATTGTACCTTTAAAGAAAACCTAGACACTGGAAGCATGTTTGTTATATTCTTGGGCATGTTCGATTATCATGTTCACCTTCAAAAGTATTATAAAACCCCTTTTTCTTTTAGTATAGTCTGAGTCAGGTTATTCTAGGCTACACTTACAGTCTAGACTATGTCCAAATATAACAGTCTTGATGATGTGTTTTTAGTTCAAGCTTTTTTTATATACTGATTAGCCAAATCTATTGTAATACATGCAAAAATGGTGATCTTGCTGATTCACGACTTCCCATTCTGATGATGACTAATAATTCTTCTTCTAATTATTAAAAATCTGTTTCCAGATGTACCGAATATGGCAAATGGTGCTGAGTTTCATAAAGACTCGGGCAGAGTGTCAAATGACTGACGTGCAATGATGTGCGACCCCACCCCCCTCCCCACTGTAGATGATAATAAAAGAGCGGCACAACAGACTGCTAAAGTCATTAACCTGACAAGGCCGCGCTCACAACTCTAATGAGAAATTAGTGAGTGACGCTCAGGTGTGCCTGCCTGATCTAAATGAATCTTTTATGTATGCACACGCATATAGCGATGTAATCAGGGCCATTACGACTTTAATATGGCCAAGGCAATGGCAGAAAGCAAGTCCTCCATTAACGAGAAGGCAATAACAAAGGGCCATGAATCATCTTTAGTGTGGACAACTGACTTAACAGGGTTGGACACTGTATATACCCCCCTGGAGATATGGAGACAAAAGTGTGAGAGTCGGTAAGGGAGAGAATGACAGAGTGTGAACAAGAGAGGGAGGCAATGAAGAAGGGAAGGAAAGAGGAAGAGAGGAAAAGAAACAGAGATATGGAGAGAGAGAGGGAGGGAAAAAGAGAGAGCGGGGGGTGAGGGTTATGGAAAAATCCTTCAAAGAAATTTTTTTGGAATGTTCTTAAAGAGTGTGTGAAACAAGCCTCTGTCAAAGGGTGTTAGCCACACTTTTACAGGCACACACACACACACTCAGATGGGTAGATAGGTTACCTGGGGTGAAACAGAGTTTGCATATTAACACAGTATAGCTACCACAGCTACTTAAGTCATATCATATGCCTCAGTAGAAGGAAATAAAGTGCTAGTGAACAGTGATAGAGAGAGACAGAGAGGTGGTGCAGTGGATGGTTGAGAGCTCATATGTAGGCTGTCTCTCCTAACGCTTCCAGCAGTGGAAGTGTAAAGAGCACCTGACAGTGAGAGCAGCGGTATGCAGCCTCCACAGAGCTAGCGTTGGACACTTACGAACTTGGCACAGTGTGCCCTGCCAGCCGGCGCTGCACAGGCACGTATTGGGCCCAACACACTCTCCTCCGTTCAGACACCTCTGCAGACACTTGGCTGTGTTTGGAGATGGAGGAGAAAAAAAAGACAAAGTCACACTGAAGTAAATGCATCATAAAATATCCACAAACTCCACACAAGCCGAGAGTATAATGTGCAAGGCTGGGGTATTGCGTGACTTCGAAATGAAAATCATCATCTCTCTCTCTCTCTCACTTTCGCTCTCTCGCTTTCTCATATATACACACACACACACACACTTAGGAGCATTTTCAGAAATTAACACCTGCATAATGTATGCAAAATTTATTTTACACTTACATGCTACCTTACCTTACGCTGCATATAACAAATGCTTTAATCCAAAGTGACTTACAAGTTAAGTGCAACACTCCAAGCTACAGTAGCAAAGGGCATATAAGGCCAAATGCAAAGCTCTTAAAAGACTGAGTCTGATAGTTATGATAATGCCCACGATAATTCAAACACATATAAGTCCGTTATATTAATGATAATGCCTGTGCTGGTTTTCTTTGATCATATATCCACATGTTTATGCGCTCTTTACTTCAGTTATTATTCAGCTTGCTGTAATGAATACTAAACGTGTATGTGACCTGACACACCCACAGCAGACACACACACACACACCCACACACAGACACACAGACACACACACACATACACACACACACACACAAATACAGCCTATACATGCTGAATCACTGAAGATGTTATCCTTGTGTGTGTGTGTGTGTGTGTGTGTGTGTGTGTGTGTGTGTGTGTGTGTGTTTCCTGCTGGACGGATCAGTCACAGAGATAAATGTCCTCCATATGTGTGGCGCCACGCTCTTGGCACGGAGGCATCTGCTCAGGGATGCAAAGGTGGTGTGCAGCAGAGACAGACAGGCATGGCAGAGAGAGAGCGAGAGAGGGGGGGGGGGCAGAGAGAGAGAGAGGGGGGGGGGCAGAGAGAGAGAGAGAGAGAGGCATGGCAGAGAGAGAGCGAGAGAGACAGAGAAACAGTGAGAGTGAGAGAGGGAGAAGAAAGGAGAGAGAGAGGGAGAAGGACGGAGAGAGAGAGAGAGGAAGAGAGAGAAAGGGAGACAGATAGAGAAGGAAAGAGAAAGAGAGAAAAAAAGGAGACAGAGACAGAAGGGTAGAAAGAGAGAGATGTCATTTCAGGTAATATGGTGTGTTGTTGATGTGAGGAGGTAGGGAGAGAGAGCGAAAGAGGAAGACAGAAGAGAGAGGAATGTCATGCACCACAGGACTTTTCTGGGGTGGCATTGGATGTGCAATGAAATGCAGAGAGAGAGAGAGGCAGAGTTAGAGAGAGAGGGAGAGAAAACAAAGAGAAAGAGAGGAAAAGAAAGAGAGAGAGAGAGAGATAAGTGGAAAAAGTGATAGAGAGCAAAAGGGCAACAGAAAGAGAGAGAGAGAGAGAGAAAATGACTTCCCTTGTGTGTGTGTGTGTGTGTGTGTGTGTGTGTGTGTGTGTGTGTCATGTCTGCACGGTGTGTTTTCCGCGTCGACACTCACGTTTATCGCAGCGCCTCCCTCGCCAGCCAGATGGGCAGTCACACACATCTGGCCCGACACACCTCCCGCCGTTCATGCAGCCCGGCTCACACACACCTGCAGACACACACACACACACACGCACACACACACACACACACACACACACACAACCCCGCAGAGCATCATCAGGACTCATCACACACACTCCTGCAGGCCATCATCAGATCTGTTTTTTTCTCTCTCTCTCTGTCTCTCTCACACACACAGGGGTGCACACCTGCATATAGGCACACACACCTGCAGACACAACCCAGCAGACTGTCATGAAGTCTCATCACAAATACACACACACACACACACGCATGTACACACACACACACAGACATAAAACACCATCACACTCACTCTCACCTGCAGACACAACCCAGCAGACTGTCATAAAGTCTCACGCACACACCCACACACATGTACACACATGCACACAGACAGACACATAAAACACACTCACACTCACCCTCACCTGCAGATACAACGCAGCAAGCCATCATCAAGTCTCATCACACACATGCACACACACACACACGCACACACACACACACACACATACTCTCACACACATAAACCAGCAGACTGTCATGAGGTCTCATGACACCACACACACACACACACACACACACACACACACACACACACACACAACCCAGAGCTGTCATGAAGTCTCATGACAGCGCGCGCGCACACACACACACACACACACACACACACACACACACACACACACACACACACTTGAGGACGCAACTCAGGAGACAATGCTCTGGCCTCATCACTGTGGCAGTCTGAAGCAGGTCCAAGTGACCCTTCAGTGGTTTACACAGTACCATGAGGGGCCCTGTCATCTGGAAGCCTGTTAGGTCTCCAAGAAGCTAAAGCTAAACACATTACCAGCTGGTTGTTAGGCTTGGAAATTGTATATGTTACATGCCAATCACACAAGGGAGGATGGGAAATATGTATGTTAAACTGGACATATTTCTATAGTAGTCAATGTTTTTTTAGTAGACATAAAATACATGCCTAAAACTATTTGTCATGTGCCTTCATTTTGTCTCCTCATGCTTTCAGGAAACAAAAACATCCTATAACATCCCCTCCTTAACCCGAAAGAATGATATATTTTCTTTAACATGACCGCTAAAAAAGATGCCCTCCCTCTGACAGTAGCTCCCAATATGTGATATGCTGTGTTGAGCATGAACTGCTTTGTCAGGGGAGTGTAGTTTTCCAGATTTGACCATCTGCATTCTCTAACATGTGATCTCATGCGTTAGAGACACAGACCTCCTCCGACATGGATATCTGACAAAGACGCTTCAGTCAGAGTTTCCTTTCCATTGACTTTAAGACTTCTGCTTCTGCTAAAGCTGGATATCCTGGGGGTTGGTGTGTGTGTGGGTGTGTGTGTGTGTGTCTGTGTGTGTGTGTGTATTTATGCATATCAGAGTATGTGTGGCAATGAGTGTGTCGGGTTCTGTGTGTGTGTGTGTGTATGTGTGAGTTTGTATGTGTGTGTGTTTGTGTGGGTATTTATACATATCAGAGTGTGTTTGGTAATGACTGTGTGGTGTTCTGTGTGTGTTTGTAGGTGTGTGTGTGTGTGTGTGTGTGCGCGCACACTTGCGTGTGATGAAAAAGTCCAGCATATTGCTATAAAACTTTGAGGAGTGTTGAGGGAGCGTCCCTGACAGAACCCATTCCAGCCCCTGGGCTGCAACCGTTGACATGTGCCATGGCGCCACGCTAAGTAACTCCCCACCTCCACCCCCTTAGCCTCCATCCTGCCCCTGCTCCCCTCACTTCCTGTGCGCGACTGCCATATGGGTCCCCCAGTCAGACGGAAAGTGGTCGGGGATCTCAGATGGGCCTCTCTTATGCTTCATCCATCACCACTGAACACACTAACACACGCAGGCACACAGACACACACACACACACACAGACACACAGACACACACATTCACATGCACCCACCACTCAACATAAAGCAGCCATATGTCTTCATTTCCCCTCTCATATGTTGAGCAGTGTGGAATTCCACACATGCACGCACACACACACACACAGACACAGGCACACACACACACACACACACACACACACACACACAGACACAGACACAGACACAGACACACACACACACACACACTCACACACAGTCACACACAGACACAGACACACACACACACACACACACGCACACACACACACGAGCACAGCAGGATGTTTGGTGTGGGCTGAGGATTTGATACTTACTCCTCTCGCAGCGATTTCCAGTGTATCCCTCCAGACAGGTGCAGACGTTGTTGCGGATGCAGCGGCCGCCATTCTTGCACGGAGGATTGCACACGGCTGGGATGGCGTCAAAACAAACAAACAACAACAACACAATAAAACAAAAAAGGGATAAGGTTGATGGACAAGAGAGACAAAATGGGCTTCGCATTTGTGCAAATTTGACTATACGCTGCATTTTGGATGACTTGCCAGTAAAAAACAAGGCTACATTAGCATGGGAGGTCTCAGAGAGAGTATTAACTCTACTGAGTTTGGTGAAAGACAGATAGGTAAAAAGGTAGAAGAATGTAATTATGTGCAGGTAAGGGTGTTTGCGTGTCTACGTTTTTAAGATACTATCCTGAACATGTTACTAATGACAAAAACTCATCGCATGTACATCTTCTGACAGTATGCTGCTGTTTTGGTTTTACATTGTATGTATTTGCCAGTGTTATTGGAGCCAGAAGATCACAGTGACTAAAGCTTCATCAGTCAGATGTGGAGACACAGTGGGAGAAAGCGAGGGGGAGGAAAACAGTGAAAGCAAGATGTTGGATGACGGAGACAGCATCATTTCCTCTTTAGAAAAGCCAGATACACTCCAAGAGCCAGATGAATGGGGGGGGGGGAGAATGAAAGAGAGGGAGAGGATTGACTGAGTGAGTAAGTGAGTGAATGTGTGAGTGAGTGAGTGAGTGAGTGAGTCAGAGACAGACAGAAAGAAAGAGAGAGTGTGAGAGAGCCAGACAGAGAGAAAGAAAGAGAGAGGAGACAGGAAAGGGAGGAAGAGAGAGAGAGACAGAGCTGTGATTGGACAGTTGGGCGCGTTGCCAGGCATCTGATGGATCATCGCCCTGATCAGACGCAGCTCTAGTGGCCGGCCGTCAATCCCCCTGATTCCCCTCTCCACAGCAGAATGGCTCCATTACCCATAAGGGCCCCCATCCAATCTAGAGAGGCTGGGTGGGGGGGCGGGCGGAGGGAGCGAGCGAGGGATAGAGGGATGGAGGGAGGGACACAGATAGGCTGACTGCGAGGACAATGGCTGTGGGGAGTGGTGTCAAAAGTGCACGTGGATGGATGGATTGATGGTGATGTGACGTGACGGCGTCGCGGTTACCGTTCTGGCACTGGGTGCCGTAGAAGCCGTGAGGACAGCTGCAGGTGTTGGGGCGGAGGCAGGTGCCACCGTTCAGACAAACTGGGTCACACAGAGCTGGGACACACAGAAATAAACCAACAACAAAAAACAAAAAATAAACAAACAAACAACAAAAAACAAAATTCAGTGTTAATTAAGACAATGTGCACTGGATGTGAGTACAGCAATAGAGCAAATGGCTTTGTTTATTACTTCAAGGCACCGTGTAAGATTATTAAAAGATTCCGTTCTTTTAAATTATTCAAAAGATGCTCGTCTCGGTCCGGGTGGAAGTCTGCTGATATTTGAGCTCAACAGGCAATTAAATACACCCCGCCCCCCCGTGCTGTAGCGGAAGCACTGATTGGCTGGAGGGGGGGCAAGAGGCTCAGCTTGAGACGCAGTGTTTGTTTCCCCTAATACAGTACAGAGCACAAACACTGGCACTGAGGACAAACACTGTCATCTGGAATGGACTATAATTCCAGACTATTACAAACTATTACATTACAGACTATTATATCCTTTCTGTAAAATACGAAGGACCACACATTTGATGTGCCTATGCTGAACATAGAAGTAGTGTGTGACTAACACAAAAATAATGACACATTATATATTAGCATATATTATATTACATTACATTACATTGTATTATATATTACATTTCATTACATATTATATTACAAAGTTCCATTTCCAGCAAATTAGTTCTACGGAGGGACTCATCCCCTGTGCTTGATGAGTTTTCTTTTTGTTGTGGAAGCGCTGTCCTATCTCCATAGCGCCTGCATATCATTATTTCATTTCATGTGGCTGTTGGGCCATCAGAGGAAGCAGGTAAACATGTGCCAGGTTAATGCCTGCTGTCATAGCCCGTCACACAGGGAGCTTTGTGGAAATATCAGGCGCAGGAGGACACCCCCAAAGCCCTCACTGACTAGAGCTCTGACAACACAGCTCTGCTGCATCTGACAGACACACACACACACACATGCACAAACACACATGGACACACACAGAAAAAACATACATACACACACGCACACGCACACGCACACACACACACACACATACACACACAGACACAGACACAGAAACACACACACACACACGCATACACACACAGAAACACCTACACACACCCACACACACACACACATACACACACAGAAACACAGGGAGCCGAAGCACTGACAAACAGCTCTCCTGCGCCTGATGGATTCACAGGCAGAGATTAGTCCCTGTGGGAGTCGCTTGTATACACACACACTCTCATACACACACCCACACACACACATACACTGGGGTAAACACAGCAAGAGATGTGCGCACAGGGCCACAGATACACACATTGGGATAAACATGCTCAGCAACGTGACACACACAGACACACAAAAAGACACAAAGGCACAAAGACACACACACACACACACACACACACACACACACACACACACACACACACACACACACACACACAGGGCAACCTACCCGTCTCACAGGAGGGTCCTGTCCATCCAGGCATGCAGAGACACTCGTCAGGTGACACACACTCTCCCCCATTATGACAGTGACGGTTACACACCACTGCAACACAGAGACGCCGCAGTGAAGCTCAGGGCATGAACACACACACACACACACACAGTGACAAACAGTCACACACACACACACACACACACACACACACACACACACACACACACACACAACAACTCAACACATTCAAACACACATACACTTAAATAACACAGACATGCACATACACACACACACACATACCGTTTTCTCTCTTATTTTTCTCTTTCTTTCTCTCTCTCTCTCTCTCTCTCTCTCTCTTACACACACACACACAAACTCTCACACGCCTTATTTATTCCCAGGAGAGACCAAGACATGCTGTTCCTTCCCGGAGAGCAGTGTTGCCACCGGGGAGGAGAGATGGCGGACACTCACTGGTCTGGCACCGGGGCCCCACGAAGCCGTAGGGACAGGAGCAGGTGTCGCGCCCCACACAGGTACCTCCGTGCTGGCAGGGCACACTGCAGAGAGCTGGGATGGAAGGAGGAGAGGAGGGAGGAGAGAACGAGAGAGAGAGAGAGAGAGAGAGAGAGAGAGGGAGCAACAGACAGACACAGAGAGAGAAAGAGATTTAAAACTGCTTTATTTGAGCACCATCTACAAATCATATATCAGTGAAACAGCCATACAAACAGCAAAACATAGGCCATCCAGACACCCCCCACAAAGGAGAGAGAGAGATTTAGCACTCATTTATTACATAATTGTCACCAGTTTACATCATGACATGTTACAACCAAGTCACTACAAGCATCCATGCAGCTTGAAAAGGGAGAAACCCTCCCCTTTACGTCTTCACCACTATACCCCCACCCCCACGCCCACCCCAATACAATATAAACATGCACCAAAACTCATCATTACTCATCAACAACAACTTACTGCTACCCTCAATTCACCACAGTCCTTTGTCCTTACACCATCTTTTCCCAAACAGTATTGACTGTCACTTGAAAGTAGGCAAATTCAGCTAACATCCTTGACTCAACCAGAGTCTTAGACATACCAATCAGGTCCACCACTTTTGCCTCTTGCTCCAATTTACATTTCCAGAGATAGAGAGAGAGAGAGAGAGAGAGAGAGAGAGAGAGAGAGAGAGAGAGAGAGAGAGAGAGAGAGAAGGGGGGACATGAGACAGAGGGGGGGGGGGGGGTACGTGATAGAGATAAATAGAGACAGCGAGGAAAGAGTGAGAGACCAAAGGAGAGAGAGCGAGAGAAGGGGGGCGCATGAGAGAGAGAGAGGGGAATGGGTGACAGAGATAGAGACAGTGAGGAGAGAGAGAGAGAGAGAGAGAGAGAGAAAGAGAGAGAGGGAGAGAGAGAGAGAGAGAGCGCATACATAATACATACATAATGTTTTGTCTGGATGTCATGCTTTGGCAATACAATGAACTACTTGTCGTGCTAATAAAGCTCACTTGAATTGAAATTGAAACTGAGAGAGAAAGAGGGAGAGGGAGAGAGAAAGAGAGGGCACTGCAAGAAGGAGGGAGAAGGAGACAGAGTTCTGCCCTGCGTGTTCCACTGTGGTTTAGCTAGTCTGGTTTAGGAGACTGCTGCTCACTGAAACACTCATACTCTAACCATGAATGAAGCCAAGCAAACTCTAGGGGGCAGTAGTGTGTCAGCAGGGAGGAGAGACAGTGACCGAGACAAAGAGAGAGGGAGAGAGGGAGAGAGAAAGAGAGAGGGAGAGGGATGGAATGAGAGACTACAAAATTGAGGAAATGAGAAAAATAGAAGGGAGATGGAGAAAGAGAGACAGATGGAAAGGATATCGGACATTGAGGGAGACGTGTTAGGTGGAGGGAAAGCAAAGAAAAAAAAGAAAGAAGGAAAGTGGGGAAGAGAAAGAGGAAGAGGATAGAGTGAGGGGAGGACAGAAGGCAGGAGAGAGGGATATAGAAAGTGAAGGAGAGGAAAAAGAAAGAATGAGAGAAAGAGGTAAGAGGAAGGAACAGATGGGAAAGCGGAAAGAGGTGGAGAGAGAGGGAAGACAGAGAGAAAAGAGAGAAAAACAGAGACAAAGAGAAAGAGAGGGAGAGAAAGACAGAGAGAGGGAAGAAAGAAAGACAGACAGAGAGGGAGGGAGGGAGGGAAAGAGACAGAAAGAGAGAGAGGGGAAGAGAGAGAAAGCCAGAGAAAGAAAAGAGAGAGAGAAAGATGGAGAAAGAGAGACAGAGAAGAGAGAGAGAGAGAAAGCCAGAGAGAGAGAAGACAGAGAAAAAGACGGAGAGAGAAGGAAGAGAGGGAGGGAGGAAAAAATTGATAGAAAGACAGATAGAGTAGGAGGAGAGAGAGAGAGAGAGAAAGATGGCGAGAGAGGGAAAAGAGGAAGAGAGAGGGAGGAGAGCAGGGTGGCCGTGATGAGAGGCTACTGCTGTGGGAGGGGGCATCATTATAAGCTGGGCACGGAGTGTGAGAGTGTGTGAGAGTGTGAGTGTGTGAGTGCAGCAGGCCGGATGTGCTGCATGGCATGGGCACTGCCAACACTCTCTGGGCTCTGGGGAGTGTGTGTCTACACGCCTCTCTCTGGTTTCCATAGCACACACTCTCTCGCTCTCTCTCTCAATCCCCCTCTCTCTCTATCTCTTTCTCTCTCCATCTCTCTCTCACACTAT
>CM059275.1:11797701-11810201 GCA_030347295.1 Setipinna tenuifilis
CAGCTCAGCACCAGCATCACAGACGTGGGAGATTATCCTTCATTCAGATGTTTAAAATGAACAATTCATTATGCTCCATAATGATCTGTTTTGTTACAGCTGTGATTAAAGCCAGAGCCTGTCAATTCAACAGTCTAAGCGGGGGCTTAACAAAGGCAGGTGTTTTGTCGTCAATATATTCTGATTAGTAATGATTCGTCAAGGCTAAATTGTGTCATTTGAAAGTGAAGGCTTTCTGTTCATGAACATGCATGATGCTCCGTCTGGTTAAGTGGAGCTATGGTATAATGACTTGGCTAAGTAGGGTAATAGCATTTCTTGCAAACAAAGGCATTCACTCAAGCTCTCAAAGTGTCTGTCTACAGTGTGAGGGATCAGGGCCAAAGCACTGACCTCAGGTCAGTCCTCCAGAGCCCCTTTCCTTCTGAGGGCCATGATAGAAATAAGCCTTGGGCTTTTTTTGTGTTCTCTGGACTTCTTCTTCTCTTTCAAATGGATGGTGTAAGCTCTAACAGAGCTGTATCATGTTGTTTTGCTAACCCTGGTCAAATAAAATTATTTAATCAATTCTATGCTTGTCATGAATTTGACTTGCTAGGCCTCCTACTGCCCCGTTAGGGGACAGAGGGTAGTCAGTCCCACTTTCCCTGCCCCTGTGAAGGAACATCTGGTGAAGTGAGTGACAGGGTAGGTCTCTGGATGGACCCCTCTGCAGAATCTCCCCAGGAGTTATAGCATTATTGTAAACAAGGGCATTCATTGAAGCTTTGCCTTAAGCTAAATTTGATTAATAATTCTATTATTCTATGCCCGCTTTTAATTTTTTTGTTATGTACAGTCCATATCTATTTATTGTATTTATTTATCCAGTTTAGTCTTTTTTATACTCTTTTATTCCTTTAATCTATGTACCCAAAAAAACATTTTTGGGCTCTAATGTGAAACACTTCAGGTCAACTGCTATTGTTTTTTTAAATGTGCTATATGAGTAAAGTGGCCTGAGTTGACTTAAAAAAGGAGGCATGTGTGTCTGGCTGGATACCTCTGCAGGATCTCCCGTCTCCGATGTAGTTGATGGGGCAGCGTCCACAGCGGTACCCCCCTCCTGTCCTGGGGAAGCACTGGACGCCTGGGAAGCAGGGCTCATCTTCGCAGTTCTGGGGCGCCAGGTCCACCTCCGGCTCCGGTTCTGGTTCCGACTCCTGGACCTGGAGTCCCGGTTCCCGCCGGCCTATCAGGCTGATGCCGCCCATGCGTGGGGTGGTGATCCGGGCCTGAGTGGTACTGGCGCCACCGGGCCCAAAGGAGGGTCTGTGGACGCGTCGGGCTGGCGTGGTGAAGGGGAAGATGGGCTGGGGGTCACCGTCACCGCCGTCATCGTCCCCGTCTCTCTCATCGGGCCCCAGGGCACCGTCGGCCGAGTACTCGGCGTCGGAGAAGGAGAAGGAGAGGGCGGTGAGCGCGGCCGTCTGCAGGCGCTGGGCAGGGGTCCAGGCACGCACCCCCCCGGGGGACACCAGCAGCGCTGGGGGGCGGTGCTGAGGCTGGGGACGGACCTCTGGGGAGAGATGGTGGGTGGTCACTCTGGCGTCCTCTGCTGCTGCTGCGCTCTGGGACACCCCAACACCCACCCCAGCTTTCGGCCCTCCTCCCCACTTCCCTGCGTCCAGGTGTGGCTGCAGGCTGTGCTGGTCGCTGCTCACTGACCAGCGGTTGCTGGTGGTGTATGTGTGCACACCGACCGTGTGCTGCTGGGGCCGTGAGGCCGTCTTCCGGTTCTCAGTAGCCGGAGGCCGAGGCGTCACCGTCAGTGCAGCCGGGGCGCGAGGCAGTGTCGGGGGCCGCGGTGTGGGGCTCCCCAGTGAGGTGCCCCCCCTGGCCGGGGCCTTGGACAGGGAGATGTGCCGCTGGGGGTTCCGGAAGGGCATGGAGGGCAGGTGGACCTGAGGAGCCTTGCTCTGGCCCATGGCCGGCCGGTTGAGCTTGGACAGGGCCAGATGAAGACCAGCTGCGGAGAGGGAAAGACACAGACATCCACACTCTTAAAGGCTTTTAATTACCCACCACAGAGCAGTCAGCCAAGACTGTTAAAAAACTAGGATTAGAACAGTAACACTCTGCACCAGGGTTTTTCAGACAAGCAATCACTAGGCATAACTCATCAGAAAGACAAAGAGTTGGATAGAGAGAAAGAGACGAGGAAAGGGAGATTGAAAGAGTGTGAAAGCAAGAAAGCAACAGAAGCAGAGACAGTTTGCATCAGAAAGTAAGAGAGCCAGAGACTGAGCGAGAGAGAAAGAGAGAGAGATTCAAAAAAAGAGAGAGAAAGAAAGAACGGCCAACAGCAAACCATGTCTTGACTAGCTGTAGAAATGGCTTCAAAAGTCTACAAATCTTTAACATTGGAACATACTGGCACTTTGATTTTCAGTGCAAAGATGGGCTCAGCAAGAAGACACAGAAAAGAGAAGCAATGAAAAGAAGATAACTCTGACTTGAAACATCCTGCCCAAAACAATCCTGACTGTCGACAGTTTGGCAGGAATTTGGGTCCAGCTTTCTCAGAAAGTTCCTTGTTGCTTTGGACAGTTATTTTTTGTGTGGCTGAACGAATTCGAACATTTTGAAATGAACGACAGACAGACGTCCTGAATTCAGACCGTCCTAACCTATGATTTCCACAAACAGCTCAAGACTTACTTATGCTACCATCAAAATGCAAATTGTTATCTGCAGAAGATGTCTGGCACTTGAGTGTGCTCTAGTTATAGTTGTTGACCCTGTTACAAAAGCCCAGTGAAATTATTTGGTCCTGTTCTTCAATAAAAAGCGGAGTGGAGATGCCTTTTTTTGGTTGCAGACAGAGTGAAATATAAAGACAGACAGCCAGACAGACGGCCAGATATAGAGCCAGCCAGACAGCATGACAGACAGACACAGACAAAGAGACATAAATACACCGCTTTCAGCCACAACACCAAACGACCATAGGGTAGACTAGAGGATATCCAGACAGCTCTCTTTCTCTATCTCTCTTTCTCCCTCTCTCAGAGAGAAAGAGCCCTTAGAGTCTATCTCTCTCTCTCTCTCTCTTTCTTTCTTGCTCTCTCTCTCTCTCTCTCTCTCATGTGTGAGTGTGTGTTTGTATGTTAGCAAAAGTTTCACAAAAGTTCCACAACACACAAATCTACAAGGAGACCTCGAAGCACTGTTCAGTTTAGGGATGCACCGATACCACATTTCTGAAAACCGATACGAGTATGAGTACTACCATTTTCAGTACTTGCCGATACCGAGTACTACCGATACCGAGTACTGTCATTTTTGCCATATTTTTTTTGCCAGGCAAGTGTTAATTTCGTTAGGAAAAAAAACTGTAAAGTGCAATACCTGTGAACAACACTGAAGTCAACCAAGCAAAATGTTGCGGAAGACCGGTGGTGGAATGGAGAGGGTAAGCGACCAACGGAGCGAAATGAGGCTAACTGTGACCACAAATTCTGACAGTCATAGTGGTATTTTTTTTGTAGGCCTAGCGAAAAATAAATCATTTATGAACTCACGTTTACGTCATGCGTGATGCCTAGGCCGACGAACTCCTGATGTCCGAGTTGGTCTGGTGTTTACTGACACATTTATAAACACGCCCAGGCTATGGTTTGTGTATGGCCTATACAAACAAATTGCATTATTTGGAATATGTAATAGGACTACGTTGTTTTCCAACCGTACTGATGATCATGCACGTTTACATTGACAATCGCACAGAGTAGCCTTGAGACACGTTACAAAGCACAGACAGCGCCTCTTCGGGGGACTGTCTGCTGGCACTGAAACGTTGACTGAGCTGCGCTTGTGCGCAACCTCTCTCCATTGTCGCGCAATATTAAATCCCAGAAAATTTCACTAATCATTGCAAATAACCTACACAAAGAATTGCATATTTAGCAGCTAAAATGTCTGGACAAGGCTGATATTTATTTCGATTAGAATAATGTCCAACTTTCGTAGTCAAGACTTGCTTTCTTGCGACATGTACCGATTGTTGAAGGGAGGACAGTGAGTTACCACATGCAACGGTTGGATTCACTTTAAAAAATAATAGTAATAATAATAATAATTTATTAGTGAGTAGCCTTTCATACAAAACTGTTAACAAGGCGAATAGCCGACATTTAAAAAAGACAGACAACGTTGGGGATCTTAGCGTAGGCATATGTCAGCGAAAGGGGGCGGAGTGTGGAGAGATGTTTAAAATGACAGCCTTGGGGGAAAATGTAATGAGGGACGGCAATGTTTCATGATAACATCTTCGCCATAGAAAAATGGGTAGGCCCTAATGGCCTTGGGTTGTTGTTGACGAATTTTTTTTTTTTTGTTATCTGACGAAATTAGTCTAACCTTGAAAGTTAGGCTATATTTTCCCCAGATGGGAGAGGCTTTTTCCCCTCGAACGGGCGCTGGCAAATGGCGCTTCACTAAACACTATATTGGCGCATCTGATTATGCTCAAACCTGAGCTCGACAATTCTTCAGTTTCTGTTCTGCGCTGCAGGAAACATTTGGCGCATGGGATTGGCACTGGTATCGGTTTATGGTATCGGCAACTGTTTGGCAAGTACGAGTACGAGATAAAAGTGGAGTATCGGGCCGATGCCCGATGCCAGTATCGGTATCGGTGCATCCCTAGTTCAGTTCCCAACCACAACAGGGCTGATAGAGTCACTAAGGCCTTGCTTGGGGTTGGTGTGGTGGCTAGCGCCAAGTGAGTGTGTTTCTGTGTGCGACTCTTAACTAAATTATGAAAGACTGCTAGCATTAGGAGCTTTCATGTTCAGCTGGTTTCCGTCCTAATGTGTTTTATGCGCCCCCCATCTCCTTCAATGCATAAAGCTTTACTTAATCAATAAGGAGGACTGAACAGGTCTCTGATGGTTATTTTTTATTTTCAAAAGTACACTCCGGTTTCTTTGCTTGTGACAAATGGTTTTTGTTCGTGTCCGTTCCCCCGAGTGGCTTCAAGGTTGGCGTGAGATGCATTAAAGATTTTTTTTTTGGCGCAGCTGTGAAGTGCTCGGCGGGCCCAACCACGATGCCATTATGCTGTTACCTTGAATGGGCCGCTGAAAGCTGGCCACAGCCAAGTCTAAATAAAATATAGATCTGCTTTTTTCAGATGATGAAAAATAAACAGAGGCCCAAGCCTGAGCATCAATTAATCAGCTCCTTGAGGTACATACATATATGGAGATGGAGATGGAGCTCTATCTCGCTCTCTCTCTCTCCCCTAAAGGAAAGGATAATAATATGAACCCAGTTCTGGTTTTCCCAGCTTTTGAGCCAACAAAGACCATGGAAAGCTATTCATCATTTTCTCCTGAGGAGGAGAGAGAAGATGATTGACTATGCAAATGTACGAGAAGCAGCGTGCTGGCGTGCAACGCACCGCTGTAATTGGCTGTGCGTCCCTGAGGTGTCTCTGCACTGGAAACATCCCCTGAAGGTCAAGAGCTGCCCTTACACCCCCCTCTCCTCCTCATTTCGGTGTGTGTGTGTGTGTTTGTGTGTGTGTGTGTGTGTGTGTGTGTGTGCGTGTGTCCTTGCTTGTGTATGTGGTGCTCACAAGTGTGCGCATTGTGTGCTGTTAATTTTGTGTGTGTGTGTGTGTGTCTGTCTGTCTTCAAACAGTACCACAAAAAATCCCCACCAATACTTTTCTGGCTGGATAATTATCACATTGGGGGTCAAAAGCTGCAGAACACATGAGCGCAGGAAAAGGCAGCATGCTGTGTCGACGCGTTCCCGCTCCAGCGCATCAAAGGTCGTCTCATCCGAGAGATTACCGCGCGCTTGCTTTACACAATTAGTCAGGGCTTCTTGCTTCCCCAGCACAGATCCAAAACAGCACGCTGGAGAACACGGCTCACCATACATCACCCTCTCTCCAGGCTTGACTTGTTTAGTTGTGTTGCCAAAATGCATTAAGGTTACGGAGATTAAACTGAAACGTGAGAATTCGTGTAGACACAACAGAATCTGTCTGGTGCAGATCGTAAAAACATACATCCATTTCACACGGTAATACTTTACCTCAGTGAAACTACCAGAGCAGAGCAAAGACCAATGCTTCCCTCACTGCCTACAATCCTTTTATCAGATCAGATGATGCTTGCATACTTGTATGGTGTCTGATTATACAACAGTTCAGGAAATAGTGTGAATGTATGGTTTCTAATTACATAACAGTTCAGAAAAGGGTGTGAATGTATGGTGCTTGATTATATAGTTAAGAAGATGGTGTCATTTTATGGTGTCAGGTTATGAAGTTCAGAAAATGGTGCAGTTGGATGGTGTTTGATCACCTAGTTGAAAATATGAAGTGGTTGTAAGCTGTCTGATCATATAGTTCAGAATATGGAATATGGTTGTATGGCATTATGTCATACAACAATGGAGTCTGTATGACTGTGTGGTCTCTAATTGCTCTAATTAGTGTAGACAGGGGTCTCCAACCATTCTGGGACTGAGGGCTACACGAAGGATGAGAACATGTACTGAGGGCTAATGGTTCAAAATAATCTACTAAATGAAAGTCTTAAGATCCCTTTCAAATAACACTATGAATGATTGTTTCAAACTTGTTTTTTTTTTAAATATCCCCTGCGGTATTCACAAGCTCCTGGCTGGCTATCTAATACCCGTGGGCACCATATTGGGAACCCCCTGGTGTAGTTGGTATGGTTTTATATACTGTCTGATTGTGAAGTTCAAAAGATAGTATGGTTGTATGGTGTTTGATCATAGTTCTGAGAACGGTATGGTATGCTTCCTTTATCTTATCATACAATACATAATAGTGTGATAGATCATTTTTTTAAATTTATTGTATTTGTAAAGGACCATGTACAGTTAACATTAACATACATTATTTCACTTGATACATTGTGCCACAGTTAGCCTTAGGCTAATTTACATCTGCAGTCCCCTGGCAATACTGTGATCTGATGCATGTGGTCTTTATGGGAGGTGAAGAGTGGAGAACAACAGACCTGCTTTGGGATGCTTGGTGCAGACGCGTCCGTTGCCGTGGTAACCGGGTGGGCAGCGCCCGCAGACGTAGCCCACATAGGGCGGGCGCAGGTCGATGCACTGGACCCCTGGGTAGCACGGCCGGCTGGCACAGGGGGAGGGCAGCGTGGGAGAGTCTAAGAAGGCAACACACAACACAGACAGATGATTACATCCTCTCAGCTCAATGTGAGACTATATACACCTGTGAAGATTCTCATTCATCCAGGTCATGGTAGTTCCATTATCAGGTCCGAACTGAGAAAGCCCTTTTGGATGAAAGCTGAAAAGCTGAAAGCTGAAAAAGTGTTCAAGCACCAAAAAAAAGTCCAGTTACTTACCAACTTAGCTCCTTTAACAGACTGTGTATACTTCACAAATCTATTCTATAGTTAGACCATAATAACTACCAACTCCCACCTGTTTCTATCAATAATGGAGACCTCACCATGGTATGTGACATTGGTTAACACACAGAAGGTTATAACATGGCATATCATAAAGGTATGGCTAAGAATACTGGCAACCCCGAGGAGTTTGTACTCAGGGAGATGTGGAAATATATAATTAGATGAGCGTGTCAGTGCCATTGTTCTGGGAAACTGTTTTCACTTATGTCTGTGTAGTTTCAATGTAAACAAAAAGTAAGAAACATGTGAGTACCAAATCATTTGCAGATACAACAATTTTCTGAGAAAAGTGGAGGATTATCTAACGGATGTGCAAGTGCTGTAGCCCAGCATAAAGCCCTGACAAAGGCCTTCAGCACAGGTGTGAAGACCCCCTGCACCCACACTAGTATGCCAGAGGCAGTGCTGGTACCAGCCAGGGACTAGTGTTTAATTGGGCACACCTGCCTTGGTTTGCTGAGTATAAAAGACCAACCCATACCTCTCTCTCTCCCTCCCTCCCTCTGCCTCTCACACATCTCTCCGTCACACACATGCATACATTGTTGTAGTCCTTAACATAGGTGCATATGTAAGGGTGGACCGTGCATTATGTTCGACCTTTTACATTTTTACTATCCTTTTTATACAAGTCATCCTTGTACTTACATATGCTCCACCCTTTACATTAAGTTTTATCTCTGTGTTTTTTCAGTTCTGTTCCTTTGTAGTTTGCCTACATTTAACTCCCTAATTGGAAATACCAACGTGTACATTTTTAAGTTCCAAGTTTATGATCATATGTACAGTAAGAAAACATGTCTCCTGCACACATTGTTACTTTGCTGTCAACTTAAATGTCACGTGTAATAAAAGACATTAAAACATAATGAAAAACATAAGACACAGTAAAAGACCAAGGTGATGTGAAGCACCTACTTTAGTATGACTCCCCCCCCAACACACACACACACACACACACACACTCACACACACACCCTAGGCCACATGCTAAACCCCACCTGCATTTATTTATTATCCTGATTTATTTATTGCAGAACACTTTGTTGTGAGTTATGACTTGGAGCATTATTTGAAGCTAAACTAGAACATTTTTAATAAAAGGTAGAAGTTCTGTACCCCTGGTACACTTCAACATTCCCAAACACAGCTTTTCAGCGTGGTTTAAGGTGCTACCCCCAACCTCCTGCCTTCCTGGCTCTGACACAGCCAATATTTCTTCAGCAACTGCCCTTTTTGTAGGGTTCAGGGTCAGTGGCATCTTGATCGTAATTTAGCCCGCATTAAATTTTACATAAAGTATAAATTAAGGCAAACATTGCTCCAGTACACTTGGGGTAGATGAACGTTCCACCATGTTAAATTCATTAATTGTGTTGCTGGCGTCTACAGCACTACAGCAGTCTACAGCCTCTACAGTGAGCCAGCGATGCCTGCGTCAAGTGAAGCGGTGGTGGGCCTGCCTTGGTGTGTCGTTAGAGCTCCGGAGAAACACACGGGGAGTCAAAGCGAGGGGGCTTTGCTAATTGCAATTTTAATTAAAGGGAACAACCCTGAGACCGCTAATCATGCGGCGGTTTATGATCCTAGCGGAGGAGAATGCCATAAAAAATTTCACTGTTTTGCTGCCGTTGGCAAGTCCTTAATATTCTTCCTTTCTTTTTTTTTTTTAAAAAGATGATGGAGAAATGTAACTCAGACAAGGACAAAGAGTGTGATTAAAGGATAGAGGAAAAATACGGAAAGCAAAAAACAGAGAGAGAGAGAGAGAGAGACAGACAGTGAGAGAGAGAGAGAGAGAGACAAAGAGAGAGAGATGGAGCTTGTTAAACTCTAAGGACCAATACTCCTTCAGGTGATGATTAATAAGATTAAAAAAGAATTTTCAGAAGTCAGAGACGTGTGTGTGTGTGTGTGTGTGTGTGTGTGTGTGTGTGTGTGTGCTTGTGAAGACCCTGACTGTGTCCCTCATCTTCACCTTCAGACCCCCCTTAAGTCTAAGTCCACCTGGTGTTACAGGTCATGCCCCCCCCAAACACACACACACACACACACACACACACACACACACACACACACACACACCCTCTATGTGCAGTCCCCAAAGGTAGTGTGAGGGATTAGGCAAATTGGCCTATTAGTCAAAAGATCTTCAGGTGCTCCATAACCGCTGAAAATGCTGATGCTTTCCAAGGCTCTCCTTGTGAGGACAATCACTCAGAGAACATCTGGTAATTACCTCAAGCAGGTTGCCATGTCCTTAATGATGACACTAAAACTTCTACCCAATGCACCGAGAGAGAGAGAGTGAAAAAGAGAGAGAGAGAGAGAGACGGAGACAGAGAGATAGAGAGAGAGAGATAGAGAGAGAAACAGAGGGAGAGGGAGAGAGACAGAGAGAGAGAGAGAGAGTTTGTGTGTGTGTGAGAGAGAGAGACAGAGAGAGAGAGAGAGAGACAGACAGACAGACAGACAGAGAGAGAGAGAGAGAAAAAGAGAACAACTCCAGCCACAGCATTTTTGTGTTCTCACTTTCTCCTTTGTAAGGACGCCAGAAAATAAATAAGTGAACAAAACAGTAAATAAATAAAAATAAAAAGGGAAGATTTTTTTAAGGTGACATTGTCTGTCTCTGACAGCCATTGACAGTGGAGGGGAGCGGAGCTGCCTTCTTCTAGTCCGCTGCGCTGTTGTTCGTCTTCTAATAAATGGATGAAGAGTCGTGACAATCCCACTCATTGTAAAAGAGAGACACTGTTTCCACTGAAGTGCAGAATGAAGAGAGAAAAAAAAAAGAAACATAAAATGATAATAATAGCAAGAAAACTCGTCCTCCCTGAGGACAAGCAGTCAGGGAAGAGAGGCTTTTGGGGGGGGTGGTGGAGGTGATGATGGGCGGGGGGGGGGAGTAGCTGTCTTTCATTAAAAAAGTGATTTATCGAACAATGATTACACACATCAAGAAGGTTTATTGCTTGCAATTTTTCTCCCCGTTTCAACAAGGTCAGCGCAAATCTCTCAGACAATGACTGGATTTATAGGCCTGGTGTGTGTGTGGGTTTGTGGGTTTGTGTGTGTGTGTGTGTGTGGTGACATATTGTGTGCGTTCCATCTCCATCTCATAAGCACAATGACAAACCATTTACAAGCCAGTCAATGCACTGTGTGTGTTCTGTATGTGTGTGTGAGTGTGAATGTGAGTGTGTGTGAGTGTGTGTGTGTGTGTGTCCTAGGCCAGTCTGGTCACAATGAAGCGCTCATCTGAGTTCAACCCTGACACACACCCTGACGTGTTATTGGTTCACGCTAAGCTAACGGATGGCCTCATTCTATGATGAATGCTCTGCTGAAGAAGATCAAATGCCTCGAGCATCGAGGAAACCATATTCTTAACACATTTTTTCACCCCTTTCTTTCAATCTATACACTGCCCTTCTCTACCAATGTATGGGCAAGACACACACACGCACACACACACACACACACACACACAAGCACACATACAAAGAAAAACACACAAAGACCTCACTTGCTCGCTCGCTCGCTCACTCACTCACTCACTCACTCAGTCTCTCTCTCACTGTCTCTGTCTGTCTCTCTCTGTCTGTCTCTCTCTCTCTCTCACATACACACACACACACACACAAAGACCATGGACAAACACACACACTCACACACAAGCACTCACAACGACCACAGACAAACACACAAAGACCACAAACACACACAGACCCACACACACAGACCCACACACACACATACACACACACGCACAAAGACCACAGACAAACACACAAAGGCCACAAACACACAAAAACCAAACACACACAGAGACACCCCCCCCCACACCCACCCACACACACACACACACAGATACACTTGTTCCAACATTAACCCTGGGTAGATCGACAATGACAAGATGAAGTGGATGAGAAGGCTGAGTAGCAATCATTCACGGCGCTGCCTGAATGTCACCGGCAGAGGAGATGAGGTCGCAGACGCCGGATTGGTCTATTATTTTACGTTCTTAAGGGGGACAGCTAGGTACCTGAGAATGTCAACTATGCTCTTCACCTTCACACAGTCTTCAAGATGCGGACAAAGACACAGGCCAACAGAAGAGGAAACGGACCAGGAAAGAAACAAAAAATGGCCTTAAAACGGAATGGAAAAAATGATATTATAATACAATGTGTACATGTATTTATTTAAAAAAAGAGTTTGCTGTTTCAAATGGACAACAATGGACAAAGGAAGATGGAAGAGTCTCACAGATTGCAACCTGCCTCTCTGTCTGTGTATGGGTCTGTTTGCCTGTCTGTCTGTCTGTTGGTGTATCTGTCTGTCTGTCTGTCTGTCTGTCTGTCTGTCTGTCTGTCTGTCTGTGTATCTGTCTTTCTTGGTATTTTTTCTGTCACTCTTTTTCTTTGTCCCTCACTCTATCTCTCTCTTCTTCCTTTCTAATGCCTCCTACTCAATGGGCTGATATGACCCAAAGTGATAGACACTTTGCTTACAAAAAGCTTACAAATAAGGTGAATGATTAGCATTCAAAACTAGAGAATAATTTAACCATGTTTAAAGTGTCAACTGTCATTTTATTTCAACAAAAGATGAACATTTGGGGTGTTAATACATCACCACAGGACATTATATCGTTATATCGTAAATCTACCGCTCTCTACGGAGTGTATCCCGCTGCTTCAAACCCGTGCATCGAACAATATTTGCTAGAAAGTGGACAATGTCCACTCGGGATTGCGTTGCGAAAAACGGACCTAAAAATACGTGGCACAGTGGTGAAGGCTGCTCTAACTGGTGGGTGTGTGGGTGTGTGTGTGTGTGTGTGGGGGGGGGGGGGGGTGGCCATCTTCGGGAGAAGAGGGGTGAGTATCCTTCAAGGCTGCTCCCCGAAGCCCCATCCCCCCCCCATAATGGCGCCGCAAACAGCTGGGCCTCAGCACCGCGCCCACACTTTTTATCTCCGCTGATGACCGCACACATCCCACCGGGCAGCGCTGT
>CM059275.1:11830201-11832701 GCA_030347295.1 Setipinna tenuifilis
ATTGTCTTTTAGTGAATGTGTGTGTGTGTCTATGTGTGTGTCTGTGTGTGTGTGTGAAAGACAGAGATAAAGGAAGAGACAGAGAGAGTCAGAGAGAGAAAGAGTGACACACAGAGAGAGTGAGTTTGAAGGAGTCTCCTGATAATGGCTACCTCTGAATCCTGGTCCACACTGGCACAGGAAGCCGGCCACGGTGTCCACACACGTTCCGCTCCCGCACGGCTCCGACGCACACGCATCCTCGTCCTGCTCACAGCGGTCGCCGCGGAAACCTGCCGGGCACACGCACAGGTACTCCCCACTGCCCGGGGGGAAGTTGATGTCTGTGACACACGAGCCACCATTCAGACAGCCACACGGTCTCACCGTCACCTGCAAACAGGGAGAGAGATTTACAAATGTATATATACATACTACACGCATGCACACACACACACACACACACATACACACACATACACACACTCACACACATACACATACACACACACACACACACACACACACACACACATACTAGACATTAAGTGTCAAATACTTATATTTTACACTTCACATGATTACTGTGTATAATGCCCATGTTTCTCATGTATACTATATGTATATGTATAAAGTTATACAGTACATGTGTACGAGCTTTGGCAATGCAGCATACGTTTTGTCATGCCAATAAAGCAATGTTGAATTGAATTTAATTGAACTGAGAGAGGGACAGAAGAATGGAGAGAGACAGAGAGATAGATTGAGAGAGAAAGATGCAGAGAGAGATGGATAGATAAAGATGGTTGGAAAAGTGAACAAGAGAAAGAGAAAAACGTAGGAGAGGTGAGAAAAGAGTTCATTAAATCACTTGGCATTTCCACATCAAAGATCCACTTAACACAAGCAACATCCAATATCGTAAGATTTAAGATTTAACAATTCTATATTTTATCACTGTCATTTGCTCTTGCATCACACTCTTCACCAACCACAAAAGGTTATATCCTCCAAGCACATGAAAGAAAATATGTGCCCCGCCTGTCTAAATGAGTCTGAAGTCACGAATTGTAATTTTAAGATACAGGCCTTTTTATAAAACAAAAGGTGCTCAAAAACATCTCCCCACTTTTCATTGTCAAGATAACTATATTAAGGTTAAAATTTTGCTATTTGAAGTTTAATTGCACCATGTAAATATTACCACTGTCCAAAACAAATGTAATTTTCTCAGGTTTTGAATTTTAAAAGATGGAGGGATGTCATATTTGAACATACCATATCTTGACAGCTGTTCAATATGTGTCTCTGCCCAAGAAATAATTTTAAAGTGTATCGTCTTGCCTTTTCACTGCCACCAAAGAAAATCTCAATTTTGAATTTTTTGGGTCACTGTGACTCAAATCTGGTCACATGTCCTTCTTCTCCCTCACACTTTTAACACCACACCTTTATATTCAACTTCTCCTTCTCAGTGACCTGACACAGCAACCTCCCACTAACCCCCCGACTGACTGCAGAAAATCCCACTATATTTTAAACCAATTTATAGTGGGCTTATTCAATCTTAACCCCTGCTAGCCGCCATTCCTTTACAAAATCTTTCCGGGATCTAACAACGCAAGTGCAAACATTTTTTTGTTCTTCCAGGTCATCAAAGGCCATGTTGGTGTTGTTGAAAGAGAGAGAGAGAGAAAGAGAGAGAGAGAGAGAGAGAGAGAGAGAGAGAGAGAGAGAGAGAGAGAGAATGAGATGGTGAGAGAGAGAGATGGTGAGAGAGAGAGAGAAACACACAAAAACACACCCACCCACCCATACCCACACACACACACACACACACACACACACTCTCTCTCTCTCTCTCACTCACCCACACACACACACACACACACACTCTCTCTCTCTCTCTCTCTCTCACTCACACACACACACACACACACACACACACACACACACACACACACACACACACACTCACTCCCCATCCTTGTCCTGGTCAGGTTTTAATAGAGCAGAGCCGGCGGTAAACAGAGCCAGATGCCCCTGCTCCATCTGGGGGCCAGAGAAAAGCCACACAGAGCACTGGCCTCACTTACAGGGATCTGTGTGTGTGTGTGTGTGTGTGTGTGTGTGTGTGTGTGTGTGTGTGTGTGTGTGTGTGTGGAGTCTGCATGTGTTTGGTATTTTCATGTATGCCTTACGTGTGTATGTGTATGTGTGTATGTGTGTATGTGTGTATGTGTGTATGTGTGTGTGTGCGTGCGTGCGTGTGCGTGGGTGTCTTCATATGATGATGTGTGTTATGTCTGCATGTATACGTGTAAGTGTGTCTGTTTGTGTGTGTTTGTTTGTGTGTGTGTGTTTGTTTGTTTGTGTGTATGTGTGCGCACGTGTGCATGGGTGTGTGTGTGTATTCATATGACTCACGTGTGTCTGCATGTATACAGTACATGTAAGTGTGTCTATGTACGTGTGTGTGTGTGTGTCCACGTACACATATCCATGTGTGTGTGTTTGCGCG
>CM059275.1:11847701-11852701 GCA_030347295.1 Setipinna tenuifilis
GCTTTACTTTCTAAACCTGTGATGTCCACCTCTGTCTGTGCTTCACCATCAGGGGCAAGCAGGCCGCCAAACAGACAGGAAAACAGACATAGCGAACCACTGGCAGACAGACAGACAGACAGGCAGAGAGATTGATTGATACCTGAATCTTCCATCTGGCGTAAGGCCTGTCGTCCATGGTGAAGTCTATGGAGTCGTCAGCCATGGCGGTGAGAGCAGGAACATCACAGTCCACTGCCTTGGAGCTCAGGAACGTGGCTCTGGTCTGCGTTTTCTCCCCGGGAACCCACTCTCCGTTCACATACTGCAGGTGGGGAGAGTGACACCATCAACAGAACACATCTCACACAGCACACAAAACGCCATCCTCCCCCCCCTGCTTCTCCCCCTTCCCCTGCCGACTGAGTCCATTGTCCCATTCCCACTCCACTCGAGGAGGATAATTGCCTGAAACAATAGAATCCTCCGCGGCCTTAAACGTGATGGAGGGCTGGGGAATCATTACACTCTCAGGGTGTCTTCAATTATTCAGCCTCTTTAATCCCAGAGCTAACATTTGGTGGGGACCAGGAAAGGGTTTTTTTTTCTTTTCCTTTTTCCTTTTTCTCTTTCTACTCTACTCTTTTCTTTTTCCAAGGACATTAAATGACACCTCATGATGGATTCAGAGCCACACACTCACGCTCAGGAGTGCTCGGAGGAGAGGAATAGTGTGATCATCAAATCAATTCTCTTTTACTCTGCATCGATGCACAATTTAAAGAAATATATACATAGAGAGCTTATCGCCGGGCGCTTGATGAATATTTTGCCAAGTCTTATTTATGCCTTCCCGAAAATGAGAATATAAATCAACAGCACCCACACACTGAGGTCTTAATGCATGAGAAAGTTGCGGGGAAAAAAAAAAGTAAAAAGAGGAGGAGGAGGGAAAAGAGAGAAAAAAATGAATGTCAAAGCCATTTCCTTTACACTGAACTGCTGTCCTCTGTGGGCAAGTACAGCGTTATGCACGAAGTAGTGGAGGTGGGTGCGGGGGCGGGGAAGATGGGGGGGAAGGTGGGGGGGGGGGGCTGAGCGGAAACACACTGAACGTATGACTAAGTGAGGATCCTGGCTATTTCCTTTCTTTTCCTTCCGATTTAATTGAAAGTAGACGATTCTCCAGGGGGGGGTGTGCAGATTTTAATTCCAAACAGGCAAAGACGGGGGAGTAGGAAAAATAGGGGGGTGGACTGAAGGCCTCCCTCATGATAATTCCTCTCTTGAGGGGTGGGTGGGTGGTTGAGTGTGTGTGTGTGTGTGTGTGTGTTTGGGGGGTGGTGGGGTTAGAGAAAAAGGAAGCATGAATGTCGGTAAACTACAGGCTCTCCATGGGATGCCCTTCTTTACAGCAATCCCCCCTTAGTCCCTCCCGACTGGGGAGGCAAATGCATGTCAGTGTGTGGTACCACATTAAAGCGGCTAAATGGCTTATCTCACAGCATCAGTTAACAGAATACTACCCCGTCAGGACTGCTGGAGCCACTAAAGACGGCAGCATGCGAACACACCGTATGTGAATACACACACACACACACACACAGACCTGTTAAAGGATGATGCCCTTTTATCTGAAGAGGACGCCTGCTGTTGTAATCTATACATGTTTTCTTTTCTATACGCTTATATAAGAGACATCAGTAATCTGCTGCCTCCTCACAGTCTGCGTCTACTGCTTTAAATATGCATTAGGCCAGATGGCAGGTACATATTAAAGGCTGCCTCGCAACAAGCAATAAAGCCTTGTTAATGGAACGCCTCGCTTTGCAGTTCAATTGGCATCTGTGTGACTAGTGTCATTACACGGGGCACGAGAGACATAAATGCAATGGCTATCGCAAACACAAATTAGGGACGGGCCATAGTCTAAGTTATTGCGGACGCAACATGGCAGGTTGAGAGAGATGCTGGCACAATGTACGCGAGTGTTATGCCTTTGATCACACAGACATACTAGGAGGTAGATTAGCTTCAGACATTATTCAGTGTCTTCTACAGTTAACTTGGGCTATGGGGGATAAAATAAGGCCTTTATGCGCTGCAGAGACAGATGCAAGTGTTATGGTAACACGCTGAAATAATTTAGTGACTGTGTAGTTTTAATGGTGCATTCCATTTGTCTTGGCAACTGAGTTTTCGAGGTCAGTCTGACCTTACCTCCACTAAAAACAACAAAACCTGAGTTGGATGTATCCTATTTGCCAAACTTGGATTGACCCTTGATAAAGAACACATGACGCTGAATTTCATGAGTAACGTGACCATAATAGTCACGTATTATCGACTAAAAAAAAACAGACAATGCACAATGCTGATGACAACACCAAACGTCATGACAAACATATAAATGGAAAATATTGTAGCATTTACTCAACGTGCCATCCTAAATTGTGAACTTGGGGTCCTCTATGCCGAGACTTGGGGAGGCACATGTTGTCACTTCCTGTTTTTCAACATGCAAAACTACTCGGAAACCAAGTTCTGACTGCAAATGGAGTGCACTGTAGGTCTGTGAGGTGCAGTGTCCTATAACCTCCCTCTCTCGAGGACTGGCACCAGCAACTGAGCTGACAGTCTGGTTTTTAGCCCATGCTGTAACACAGGTCTGTGGGTTTCAGCTAGGATAGATGCTTCACTGAGCCCTTCAGACACACAACACCACTGTGTCAGGGTCAGAAACAACTGGGAGTATCTTCCCATTGTGTCAAGGCATCTTTTATTATTCTCGATGGGCCTTTTGTTTCACAGCCAGCACAAAATCTTACCAACGGTAGACATAAACACAAGACAATTCAAGAGAAAACAAGAAAATTCATTTGGTCACAGGTGAAAATTTTGGCTAAGGGCTGAGGGGGTGTTTGTCTTACCATGAGCTTGGTGGCGTGGCAGCTGAGGTTGGGTGAGTCCAGGAAGCCCAGGCCAAAGACCCGTATGCTGCTGCAGTCATACGCACGGAAGTCACACAGGCCACTGTTCTCCAGGTCAGTCAGCTCCACCATCTGACCTAGAGACAGGAGTTTATGAGAAGAAGAGGAAGAGAAAGACAATGAGAAAATGAGAGAGACACATAGACAGAGAGAGAGACATAGACAGGGAGAGGGAGAGAGAGAGAGAGAAACAGACAGAGACAGAGACAGAGACAGGGGTGGGACAAAAACGAAGGTCTGTATTTTGTATTTTTATGTTTTAGTGTTCCATACTTCGGCAACACTATCTTCCTCTAAATGGCCAGGCCTATAAAGTGTGGTATACTGCACCACTGAACTGAACTGGGAGAGGGAATAGAGTGTGACATGATTGAGAAATAAATAAAATGGGAACTTGAGTCAGAGAAAATGAAAGAATAAAAAAGGAGAGAGACATGGAGAGAAAAGGCAAATTAAAAGTGATATGGATTGAAAGAGAGAGAGAGAGAGAGAGAGAGAGAGAGAGAGCAAGATGGACAAAGGGTTTATAAACAAATCAAACGGAGTAAAAAATGGCAGAAAAACAGAAAAGAGAATGATGAGGTAAATGGAGTGATATTAAAGAGAGTGACACATAGATACATGAGACCATTTACAAATGGGAGAGGAAGTGGGCGAGAGTGAGAGAAATTGAAATTATATGAAATACAAAGGATAAAAGTATGAAAGAGAAACACTTGGAAAGAGAGACAGAGAAAGAGTGGATAGGTGAAAGTGCAAGAGAATTTCATCATTAACACACATCGTCTCACACACACCTCCTGTCAAGGAGATCAAATCCTAATGAGACTCACTTTCTTGCTAAAACAAAAACGAAGAAAAGAAAAGAAAAATGAAAAGAAAAGCTGTCTCGTGAGATTTTTTTTTTTTGCGCTCCCTGGATAATTCTTCTTACACTCCAACAACACCTCTGAAAAACGACATCTGCTTTCACTGTCGGTCGTGTTCCATGCTGAATACAGAACATCCTTACATCTCTTCACACCTCCAATAACAACCATTCACCAAGGCTTTCAATGATGAAGCCAACAACAACATGATGGGTGCCCCGTGCCAGACAACAGAGCCCTGAATGGGGAACGCGTCAGGACCTTGACACAGCGTCAGCTGTGATCTGCACTCAGCCCCTACTACAGAGAAAACCAGCGTTGTGCCCGGGGATAAGGATGTTTAAGAGAGCAAGGCAAAAAAAAACCAAAAAAAAAAAACCATCCGTTATCCTTTTCAAGCAACAGGGAAAAAATGGAGACTAGTGGAAAAACAGATTAAAGCCTCCAAAAGATGAGAAAGTGGAAGTAAAAATCGTTCAAAGAGATGTGTGCTGTGATTCAAGGGTATCTTGGAATAATGAGTAGCAGGGGTTGGGGGGTGGGGGGGGGGGCGGGGGCATGCAGATAACGTGAAGATAACGCACACTGCACATTAAAACACGCCACTAGCTCTGCAGAGTGGCGGAGAGGGACTTACAACAACATCACTGCCGCCGCTAACAAACAGTCTGACAAAACCGCGCATGGCAATAAATCAACGGCGTGTTTTCAGAAGGGACGCAGACTACCGCTGACCTTGCATCCCGTCTCCAGGAGACCATTAGCACGCTCGCTAGATGGTGCGCAGCAATTAGCAGCAGGATTTTTGCAATTTCTCCCTTAATTAGGACCCCCCACCCCCCCCCCCACACACACACACACACACACCCACCACCACCATTTGCCTGCACCAGGTTTGCATTATGCACTGTGCAAATTAGACCCTAAACAGAGGTTACTACAACTTATGATCTGCCGCCGGGCAACAGCAGAAGATTCAGGGGGGCTGCGACAGATTGGGTGCTTCCACAGTCGGCCAACGCTGGTCATAATGAATACCCGTCGCTGCCCAGCCCAGCCTTCGCTTGGACCTCCTTAAATCGGCCATTTTAAATTTCAAATGCGCTTCCAGCCCAGCCACTCCTGCTTCTCCTTGGAGACAATACCACTTAATTCACATCTC
>CM059275.1:11857701-11867701 GCA_030347295.1 Setipinna tenuifilis
ACTCTATTCGTATTGACAAAAAGTTGTCTTGCCAAACCAGTAGTCCAGTTTTTAGTGCTATTATTCTGTCTTTCTAAAGGCAAAGTGCAGTAACTACATGGACATAGACACTGAATATAAAAAGTGTCTTTTAACGTTGACATACTACCCAGTCAAACATGTACGTATAATAGTGGTAATGCTTTTATATACATTCTTAATAGCACAAAGTAAGCAGCAATTAAGTCACAAAACAAAAGCTTTGTAGGGCAGTACTGATTCATGAAATAACTAGACAGCAATATGGATCAATTTTAAAGCTTGTGAAGAACTACATTTCTACACTACATTTTACAGACAACAATAAACTACAGCCCATACCATAATCATCATAATGTATGTAGCAGCACTAACTATCTTTCCCCTGATATTGCTGTATCTGATTATTGGACTAGTTATGTATGTTATCTGTCAGATTGGTGCATCCCTACCTGCACTTTGAGCTACATCTTGTATGAACTGTGCTATACAAATACAGTTTATAATTAGAATTATTATTATTATTATTTATTATTATTATTCGTAGGGGTACTTACTGATGGGTATACTGCAGTCGTAGAAGCTGTTTCCTGGGTAACACTGGCACCCAGATTCAGTACAGAGCCCATTGCCACTGCAGAGGTTTGGGCATCGCAGGGCAGTGACCACATCGCCAGCCCCTGCCGAGGCCCCACCACTGTCCCCACCACCGCCGAGCTGCAATGCCCGCAGCGTCCTGTTCCGCAGCAGACGGCGCTCGCACTCGTTCTCCAGGAAGGGCAGCAGCGCGTCCTCCCAAGCCAGGTCGTCCTTCAGCTGCAGGTCCTGGATGCACAGGTCCACGGCCTCGTCCAGGCGCCGGTCCAGCAGCCCACGGCACGCCGCGCCCACCGTGGAGTTGGCCAGGGCCGTCTGGCACAGCTCCAGGGCCTTGGCCGACGTCAGGCCGCTCGGGGTGGGCCACACGGGCTGGGGCACCGGTCGGCTCTCCGACAGGTGGTCGTCCGGGAAGAAGTAGGCAAAGTTCTCCAGGTCGGCCTGGCTCAGGCTCTGGAAGGCCAGAACGGGCTGAAACTCCGGTTCCGGATAGCGGCGGTCCGTGTTTGGAGGGAAGTCGTACAGGTTCTGCCTCTTTGCTCTCCTGTCATTGGGCCTTGGAGCTGCTGACCCAGGGGATCCAGAGTCTGTGTTATTGGGTGATGGTTTGGTCACAGCTGATCTCACCAGTCGCTTTTCCCTCCCCAGGGACCACGCGCCATTTTGGTCTGGCGCTGTCTGGGAGGAGACGTGCCGTTTGAGGACACTTTGCTCATGTCCCGTTTCGTACGTGTGTGTGTGCTCTGCGGTGGTGTCTCTGAACGGGAAAAGAGATGTGTAATCCGTGCTGTCATGGTCCTGGCAGACGGATGAGGGGACCTGGTTGAACAGGAAGTCTGCGGTGCTCATCCCATGGAGTGACGTTCCGTAGCCCCTCTGACAGCGGCAGAAATGTTTCTTCATATCGCCCTCCAATGCGGACGGCGTGCTGTCAAATAAGCTCTCCCCTGGCGCTATCCTATGGCAGGACGAGAGGGATAAAACAGCCAGATATAAATATGCCGAGCAAATTGAACTATCACTTTAGCCTTTCCAGTTAAGCCCTGACACATCACGTCTTAGAAAGGATTTAGGATTTGATAAAGGTTAGCCATTCGATTAATTCCATTTTTTCTTTCAAACAGAAGGAAACAAAACCATCTCTCTAACCATATATATATGAGAGGATTTATATATATACTGTATATATATATATATATATAAATCCTCTCATCAGGCCTTTTCAACATATATATACACTACTGTTGAAAAAGCCTCATTTTGATGACAGCTTGTAAGAGCTTCCATTAAAGGCAAGATGGGGACAAAAACCTCACTGACAAAAGTGGAGTCATTAGCAATGGAGTCACTCTCATTAGCCATAATGGAGAACATGAATAATAATCCAGGTGATACTAGATGCCATTAGCTGTGGAAATGGTATCGGTGCATACACAAACAGGCTATTAGTGTTTGATAAAAAGGTTCTGCCATTAACCAAGGAAGGGAAGGGTAGAGTACCTGGAGTGAGGTCCCTTACTAGCCACCTCACCACAGTCGATGCTAATCTGAAGAGATGCTAGCAGTATCTGTGTCTAAAAACCTCAGACTCAGCCAAAAGGCTGCCCAATAGTTGTCACTCCTAGCATGTACTGTAACTACAATATGCGTCATTCATTTTGACAGATTTAACAGAAGCACACATTTAATTACCTGTCGTTGAGCAGATGCTTTCTATCAAGAGCAACTAACAGGGAGTGAACGAGCTACGGGGAGGACAGTCCCCCTGCAGCAACTAGGCGTTGAGTGCCTTGTACAATGGAAACCAAACTGCAACCGTTTGGGGTTCCTTTTGGTAAGTCCTGTTCACTGACCACTAGACCACCATCACCACTACCTCACCTTAGATATGCAAAGTTTTGCAAGAAGCAAAGGTGTCAATTCCGTAAAAACCCTGCCACGTTTCCCTTCTAACACTGGTTACTTCACTGAATATCTGATCTACCGGTCTTGAGTGCTCATTACGATCAGCTGATTTAGAGCTGCTTGGATCAAATTTGTGGCAGGGTTTTTATTTTCTGAAACTGGGATTGACACCTTTGGTAAGGAGTCACGTATGAAGAGTCCCTACCAACCCCCCCTGCCCCCCCCCACCCCATGGTCATTACAGACGGGGATCCAGCTCAATCACCTCCAGGTGTCGATGAAGCGCTGGGGGTCAGCGCTGGCGAGGGCGGAGCCATCAGGTCCGTGCAGGTCGTTGTGGCCATTCCGGTCGAAGGTTCCGCAGAGGCCGCGGGTGCGGTTCAGGTCGGACCCGGGAGCCCTTAGAGTCAGGCTCATTCCCCAGTCGCTCACATCCGCACGCACAAACGCCCCCGAGGGGAAGAGGATCTGGAGGAGAAGGACACCACAGTCACAGGCCATGAGACGGCTTACAAGCTTCCCTGTCCACACACACACACACACACACACACACACACACACACACTTCAACACTGTACACATACACACTCAAACAGTTATGTAGGCCAAGATGCACAAACACACACAGACACAAAAACACACACACAGACACACACACACACACACACACAGACAGACACACACCCTGCCCAAGGGTCCAGGGGGATCTGTTAAAACCACTCATGGAGGTGCTGAGACAGGACTGAGCAATATTCTCTGTTCTGAAGATAAGATGTTCACAGCGGGATGTCTTATTCACTGAGATGAGATATCACAGTGTGATAGTGCATATGTGTCCTATATATATATATATATATATATATATATATATATATATATATATATATAAAATACAGTATGTGCCAAAGAACCATGCGCTTTCAAAAGATATAGCGTCTGAAGATAGCCTGAAGCGGTCAAATGAGTTTATTCTTTTATTACAAAGTACGAATGAGAGTGGAAATGGGCTTTTATTCCTGGATATGGCCAGGTGGACCATATGCCCTGTGAAGACCATCACTTTTGTCCTCCCCTCAAAGCAATAGTGCTTTAAGCTTTAAGAGCAGAATTAGTGGGCAACTTGTACAAAAAGAGAGGTTACTTTAGAGTTTTACTCGGTGTTCAACACACAGAGAGATATACACATGCGTACGCACAAATACAGTGCATGTAAGTTTTTGTTATAAAATGACAAAAAAACTGATTAGCAAAGGAGCAAGATTTGTTTTGAGGCCTACTGTGAGTACCTCCTTATTTGTTATCTACAGTGTCAGGAAATATAAAATTACTGTGATATATAGAAGAAATGCTTCCATTAAAAACCCAGCAGAACTGCAGTCTGTGTGGAGTTGCCTGGTGTCTCTTACAGTGAGCGTGAGCGTGCCGTGGATGTCGACATGGCTGTAAATAATTTAGCTGTCATAACACACCATGCCTGAGGTCATTCATCTCCATGTTTCGGTCCAAACTAATTCGCCTCATCTGCGGAGTCTGCAAAGGGCACGTGGGAAGCCCACTGGCAGAGGAACAGCTCCCTTTCCACGCAGACAAGAGACACGCTTCGCTGTCCATCGTAATCCACATAGTAAACACACGCAAGGTACCAATGCGCAGATGCTAGTGCTTCCATTAAAACAAGAGGATACTGTACTCATGGCCTTTGAAGAGGATTATTTTGGAGGTGATTTCACTGCAGTCAATTATGTTGTTTTGGTGTCCATCTTTGGTGTGATTTTAAATGACTGTACATTCACATGTGCACACACACACACACACACACACATATATATATAAACACACATAAATGCACACATTCTCTCTCTCTTTCCCCCATACACATATGTCTAATGCATGTACTCACACATAGGTGAAGGCAGACACAGACATACATACAGTACACACACACACACACACACAGAGATGAAAAAGGCAGCCCATACCGTGACTTTCCTCCCCTGGTGTGACTCGTGGATTTTAACCTGTGGGGGCGTGGTCTTAGACAGGCTTTTGATGGACAGGTGTGGCCTTGTCTCCTGCAGCTGTCCGTTACACATGTCAAAGGTCACCAGGTCGTTGCCCTCACGGGCGGCCACACCACAGCTGCAGGCCACGGCGTAATGGCGGCTTCCGCAGTCCCACTGCCGGGCCTGCACCTCGAAATGCCGACTCAGACTCCGGTACAGGACAAACGTGCCTGTCTGGTGGTTGTCATACCGCCTGAGAAAAATGGGCAGGATTTTTTTATTTCATTTTATTTTATTTGACCTTTGTATATGGAGAGAGAGAGAAAGACAGACAGACAGACAGACGGACAGACAGACAGAGACAGAGAGAGGCAGAGAAAGAGACAAATAGAGAAAGACAGAGAGAGTGTGTGTCAGAGACAGAGGGTGAAAGACAAAAGCTATTAATATCAGCTCCAGGATCATTTGAATGGATGTGCTGGGTGCTATGGGACCTGGTTTAACATTTTTTCTTGACATTTATCATCTTTCTGTGCAATTACTCTATTTTGTCTTGTCTGGCCTCTGCAGACACCTTTTGTGTGAGAGGTTGTGCGTGTGTGTGTGTGTGTGAGAGAGAGAGAGAGAGAGAGAGAGAGAGAGAGAGAGAGAGAAGTACTGAAGACAGAGAGACAGACAGAAGGAGAAAAAGAAAGAGACAAGGAGAGAGAGCAAGAGAGAGGCGAACAGAAAGAGGGACAGACAGATAGAAAGACAGAAAGAAAGACAGAGAGGGGCAGGGAGGGAGGGAGGGAGAGAGAGAGAGCGAGAGTGAGAATATGACTGTGTCTTGGAGACAGTGATCAAATTTTAAAGCCCCCTCACAATGAGATGGGGAGGATGAATGATATGTTCACCCAAAACAGAACTATGATGGATTAGCAGGAGCTTCGCTGAACCAGTTCCTTTTGACATATGCTCAAGGTACACTGTAAAAAACATATTGGCTGATTTGTACACAAAACCTGAACTGTTGTGTGTTCCTGCTCGACATCTTTGTCCACTGTGGAAATAGCTATGGCATGGGTTCAGCAATTTTTTTTTTTTTACCTCTTCCATCCTGCTGATTACTGTGATTACTGTGCTCACATGCTGCAATGCCAAACTGCTTCCTAAATTGCTCCATTAACTAATACTGGACACCAGGCACCAGGGCTACGAAAAACACTGGAAACGCACTGTGTGTCCACATTAGACACTGTGAGCTACACTGTGAGCTACTGTGAGCTACACTGACATTTCAAGCTTTTCTCTTCCTATGAGGAGATTATAGTCACAATTTGACTAGCTTGAACATAGCAAACAAAAAAACCTCACAGTGTACATGTGCCGCCATGTTGGTGGAATGCAATGGAAGAATTCATCTGTAATGCATGTAGGTTGCTGGCCGTGAAATGTGTTGAGTGCCATGTTGGATGTGTCAAATCCACAATAAAGTCTGGCACCTCAAACAGCCTTTTTAGCAGGTGAGACACCACACCAAGTTAGCAGCAATTAGCCAATCAAATCCAAACCCCAGAATACCCCTGCAGATAGTAGCAAGGGTGAACCAAATGGGCTAGTAGCAAAACCTAACCAAAGCTAAATGGCTAAGCAGGCCAGTAGAACTCACTTTTTTCATAAACACTAGCCAGATTTCCATTACGCAAATGGGTATTAGCTATGCACATCATCAATAATTTGGCTAAACAAAGTGCACATCAGTGGCCACATCTGAATAAGCACAGTGACGGTTTATGTTTATTGCAAGCATTTCCAGCTAAGATGTCTTATTCAAATGGTCAAAATGTGCACTGGAAAAAGTTGCATGGGAACACACATTGAGAGATGGGGTGATGGACCTTAGAGGAGGTCCGAACTCTGTGTGGCCTTCTAGTTACAAGTTCCACCCTGCTCTACTGCTCTGCACAGCACAAGATTAACACACTCACAGAGACACATAGAACAACATTAGTCAATACATTAGCAAGCAGCTGGTAAAACCTGCATACCCTTGTCCATGGGAACAAGTATAAGTAGGCCACAGACTTAGAACCCTGGACTTGCAAGCTGTGTGGCGTCAAGGGGGGGCAGTGAAGTGGTGCCAGGGAAGGCATACAGTCAATGGGTGGTGCTCACTTAACAATCTACCAATGTAAGGATGGCAATTACTAGATCTCCATTGTGCTAAAATGTGTGCATATTATTTTGAAGGAGACCACATAATTCCTAGAAATGAACTTCAGTAAATAATCCTAAGAAAAGTGAGTATTTCTCTTTCCTGAAATGTTTTCTGAACTAAAAAACTACCCAAGCATCACTGATCATTATAATTTACTTCAAGATGTCATGCTAAGCCAAGGGCCTGCTAATTACCAGTTTCGGTACTTCAGCACCAACCGGCACAGCACAAAATAACCACACAAACAGAGAGACACATGGAGGAACAGCAGAATGGTACACTAAATTGTTAGGCCCTCTTGACAGTTGACTTCAAAAAGGAAAATATTAACTGAAGAAAAAGAAACTTTGTAGGCCACTTGGCATTGAGTCATTTAGCAGTGGGGTCTGAACCCTAGGCTGTACTTAAAAGCACATCATTATTTGCACAGTGAAGTACAAGTCAATACATTGCAACCAGCTGGTAATTACCTACCTAACATTGTCCGTAGGGTCGGTTTATCCCCAGAGACATGACAGAGAGACAACATTTTTAATAAACCCTTTTGAAATGCCTGCAACAAACTTTCCAACTTTTTTTGTCTTTTGCTTGCCTTTAGCAGACAAACTCTTTTAGGGGAAAGTTTTCCCATCAGCGGCATTATACGGTCTAATCTGTGTTGTGTATTTGGCTAATTGATTGCAGCAGAAGCTTTAGGGAGTGACTTTAGGGGTGTCTTGGTGCTGTCAAGGACAGGTAGTCTGTGGAGAGGGGTGGGGTGGGGTAGGGTGAGGTCGGACACGGGCCATATGTTTTCTGCGACGGAAAGGAGGAGGGGACAAATGAGCGTGGTTATTGACGATGTGCTATATGAGGCTAATGGTATGGTGGATTTGACTTTCCAGAGCTGCGACACTGGGCTTAGTCAAACTGTGTGAGTGATTGAGAGAAACATAAATGTGGACGGGGGTGTGTGCATGTGTGTGTGCATGTCTGTGCATATATGGTGTGTGGTGGGGATTGTGTGTGTGTGTGTGTGTGTGCGTGTGCATGTGCGTGTGTGTTAGAGGTTGTGGTGGTGAGAGGTTGGGTTGGGTGCAAGTTTGTGTGTGTGTGTGTGTGTGTGTGTGTGTGTGTGTGTGTGCACGTGTGCATATATGGTGTGTGGGTGTGTGTGTGTGTGTGTGTGTGTGGAGTGCAACGATGTGTGGAGTCCCCTGTAGTGTTCTGGGCGTCACAGCCATTACCTGCCATCAAATGTAATGATGTGTGGATCAGTCAGAGGATGATGAATGAATTGTATGTGTGTGTGTGTGTGTTTGTGTGTGTGTGTGTGCGTGTGTCTGCGTGTATATGTGTGTGCAGGAATGTTTGTGTGTATATAGGAGTGTGTGTGTGTATGTGCTTGTGTGTATGTATGTATGTGTGCTCCTTGGTGGTCGCTGACTGTGCTGTTACCTGCCATCAAACGTAATGACGTGTGGATCTGTCAGAGAGTAGCAGGTGGCGGTGGGAACGTCCTGAACCGTGACCTGTGAGGAACACACAAACAGAGCTTAGCTTGTGCTGATTAAAAAGCAGGCAGCAGCACAGCCAGCCCCCCTCTGGGTCCTGATTAAAGGGCAGACAGCGCCAGGCAGCCCGCCGGAGCCTTTCTTTGTGTTTACACTAAAACAAAGATGGAGGCCACTGACACACAGTTAACACACACCCATACACACACACACACCGCCTTGTTGTCAACTCTAAAGGGGCTTTAACGACTGTCTGTCAGCCCCTAGCAGATCTGAGTTACTGCATCCAAATCCTCTGGCTTTACATACAGGCCTGTTAGTAGCACGCTTAGGTGGATATTAGTTTTATTTGCACTTTTAACTCAAACCTTTAGCTTTGTTTTTTGGGCTACATTGGAAGTGGTATATGTTCTGCTTTGAAATGTGTTTCAACAGGAATCCTGTAATTCTGCTTCCAGTTAAAGCATTCCTTCTCTATTAAAGCCACTGCAGCATAAAGCCAGTTTCAGGCCCTCTGGTATGTGGATGCTCAACATGTAATGTTTAGCAACAAATATCCTCACTAAATAGACACTTAGGTAATTATGATCATTAGCAGACTGCTGGGGGTGTTAATTGGACTGTCCTGTGCCTACTGTAGGTATGAGGTAAAGTTCGTTAATTAAAAAAAAAAAATCCTTGGTTGTTAGTTTTACAAGTGAACTATGGAAAAGAGAAGACATACTATCATAGTCCATGTGTCTTAGTGAATTTAGCAGGAACTTCGTCTACATCACTTAGAGACACTCTGTAGCTCATTTTCATAGCTTAAGTGTTAATTTCCTCTCATCTACCCATCAGAACAGGTTCACCCATATTCACCTTCTGCTCACAACATGTGTAAGTACAACAATACACTGGCACAGTTATCTTGAGGACCTATACTGAGTTCAGTTCTGTTCACATTCAGATCTGTTCATTAACTCCAGGACCCACACTGAGTTCAGTTCTTTTTATACACAGGTCTGTTCGCAAACCTAGCATAACTAAATATCAGAAGCAGAATCTGGATAGCTTCATTCACCAGATGCACAGTGCACACAACATTTTGTCCTGGTGATATAGAACATAGCAGAATATAACAAAGTAAGTAATAATGAGTGTTCATATGTTCACACTTCACAAACCTAGCTGATCTCTACATCACAATTCAAATCTGGATTGCTACATTCACCAAACATACAGTGAAGGCTACAAAAGAGTTTGACTTGATAATACAGCACCGAGAAATGATGGTAGTTTATGACAGACTGGCACACTAGTAATAAGTCACGGTGTGGGGGGTGAGTAATGGAGCGTACACATGCCCACTGACCTTGAGGGGTTCAGGCCTATAGCTCCTCCAGAGACGTGGGCTGCTCCGTGTAGGCTGTGGCGTGACTAGGCTCGCCCGGTTTCCGTCGCGGGTGAAGTCAGTGGTGGCAGTGAGCAGCAGGGTGCCCTGGGCACAGCCGTCCGGGCCGCACGCCGTTGGCAGAAGCTCCAGCTGGCACGACGAGAGAGCCACGTTAGCGGCCTCCTGGACTCGGCTATCTGGGACAGTTAGCATTAGCGTTAGCATGGAACTAAGAACAGGCAGAACTTAACAGTATGTGTCAAGCTAATAACATGTCAAAACTGTACAACTATTTAGCCAGGTAGGAGTGTGAAATGACTTCTGTCAACTGCACAGGTAGAACCTGGTGATGTGGAATATTTGGCATTTATAGCTTCTGATGGCATCATTGCCAATAGTATGTAGAAAG
>CM059275.1:11872701-11877701 GCA_030347295.1 Setipinna tenuifilis
TGTTGAACTGCTCCTGTGCCTGCTAAGTGTGTGTGTGTGTGTGTGTGTGTGTGTGTGTGTGTGTGTGTGTGTGTGTGTGTGTATGAGCGTGTGAGATGAGGAACCATTAAACACAGGGCACACACAAAATGGAACAGTAAAGGCATCTTAACTTCTTGCTACTGACACAACTCTAAGACAGATCCAACCCTGACCTGGCCCTGATTTGGCAGCATCATCCCAAATTTGGGCTCCAAGTCTCTTACCCGCCACTACTCCCTGAGCCCTCTTGATGGTACTTGTGTATTTTGGCTGCTTACCTTTGCATACTCCATTAAGCTCAATCTGTCCTGGTGGGCATATCCTGGGTGGGGACTCTGTAATGACTGAGCAGAGAGCAGAGATTGTATCAGAATCACTTATAACGCCCAAATGATTTTCAAACTATCCATACACACTTTACTTTACGAGGTCTAAATATCCACTTCGCTTCACACAGACAACACACACACACGCGCGCACACTCACCACATACACTTTACAGACAAAACACACACATACAGACAAAACATCCACTTACTGTACTATACCCATACACTTGATGTTGTAAAGGTGATACTCTACTTTAGATAGACAAGACACACACTTGCTTTAGATGAACAGCATACACAATTACCAAACATACTTTACAGACAAAAAATGTACTTATTGTACATATACTTTATGTTATGCATATGACATACTACTTTGGAAACATAAGAGACACACATTTCACACACATTTCTTTACACAGAATAGACACAATTTTACACACACAAACAAACAAACAAACAAACACACACACACACACACACACACACACACACACACACACACACACACACACACACACACACACACACACTTCACAGATGACAATTCGACACTCTACCACGTCACACGTATGACACACACTTAATAATTTATGCTACAAATAACAGATGTAAGTCCTCGCCAAATCTCACTGGGAGACATTCCAAGGCTTTCTATAGCAGTGGCTCTTATACAACCACTGAACTGAGATCAGTAGGGCATCTAACAATGCAACCATCTGTTAACCTGATGCTGCACAACTTGATCCAACAGCAAGTTGTAGGAGGAGAAAGTTGTAATGTACCACAACTGTCGATCTCCACATAAAAGACTGGGCAAGTGTACTTCATATTAAGCGACTCCGACTGTGTGATTCAGATGTTACATCAGAGACTGTGAATAACACCCACACGGCTCTTGCCAGCCGGAGAACAGCCCGTTGCTTCAGAGTTCAGACATCTCCATAGAAATCTCTCTCTTCTTGCTCAGACAATGTGTTGGAAGGGAAGGAAATGCCTGGGAAACCTGAATTGTAAAAATCTAAAACTAGACTCAGAGAAACAGACTGAGGTTGTGCCAGTGCCTCTCCTCCTCCCAGTCGCAAAGGCCTGGATGCCGCCGCGTCTCACTCCCCAGATTTGCATTTGTTATTGTGGCCACGGGCCCTTGGCAACCGTAGAGGAGTCCTTTTTCTTGCACGTGTTTGTTTTTGTTCTTTAATTCAATTCCCGTTCTGTTTATTTGCGGAGCGCCATTACCGCGGCATATCGTCTTTATGCACATTCCAGAAGACAAGGCGTAAGGCCCCAGGAACAAGCACACTGGCTACGGCTGTAATAAACATCACTATTTAGTAAAACAGAGTCGATCCAAGCTTTTAGGGGTAGGGGATGAGGTGGGGGGGTTTGCCCTGACTGAATTAGGAACGAGCACATTGTTGTTGTTGTTGTTGTTGTTGCTGTTATTGTTGTTGTTTATTAAAATCACTGACAACCTTCACTAAATTTTACTACTCTTGCTTTTGTGTGTTAGTGCAGTTTAGTTGACTTTTCACCAGGGATGGAAATACGCACCAGCCACCAGCCACATGCTGGTAAAATATGGTAAGGTAAGTGGCTGGTAAATTTTGGACACAAAATAATAATTTACTATTGAGCAGCTGGTGAATTTTACCATTTATCTATCAGTGGCTGGTTAAAGTTCATATTTTTGTAAAGCTAATTTTCCACCCCTCCTCTTCTCTTCAGTGAGCAGCCTCCTCCCCACATTGTGCACAGACAGACAGGACCTCTACCTTTAGTGCAGAAAGCCATGCAACCCATTTGCACAGGAAGTGCCCTAAGGTTAGTGCAATGTACGCTTAGTCCCATGCACCCTTGTCCATAGGGAGGGACCTTCATTAAGTGCAGTGTTCCATGCACTTTTGTGTAAAGGAAGGAAAATTACCGCTAATGCAGTGTCTCATGCACACAGGTAGGACCATTAACTTTGAGTACTTTGAAGGGCACTTAAGAAAACTAATATATTATTTTCTGATGATGATGCTGATGATGATTATTATTATTATTGTTATTATTATTATTATTATAGCCTTTAGCACAGGAAACTACTGCTAATGCAGTATACACACTTGGGCACAGGTAGGACCATTAACTTTGAGTACTTCGAAAGGCACTTAAGAAAACTAATATATTATTTTCTGATGATGATTATTATTATTATTATTAATATTTTTATTATTATTACTGTTCTAACCTTTAGCACAGTATCCCATGCACCCTTGCGTGGGCTGCAGGAAGTAGAGCAGGAAGTCGCCGCAGTTGCGCACGGAGATGGGGATGCGGAAGAGGCAGCAGTCCTTGGTGCTGCCGTGGAAGAACTGCCAGGTGGCGCAGGCCGAGAGCTGCCGCACCTCCCCTGGCTTGGGCAGGGAGCTGTCCTTCAGAGAGAGCCACACCGGCGCCTGGGTGCCACAGCGGTTCATCTGGAAGGAGAGAGAGGGAAGAGGAGAGGGAGAGGAAAGGATGGGGTGGGAGGAGGAGGAAGGGATAGAGAGGGAGAGGGGGAATAAGAAAACAGAAACAGAGAGACAGGAAGAGGGGAAGAGAAACAGATTGTGTGTCAGTATGTGGAGGACACAGATGCAGACAGACAGACAGATAGAAAAACAGACACACACACACACACACACACGAACACACACACACACACACACACACACACACACACACAAACAGGAAGAGAGTGAGAAAGTGAGAGTAAGAGAGAGCAATACAAAGACAGAGAAAGACAAAAAGAGAAAGATTTTTCACTTGGCACTGTAATTTCATCAAATGCATTTAAAATGGGTTAGGATAATCACTTTCTGATGAATGTTTCTAATGAACCAATTGAGTCGTCAGTCATTAGACCGTGGGATTTGGGAAGCACTTTGAGACACTGTCTGATTATAGAGGAGCTGCAAAAATAAAGTTTAACTGAATGAAAAGTTAAATCAACTGATCATTAAAAACTATCCAAAAATTACCCAAAAACCTTATAAAAAAGATAAATTCACTGATGGGGTGAGTGTAATGGCTAATGCACACCCCACACTTCCTGATTTAAAACAACACTAAGTAGTTTTTTCAACCTTAAAATAATGTTTCTCAAAATTGTTTCAGTGGTTCATCAACTTGTGCATAAAGGGCACTTCTAAAATTCACTTTGCCAGTCTGCATGGGCTATACCTCTACTGAGTGACAATTTCGCTTCCAACCTGTAGGGCAACCGAAGACAAAAAAACTACTTAGTGTTGCTTTAAGCAGCATGAGTGTTGAGTGTGGATGCCAGTGTACCTCCACACAGCTGGTATGTATCTATGCTGGCTTGTTGTTAATAGTAATAGTGACCAGCATCTCTGTTGGTTTGTCTTTAATAGTGATAGTGATAGTGAGTGTGGATGCCAGTGTACTACCTCCACACAGCTGGTGGGCATCTCTGCTGGCTTGTTGTTGATGGTGAAACGGTACCATCCTGCCGGGAGCGAGTGGTCACATATGAGGTCCTGAATGGCCGTGTTCTGCAGCTCCGTCGAGTCAAAGTCGACGCTTCTGTACGGGTTACGCAGGATCCGATACCTGCTGGGGTAACACTCGGGCGCTGGGGGACCAGAGAGAGAGAGAGAGAGCGATGGAGATATGAGAGAGTGAGAGGATCAGCATTTACGTTCTGACCTTTCGTTCATAATAGAGGTCAATTTCATCAGATGAAAAGGTGGGGGGAAAAAAAAGGTCGGAATCTGTGTCGTAACACTGACTTCAACACGCAAGTCAGTTCACTGAGAGCGAGGAATGAGGGTCAACGCAACCTTCAGATCGGGGGGACAAATGTGTGGGAGAAAGAAGGGTAAAAATAACATACACCTCGGTGTCACCCTGCCTAATGCTAAACGTCTCGCTCCAAAGGTCAGTAGAGGAAGTGATGCATGACTGACCGCCCGCACACTTCACAGCTCAACAGCCGGCCAGAAATAGACCGATGACTTTTAAAGCAAGCCCCCTTCTAATCCCATGTCATTTCCAATGCTGAGGTACACCTATGCAAAAAACACACACATGCACCCACCCACAGACACACACACACCCATACCCACACACACACACACTTTCTTTCAGATGAGGTGTGAGACCAACTGGGTCAAAAGCCAGGCTCTAATTGTTCACAGAAGAAAGACCTGTCCTCCAGGCATGGGTCTATTCTGCCAGATAATGCATTATGCATGCCGGTGCTTGCAGTGATATAAAAGGAAAATCATTTTCCTCCCCTCGTCCTATTATGCCTGTGACTCTCTGTTCCTTAATCATTGATGTGCAGGACGGAGTCCCCATTACAAATGAAGGGTTTGCAAGACTTGCAAGAGTGACCAAGTCTCCTTGTGCTCATGAGTCTCACCAATCAAAGGGTTCTTAATGTGTGAAAAGCAACTTGGGTTAAAAAAAATAAAAAAAAATGAAGAACCAAAGTTTTCATGTGAAAGAGCTCAGAACTAAAGTGCAGAGCAAGTGTCATTTGACCACCATGAGAAAGTGCGCTGGCCATTCCGGAGCTAATCCATGCGGCTCTGTGAAGAGGCGAGAGGGCTTAGATCTGACGGCCTTCGCCTGAGAGGAGGCCTGATGAAGTCATGT
>CM059275.1:11880201-11970201 GCA_030347295.1 Setipinna tenuifilis
AAAGTTAAGGTCCATGTCAGCCATTCAACATTAGTCAACCGAAGACTAATTGCATCGAGAAAAAGCACCGGTACTAGAGAGATTTGGATCTGTGAAGCACAAACATGTGCCTTTATGTAAGACCAGGTGAACCCAAACTTGAGCCGCCTTGCGAGACAATAAGACGACAAAGGTGAGTGATCCTGGAGAGCAGGCGCCAGACAACCCGTTACTGTCTTTGATCAAAATAAGTGTTTGTACTTTCGTGCCACGGTCCAGTGTTTCCCGGCGATGACGGACAGACACGCCAGATACGCTGTGAAGCCGGCCAACCCAACAGCTGCCACTTGAGCGTGAGTCTCCCCGTCAGTGGCCAAGGCACACAGCTGCTTCTAACTGCCCTTACTGCGTACAGCACCTCCCCTCCCCTCCGCTGGAATGAGGAATACAGATCACATACACCGCTGACATTTCAGCGCAGTTCAACCTGGGGGACACCTGCGTGCCCCTCGTTTTAATACTCCTCTCTTTACGACCCACATAAAGTCAAGGATAAAGTTTTAATGAGCAGTACTACTCGAAGTGCAGTGTCTGTGTAACTGGCTAAACGAACGAAGCTATTCGCTGCGACTCTGCCTTTGTCGTTGTACTTTACCTGCAAGTTCAATTAGATAGGTTAAGAAAATACCACAATACGCCAGTCGTATAAGTATAATGTGAACGCAAAGGCAGAATGATGACTCTTGTAGCTAACTAGAAGTGAGAATGGTGCACTTACAGCGCAGAGCCTTGTTTTGTAATCAAGAGGAGGATGATACGCGCATTTCTCAAATAAAAGGTCGACGGAGCAGTGACCTCAACACTGACACTGCATTCAACTCTAGCGAAGAGGGTGAATGCCTTTGGTCTGTCTTACTAATGATTTTACAACACATCTGCCAGAGAGGGGTGGGGAGCTCAAAGAAAGAGGAGGAGGGGGGGGGGGGGCAGAAAGAAAGAGTAGCTGCCTAAAGGAATGATGACAATGGCAACGTTTAACAAATTCAAGACCGACAGGGCTTTCTTCTCCCCTAATTTTTCCCAGCTGTAAACCTACCCATGGGACTACATCTAGAGGACCCAGATATTGGAAAATAATGAAAAATGCCTCAGAGGAATTGCAGTCATGATTTAGTCAAAATTATTTACTATATGCATTTGGACAGGAATGCTGACCTTTGTCACGCACAGAAAAACAAAAACATCCCAGCATATCTGCGTAACAAATATCCTACCCCTTTAAAAAGAGATATGCAGATCCCTAATCGCAGAGAAGTAAGTTAAGTCTTTGACCATCCACAGGTGTTTCTCTCATTAGTGAAATATGGGTTGCTATAGCCCTGAACGTTGATTTTGCAACAAACAAAAAAGGTACAAGGTAACAAAACAAAACGTTTGCGACAGTACCTGCATATGACTGGCTGGTATCAATTTGGCAAAGGTTCAACGTGATCGGATACTTCCAACAAAGTTTCCCTTAGTATAAAGCGGCGGTAAAACTTTTCTGCAGTGCAATGCCCTTATCAGAAACATGCACTGATAACAACTGTACTTACCCAACTGCGCAAACAGTTCCAGTGGCATCAAACACAAAATGAAAAGATATTCAGAAATCGACACGCGGGAATGCGTCCAAAGGACCTCCATATCTAAGGGAAAAAATCGGATTGCTTGGATTTATCCACGTATCCTCTGCAAGTACAAGCGGGCTGCAAATCCCATTTGATACTGTTTATTTAGGTTCTCTTCTCTCCTAGGGCTTCGGAAATGTGGAATAATGGTCATTCACTCAAGATCGGACGTCCTGCGTAAAACAGTGAACATTCCCATGCGAAGAACATACTTGAAGAAGTTTACGAATAGTTTCGGAGGCTTTGACCAACTTTTGGCATCACAGGCGTTCGTCTTGAGAAGGAGGAGGGGGGATGCCATTCTTGGGTCCCCAATTAACTTCGAGTAGGTGGGCCTTGAGGTCTAGGGAGGATGTCAGGAGGAATTTTGTTTGGGGGTAAATCAGCTTCCGACTGTGGATTACCACAAAGTGTCTCATGGTTATCTGCATAATATAATATAATATAATATAATATAATATAATATAATATAATATAATATAATATAATATAATATAATATAATATAATATAATATAACAATACAATACAACACAACACAATACTATATAATAGAATATATTATATTATATTATAATAACATGTAATTTGTACATCATTTATTTAACATTTATGACATTATACAAATTATTATTACTCCATCATGCTGAGTAATATAATGGTCTTAATGAGAGACGAAAACAAGCAGAAAATCAGAGATAATAATGATGTCTTTGCCATGTCTGTGTTGGCCTCAGCTGGACACCAGTTGACCAGCTGCTCTCCTAACCTACCCAAATCCACTCTAAGCCCCCATGCTGCTCTGCACACAAGAGTCATAACCCTTCGCCTCTCCTCTTGGCCACTTTCACCAGCTCTGAGCATGAACCCATCATTCGGACATTAATCCAGTGTGTGTGTGTGTGTGTGTGTGTGTGCGTGTGTGTGTGTGTGCGTGTGTGTGTGTGTGCGTGTGTGTGCTCTCTCATGTGTGTCCTAGGCAAGGAGAGGGGATTTACCAATTGGACTCTAAGGGCAGTGTATGGCTCAGCTGAAGGCTGTGCCCCATGATACAAGCCCCTGCTTCTATCTCATGCCTGGCCAGTGACCCCCACCCCCCCACCCTCCGCCCCCCGGCAACATGCACTCCCCACCCGCTGAAAACACACTCCCCAAGCTCTCCAACCATCTGCATGGTTGATCCTGAGGTCCTCTGCCCCCTCTTCCTGATCCCTGGAGGACTCTGGGTGGTCTGGCTGACCAAGCTCCCCCTGTCTTTGGCTGCAGTGTGATCACCCCTCAACTACCAGAGCGTAGCTGCCTGTTTACATGGATACTCACCCTCTCCACACTGGGGGTCAGAGCAGGTTTCATTTGGCTGAAGGGGTTTCGTTTTTGGAGATGAGTGATGCTTGCTGGCTGGATGCTGGATGGATTCAAGAAGTCAAAACCAAGATGGCAGGGTGGTGGAGGGTTGAGGGTGGTAGCAGGAGGATTCAGGAAGTCGAAACCAAGAGGCCAGGGTGGTGGGGGCGGTTGAGGGTGGCAGCAGGTGCATCTATGGATCCAGAGACAGACAGAACAACAGAACTGAAAACAGTTTCCAGTTTGGTTGCAATACCTGGACCAACTGCTTTGGGCAACTGTTGCGACATGTTATGCCCAGCATAATTAAGGTGGCTGGTCATCATTCCTGGCCAACATTAGCACTGTTGATGAGTGGAGTCAAGTGAGAGAGAAAGTGACAGGGAGGAAGAGAGAGAGAGAGAGAGAGAGAGAGGGAGAGAGAGAGAGATGTAAATGAGAGAGAAATGGAATAAATGAACGTTTTCTGATAATAAGACTACTTTTTGCACATCATCACTGAATCACTTTGCATGTTGGCCTATTTTTCATATTTGCCCAATTACCTGTGTTTCAGCGCTCCCTCATTATGGATAATGATAGAAACATCTCGTGACCTTTTAGCTATTTAAAAAGGAGACTGGGCATGAATAAAAAAACAAAGACACAAGCTCATCATTAACATTCAATATGCATGACTGCATTCTCTGTCTGATCACATGTTTCCTGTATCCTCTTTTCAACGCTTGCACCCCACCCCACCCCCCACACACACACACCTACTACAAACCTTCAGGACATTATAATACAAGCACTCTCATATTCACCCTGAAACTTTGAAGTCTCCTTGTAAGGACACATCCCCACCAGCATCACTCAAGACATGCACGACTTATCAAAGCTTCCGCTGTGTAACCTGCAACAAAACATGTACATTATACTACTTTGATCTGTGTTAATGATATACATTGAAAATAAATGGCCACAGCAGGCTTTGTATCATAATAATGAAGTTTGGCCAACAGGCATAAGCATTCTTAATTGTCACATGTTGTACTTTTTTTTTTCTTGGGAGTTGAACTTTTTACCTGAGAATAGACATAGAATCGACACTATTAAAGGCTAACAAATAGCAAGGAACTCACATAGCCACTGAAAACACGCCGAAGGTCATTTCTATTAAAACTACACAACAATCCAATTAGCCAAGACTTATATTGCATGTTTAAAATTTCATCCTATTTCTCTTAAGACCACAAGTGCCATCAGTTTCTTTTTTTTTCCAAGAGCGGAAAAGAAAAAAAAAATGGAGGAAATGGGATGAGAGCAAGTTGTGTGCGGTATTGATTATTCAAAGGCATTAAAGCAGATTAGACGTGGACTTTATTTATGTCCCTCAAATCAGCAGCTCTCTGCCTCCCAGAGGGCTCTCAGCAGACCTGCAGACTAACAAATCAGAGGAAATAAGGCACAGGCACACACACTCACACACACACACACACACACACACACACACACGCACACACAGCCAATGTGTGACCAGCCACAATTTTAGATAAAGCATGTAGCAAGTTTTAAATTGAATTGCAGTCCCTGTGGAGCACAGGTTTTGAAAGGGGTGTGTGTGTGTGTGTGGGGGGGGTTACTGCGAGGAAGGAAATGAGACTGAATTTGCACTGGTAGCGGGAGGCATGAATCGGGAGATATTCTGGGAACGCTGGGTAGGGTGCGAAGACTACATCAGTGACCTGTTGGCGTCCCCCCATCCAATTTGTTCAGACAGGCAGATCTTAAAGCAATTAATTACCTCTTGGCCGTCCCAGGCACATTCACACATTATTCATATATTCATGTCTTTCTGTGCATGTCTAAGCCAACTGTGCTCAGATCTGTGACTTCCAGTCTGTGTCACAGAGGCTATGGCAGGACCCAGACCATGGCAGAGGGGCTTAAGGCTCTCCCTGGTCACTTTGTGCTGACGTGATAATTGGAGTGTGGGAGTCATCTGTCTGATTTTGGGGCTAGTTGTGAAGGGGACCAACACAGGGACATGGATCTAAACTCTAGCAGTTGGTTGGAGAGTTTTACAGTCTGGTTATGGTAGCATCAATGCTTATCTCTCTCTCTGTTTGTGGATATATGTATGCTGTGTATGCAATGTGTGTGTGTGTATGTGCATGTGCGTGTGTGTGTGTGTGTGTGTGTGTGTGTCTATCCCTGGGTGGCGGAACCTCGGACACCCACAAATTAGGGAGGATACACAAATATAATCAGAAGCTATGTGACATCCTGTTGTACGCACAGTCCCACACACGCTGAGAGGAAAGGCTACTAAAGATGGGTTTAATACACACACACACACACACACACACACACACACACACACACACACACACGGAAGGCTATTAAGGATGACAACATCAAAGATAAACTTACTGGGTCTGAGATCCACAGAGGAAACAAGCCTTAAGGCTCCTAAGGGTTATTTTATTCATTCCTGGTGGCTTTAATGTATAGCACAGGTTCTCTGCTGTGCTTTGCTATGCGTGTTTTAATTAGCTAATAAAATTAGTTCCCCTACCTCTTCCTCTTCCTCTGTCTCTCTCTCTCTCACACACACACTCACACACAGACTCACACTCACACACACAGACATGTGCATGAAGCAGAACACAAACCACAATAAAGGGAGGTTTTGAAAATGAATAGATTACGAGTATAGTCTGCTTACTTTGTGCAAATTGCTACAGATGGGACACACTTCCTCTACCACACACCGTTTCTTGCCAAGTCCTCACTTTATTATGGTGTGACGACAATCTCAGGACAAATTATTACTCCATTTAGGCCTATTAGTTTGGATGTCTATTATATATATTACCCCATATGCCGCTAAGTACTAAGTTCCTAAGACAGAAACATCAAACGCTGTGTGAAGTACTGTGTGTGGTTGTAGCATCTATCTCTGGGCACATGTTCTGTTGGAGACAACTTTCATCCTATGGCTTTTGAAGTGACACAGGCCATGCAGAGAAACTCCTAAACAGACGAGCCGCTACTATCCAAACACGCCCTCGCCACACAGACGATTCGGGTAAGGGGTGACAGGCGGTGGTGTGCGTGTACTGTAGGTTTGCTAGCCTCCCCTCTGGGATGTTTTGCGGAGAGGTAGATGAAAAAGAAAACACAATACTGTACACGGGGGTGGCCAAACACAGAAATGTGTGTCTGTGGCATGCTGGGAGCCAGCCTGCGTCAGCCGACATCTTACTGTGTGATCGGTGGTCGTCTACGCCATAATGCCACTGGTGCACATAGCAGCATTAGAGCGTAATGTAATGTTGGAGGGCCATCACAGGCTTGTAGTTGTAACAAGCGCTGCTGCCATTGCGCTTTCTGTCAGGTAACATGTTTGTACATTACGCTCAGCTGGCAGAAGGCTCAGCGAACACCAGCAATTATCCCCCGACTCTCTCTGATGTACAGACCCCATGTCCAAAACACACAGCCACACCAGATGTTCATCCGCAGTGGAAAATATGAGATATCAAAAGCAAAGTGAAGAAAGCCTAAAAAGGAAAATCAAGACGAAAGGAAATATGGAGAAAGAAAGTAAATAAACATGTAACAGCACTGGTTGTTTTTTTCCTTCAACATGTTGATTTCGTTGACAGTGTAGTCAAGTGGTGGAGCTTAGAGTTCAGCTATGGCATGCCAGATATAGCAACCATTTTAGGCAAGAGAGAAAAAGAAAAGAACAACAACACTAAATTTGTGTGTGTGTGTGTGTGTGTGTGTGTGTGTATGTGACTTGAAGCACATGCATTGTGTGTGAGACCACAGAATGTGTGTGTGGCTTGCCTAACACATGTATTGTGTGTAAGAACATACGTGTGAGTGTACGTGTGTGTGTACATGTGTGTGTGTGTGTGTGTGTGTGTGTGTGTGTGTGTGTTTGTATGGCATTCCTGCAGGGAAGTCTGTGGGAGCTCCTTAGCGCTCCTTATAAAGCATTGCTCACATATGGCCAAACAGCATTAACTCACTGGCCTCCTGCTTTAACAGTTGCTTTACAGGGCTACGCGTAAACAAAGGGGAAGAAAGAGGGGAGGGAGAAAGAGAGATGCTGTTGTGTTCCCATATGCCATGTTAAACATTCCCAGACTCCCAGACTTCTCCTCTGCTTCCCACTTCTCCCTCTTCTTCTCCTTTCCTCCTCCACAGGAGTGGCCGAATTGCTGTGTCATCACCTTTGCTATCTCCACCGCTCCTGAGAAATGGTAGCTCCTCACTCTGCTGTCATGTGTCAGTGTTTAACACAGCTCTTTTATGGGGGGGAGAAAACATTATCTGAGGCCTTTGAAGTCTACCTATATTAAAAGAGAGGAGGACAGGGGAGAGAAGAGGAGGTGGTGGGGGGTGGGGGGGTAAGGGGAGGTGAGAGGGTGGGCTGTAGGATCTGAAGGAGCAGCAGGAGTGACTGGGACATTAAACTCTTCCAGATGTCACACACATCCACAGAGTGTGAGAACACAGAGGGGGCATGGTGGGAATGATGACAATAGGCATTTCTCCAGCACAGGGGCTTTGTATGTGTGTGCTGTGTATGTGTGTGTGAGTGTATGTGTATGTGTGTTTTTGGGTGGGGGATAGGAAGCTGGCACTGGTGTGTGTACTGACTGCACTGACCGTCCTTGTAGGATCTCCCTTAGGCTGCCAGGCCAGAGCAGTTTCTGTGTGTGTGTGTGTGTGTGTGTGTGTGTGTGTGTATTTGGGTGGTGGCGGTAAGGGTACCTCTTTCAGTCCGGGGCTGTTCCTGTGGGCTGGGATACTGTTACTGTAAGTGGCTGCTCCGTGCTGGGTGGCTGCACCACTAGGGTTGAGGTTTATTGGTTAACCACAGCATATTTAGAAGACAGGGACAAGGGCCTTTTTTTTAAAAACCAGCAAGATGCCTCTTACCACGAAAGAAGGGTTTAACAGATTGAGGTCACTGTCAGTGACTAAACAAAATATCATCTGATATGAACATTCATTCATCATCTTCATTTATGAAATAATTTTAGCTGACATGAGGCCATTTAATCAAGTGGTATCAGCATCATCAGCAAAACACAACCTTAGCCGACCCTACCATTATAAAGAAACTGTCTGCTTTAATGCTCTGATGTTGGTATCGTCACTCAATATTAATCTCATTTTTTTTATTCTGCATTCCTCAGGACTGACGCCATTGACGAAGTACAGAAGCTTTATGAAGTATGTGACCAGTAGGTCCATGAGCCACAATGTACACACACACAGACCCACACACACACACACAGACAGGTTGAAAGGGGTTGATTAGGGGGGCATTCCTGTAAACGTTCTCACCATGTGGGAAGTGCCCTGGGGTCCTGCAGTGGACAAACACCTAATGAAGCAGGGGCTGCCGTACGCCAGCGGAGAGCCGGGAAACTCAGAGAGACAAGTAGCCCCCCCACCCCCCACCCCCCACACACACACACATACACACACACACACACACACACACAAGTCTGTGCTGACTCATCTAATAGCAGAGTAATGACTTGCTGACACCAACTGATAAATAGACAGTATTTTGAGAAGTCTGGAACCAATTTTTTATTCTGCTAACAGTTCAATTTTATTTTTTGCTGCCAGCCCAGTTCAACCATTAGTATTGCCCAGTGTTCTGTCTGAGACCAGAAATAGCACAGGTGTGTTTGAGTGGGTTATTAGGAGGGCAGAGGCACTCACTGAGGTTGGAATATGGCTTCTCTTTTGGTCCTGGGCTCACTTGGAGCAGATAATGACAAAGTTGAAGAAACTATCATGTAATTGAATTTGATGGCAAGAACTTCCTGACAAAAATCTATAATCCAGCAGCCAGAACTGCTGTTATGTGTGACCGGCTTTCTTTCCACAGTGCAAACCATTTTTAGTTGTTTTTTTTTTTGCAGATCAAATGATTGTGTAACATCAAAGGATTGCACATCGATTACACTTTGAGGGTTTCAGGCAGTACCTGACCACTGGGGATCCAGTGTTGATGGATCTAGCTTTCAACTAGTCCTGACTGATCTGGTTTGTATCTACTGGACCAAAGGTGAGGAGACAGCACTGTTGTACCAGTGTGAGGGAGAAAGAATGAACACTCTACAGAATCTATGGTAAATGCTGGGAATATCAGATTTTAATATTATTATTGAACACATTTATTTTCCAGGATGTTCTTATACTAGACTCCCATGCCAACTCAAGCCAACTGAAGTTCCTAAGAAGATCAAAGAGTATTTGAGCTTCAATAGTTTCTTAGTGGTTTGTGCAACGATTTTTAAATGCTGAGTGTAAAAAAGCCAGCAGAGAATATTCTGGCATTTCTGTTCATCTTCAAGACAACATGTGAGGCCTTTTGTGTGAGACACCCAATGCCTGGGTGGGAAGGCAAGAACAAGCAAGTGTCAATATGCCCGAGAAGGATTGACGACTGCTGAGGGAGAGGACGAGTGTAGTGATGGGAATCAGATGAAGAGGGAGAGAGAGAAAGAGAGGGGTGAGAGAGGTAGAGAGAGAGAAAGAGAGAGAGAGAGAGAGAAAGAGAGGGGGGGAGTGGGAGAGGGAGAGAAAGAGAGGGAGGGGGACGTGGTTGAGAGGTTGGACAAGAGCTGGTGATGAATTGAGTTTCCTATTGAAAACACCATCCATTTTGTTTACCAGAGTTCCCAATGCCCACGGGCACTCTGACTTGCTCACTCTCTGACAAATAGAACAAGACCTTATCAGTGTGCTTGCATCTTCTTTTGTCTTTCTACTTTGAATGCTTAAGTAAACCTTTGAATTAAAAGAAAAAAAAAACAAATTTGCATTGCAAGAATACACCACAAAGAAGAAAATTTGCTCTGGTGTATCTTTAATTAGTAGTTGTGCACCTCAGAGCTAAGGGTTCATGGGCAAAGTCGGTAGAAAATTCACCACAAGGACACAGGAGACGTAAAAAAGGGCACGTCCAGACAGATTTCAGTGGCTGCCAGGACTGACACGGGGGTCAGCGGTCTTTAACCCTTGCAGTGCCCCTTCATTTAAGGCGCCACAGACCACCCGTCTCACAACAAAGACAGCAGCCATCAGTCAGCACACAGTCCACAGAACAGCACGCTTGTTTTTCATGGCTGTGTAGTAGCCAAGATGCCTCACGTGCACACACTGAACCAGCCCCACACGAGTCTCTGAGACTTCACATCAACAGCAATTCTACACCCCTTCCCCCCCAACCCCCTGCCCCCCCCCACCACCACCCCATTCAACACAAGCAGGTGTTATATTCCAGAATGGATATTTGATTTGTCCCTGGTGTGTGGGAGTGATAAGAGCTGGGACTCACACAGGGCTGTGCTGGGCTCCATTGTGGCTGGCGGGCTGACTGGCCGGCTGGCCGGCTGGCTGGCTGGCGGTGCGTCACCCTCTCAGATGTCCGTTGGACCAGTGGGCCGCTGTGTGGTGTGGCACCAGTATAAATGGGTGGATGGGAGATGAACAGTGAGGAGAGGAGAGGAAAGGAAAGGAGAGGACAGGAGAGGAATGAAGAGGATGGTGGAAGCAAAAGTAATATGGCAGACGCAGCATACAGGTGTGTGTGTGGAGATAAGGCCTGAAGTTATTCTCCATGTCCCATACACGGGGCTCTTTGATTGCTGGCAGCACAGAACAGGAGAGAAACAGGCCACAGTGAAAAATGGCACAAGATTTGTGTGTGTATATGTGCGTATGTGTGTGTGACATGACATATACAGGTTTTTCTTCTCCACATGGGAAAGAAAGAAGCTTTGATACCCCCCCCCCCTCCCCATACTCTCTCTCTCTCACACACACACACACATCAAACACTGTAAAGCAACAGATACACAAACACACAAACAAACATATCAAAACAAAGGCTTATCTGAAAGGCAAGCTCTAACTATTGGGACTAGATCTTAGTGACGTGACGTTAAGTTAGTGAGTGAGGGGGAAGGACAAAGGCCTAAAGGTAAATAAATATACATAGCCTGTGACATTCACACAGCAGGGGTCGTTTGATCTCGCATTCCTGCTTTGACCCGCTCAAGAGAGGGTAAGCAAGTGACAGACCAATCAGCAAGCAGCGTAGCATGCCTGGAGAGTGGTGTGTCAGACATGCTTGTGTGTGTGTGTGTGTGTGTGTGTGTTTGTCTGCTTCAGCTCCTTTAACTTAATGTTTGGTCAAGCGTCTAAACCTGACTGACTACCCCCAGGAAAGCTACCTCGGAGGTGTGTTTCTCACTGACACTCACTGTCTCTAATTTCAAAATAAGCATGTTTAACTCCTTCCAAAAAAAAAAAAACAGTCATGACTCTCAAATTTGTGACTCTCTGGTTGAACTGATGAATAGTTTCCCATGGGCTGAGAAAGCGCCTAACAGGTTGTAATTACCCTCACCTGACGGACGGTTATTTTCCGCAGGTAGCCTTTGAACTACAGCCCTCCACTGTCTCCACTGTAGGACTCTGAGGAGGCCGCATCCTATTCAGGTGTAGTCTACACTTATCCTGAACACACAAACTCCCAGCCTCACTCAATTAAATGGACACAAATTTGCCTTTGGTTACTTCTGTACCTGTTGTCCTTATATAAAATTGTATGGAGCTAGACTGAGTAAGGCTTTAGTTACGCATCTGGTGACATTGACATTCACATTTGCTGTTTGTAAAACATAGCACCATTCACAAAAGGTCTAAAAACATTTTGCATTACTCAGTGGAAAGGAAGAGCAGGGGGTGGGAGGGGATGGAGAATTACGCCTCACAAATTTTCCTTTTGTGTACTTTTAGAGAGCGCAATGAAATTTAAGTGTATTGGATATAGTTTCCTTCAGAGTCCATTAAAGACAAACTGTGTCTCCATTATCTCGTTCAGCGGGAAACAAACTCCAGAGGGAACTCAGTAAACATGCAGACAAAAGGCTGGAGGACGATGAGGAACATGACGGGGTTGGCTCAAAGAAAAGAGTCTGTGAAATTGCCAGTGGATGGTACACACACACACACAAACCCACCCACCCTGAGGAAGGATAACATGATGTGATTCAATTAATTTAAAGAAACATACCAACACATGGTGTTGTGAACAAAGAATTGCTTGTTTTTTCCATTCCCTTTAAAAAAAAAAGAAGATTTAAACAGCTGTTTCAGTCTTGGTTGTTTAAGTTTGATTAACAAACTGTACTTGTACAGCAGCAAAGGCTTAAATGTAATGAAATTTCCCATAGAAAAGCATTCAATCATTCAAAAATCCCCCCTCCCCCAGTTTTGCTTCATTGTCAGTATTTGTTCCTTTTTTGGTCTGTGGAACGTAAGATAATGACTTGACATACCTACACATACACAAAATAATGTTTAGTGAGATTCAACCATTAGCATCTAAAAGGGTCAATGAAATAACAAATACTGAAGCACATGATGTAGCATGATTTATAACTCCTAATCACCACTGATTAAATGTTGACAAAAATAAAGAGCTGATAATTACACACTGGAGACAAACACTGCAAACACAAACACGTACTACACATCTGTGGAAAAAAAGCACTATAATAGGATGAGTGCTGTTAACATGATCTGACTGAGCCCTCGCTGTCATCAGTGTGTGGGTTAGTGTGCATGTGTATTATAACAGAAGGTCGACGTCTGCGCCTACTTTGAGCTATGTCTTGCTTGGTGCGTCTGCTCACAAAAAGTCAGAACACAAGAGTGCAGTCCAGTCCAGTGGAGACACTGAGGATGGACTAGATCCGAAACGTCTATTACTCCAGTTTTAGATCCACAAACTTCTTGTGTTGATTTTCGGCTACAATACACTTTTGGTGATACTTAAGTCTTGTGTGCGCCTCATTTTTCTTGGCTTTAGTGTGCATGTGGAAATGTTTGCAACACTCAAGGCAAACTCCTCTGCTGACATTCAGCCCCCGACTCAAGTTTACTCGGATATTGCGCCCCCTGCTGTCAGCAAAAGCTTCTGAACCCCATACAACAGGACTGTCACCCAGCAGATGACTCATAGTGCTCCACCACACACACCAACAGCTTTAACTTGTGCATTGTGCGCATCCATAAATGTCATGGCCACAATGTCTTTTTTTAATTCTGCACGATGTCACCTTGCTGCTTAAGAGCAGACTGTGAATGAAAGACATCACTCACAGAAGCAGCTATATCGTGACTGACATAGATGAAAAGATATTGCTAACATTTTAACAAAGGACTGTGTGAGCAGCAAAAAAACGGTGTGAAAATTGCACAGTTGCCAGTTTTCCGATACAGGTTTGTCTTTCCTTGACCTGATTCTCAACCCCCACATTTGTTGTCACTGTTTTTGTTTGTTATGGAAAGAGGGGAGAGGGAGAGAGGGTGAGAGAGAAAGAGGGGGAGAAGGGGGACAGAGAGAGAGAGATAATGTGTGTGTCAGGTATCCAGTGTCCACTATTAGAGGGCAAGCGAGATGATCAGGCCAGCTGAAGCCCCAGTGTCGCTCCCCCTCTGTCCCCGGGTGCCTCTGATCCTGGTGGGTTTGGGCATGTGGTTGTTGTTGACAAAGGTGACTTTGTTTGTTTTCAGATTGCTGCCAGCATTGGTAATCCTATTAAATCCAGCTAGATGTCTCATCACCTTCTACCCCCCCCCCAAAAAAAAACAAAAAAAACAAAACACACACAAACTTTCCCCCTGCAGTTAGGTTCCACAATACCGCAATGTCACACAACAAAGGAAGGCACTCAACCCCTGAGACTAATAACAACACACAACACTCTTAATGCGTTGTGCGTTATCCCTGTATGTACTCTTTGTCCAAAGTAACATTTTATGGCACATTAGTCTTCTGACAAGTAGAAATGCTTCTAATATTATTTCCATACCATGTTCTGTCAAGAATTCTTATTCCATAAACTGGCTTAGATTAATGTAGGCACCTGCAGTGACTATACAGTATATTTAGGCAACATAACACGAGTGGGAGTGAAGCTGTCCGTGGATATCCTCACGGGCCACAGGCACAGAGTGCCATAGTAACTGCACCCATGAGGGTATCCATGAACAACCTCACGAACAGGAGTGTTATTTTGCTATAACAGTTTTTTTTTAACCATAGTTGCCAACATAATTCATTTATAGACACAATTTTTAAATTTGCTTTAAAGTTTGGCTTAATTGTATTTTAGTTCACTCCAGTCTTTGCTTCACAGCATAGTTCCAGTTCGAGTTAACAGCATCTGTGGTTGCTATGCAACAAGTGACTATTTATGAACATTGATTTGGACATTCCCTTGTATCGTGCAGTCTCTGAGATATGGTTGTTGTTGTTGTTCACAGTCCAATCTAGGCCTAATGCACAGCCGCTGTTCTGCAGTCTTGGGTGTGCTGTTAAAAGTCTGCCAGAGCTTATAAATTTACTTAATTTTGTTTTTTCGATTTTATATCTTGCTTGTTTATGAACTAGATGGAATTCAATGTTGGTGTTAAGGTTTAACGGTTACATTGTATCTTTGGTGGAGCGATTGCTAACTGTGAAGAGACATCCATGGTAAATTGCGGGACATCCAATCAGAAATTACTAAATTGTTTGATCGGATCTGTGTGTGTATGTGTGGTGTGTGTGTGTGTGTGTGTGTGTGTGTGTGTGTAGTCCAAAATGTAGTCCTTTAATTTACTTTAATTTTCTTGTGACTGGATGACTGAGACTTGACTGAAGCACAACTACCCAGACTTTCCATAGATATAGAGCTGTGTCTACCTGCACTGCTCTGTTGCCATGGCAAGAGAGACCATGTCCTCAGCTTGATCCGAGGCAAAAGTGACATTAACTTGACAAATGGAGAACATAGCCACAGTTCATCTCAAATGCCAATAAAACCCCTTTTTTATTTTATATTGATGTACTGTACATTTCGTATAAAAGTACCACATTTAATACACTTCCTTAAAATACAAGCCAACTGGACATATAAATCAAATACAAAATTATAAAACTTTGTAAATCTATGTGCATGTACATTTTTTTCCCAATAAAGATAACGCAATGATTTTGGTTTTTTCATTCTCTCTGAAATAAGAACGCGATGAACCCAGTCCGTTCCATGTATGATTTTTTCATTCTGTCTCGTATAGACAGTCTGTGAGCGCAACCAAAGCAAATCTTGAAAAAAGTCTGCAGTCAGAGATATCTTTTGATGGGTATTGTTGACACAGGGTTCTAAACAATTTGGTGACAGCTTAGTGACCGGGTACCATGGCTGCGGCCGACTTGTGTCTACCAACGTAGGGCGATGGAGACAGACACAGGAAAAAACTTGCATATGGCCTTCAGGACAAGAACTGAAGAGACGTCCTGTTTCTTAATGATGAAAATTTCCAACATGAAAATGACAATAAATAAACACTGGCATAAACCGACAGACGCAAACACAACAAAGTACCCAACAATAATAAAAATCGAACCAAAGCTGCAACTACAAAATAAACAACCATCCAAATAAACAACATATCTCTACTATATGAGTTCATGTAAGAAGAGGTTTGTCCTTAAGTGATTATCGGATATAGATGGGAGAGGCAACTTGGGCATATAATCAATGTGTTGGTAAGTAGTTACCGAAGGCAACTGTGCAGACATGGATTCATTAGACAACCCCTACAGAAATAACCATGAATACGGGATAAACTCTATCTTTGTTAACTCAAAGTAAATACAACCGTAATATAATAATAATAATAATAATATGTATATCAGCAGCATAATATCTTATGTTGTGGTCTGTATAGTGCATTGGCATATACTTTGTGAGAGAAATGCAAACGAAGCAACGAATATCCATGACTCTTACAACAGCTGGACTGGTGACACTGAGGCGGAGGTAACTGATAAAATAAAACAGAAGATAATGCGTTTCCGAATCTGGCCGGAGAACATAGAAAAGTCTATTTTTTTGTCTTGTTTTTCTTCTTTTCTTCCCCTCTTCTGTACATTTGTATAGGGCGTATAAAAGTTGTGGTGGTAAAAAGGGTCTATGCTGCCGTTTCTCGGATGGCCACCTCGAGCCTCTTTGGAAGCAGCTCTCTCCTCTCGTCCATGTTTATGACCGGCTTGCGATAGTGCTGCCCGTCGATGTACATCTTGGCGTAGACCGGGTTGGAGTAATTCAGGGCCTACGAACAGCGGCGAGAAAGACATAATGACTTAACAGCTTGTCAAACTAGCAAAGACACTGAACAGGTGAGATGTAAAATAAATAAATATATATAAATTAATAAAATAAAATTGTTCACATGACGTGTGACCTTTCAGAGGTCTTGCAAAAGCAGGCATGACAAGTGTGAGCGGAGCTGAGGACATTGACACGTTGCCAGGTGACAGAGGTGGACAGTGGTTACCAGAGTAGAACAGGAACAGATGCCTCTCCCGCACATTCTCGCACACACGGCAAACACTTAATTAACACATCCTTGGTGAAACAGCCACAGACTAATAATCTTTACACGGTAATGGCATGCATTCAGGTAAACACACACATACACAATGATATAATCAAACCAAAATTCTGTTGTTCTGTTTGTCTTCTCTGAATGGCAGAGAAGAGTTCCTGGCATGTATATATGGTCAATGAGGTATCCAGGTGATTTCAGACTATGTTTATGTTCCACAGCTTCAACACACATGCATGGTAGTACATAGGCAACACATGCAAGATGATCGCAAAAGGTAGGACAACAGACACTCTTAAAGTGATGGCTGCGTGTGCACTGTTGCCATGGTAGCAGGGGCCCTAACAATATATATAAAGCCACTATTAAAGAATATAATATATGGACTAACATATTATTTATTTTTTTGTATCTCTTTCTTTCTTTCTTTCTTCCTCCCATCACCTCTTTATTCCTCCCATCACCACCGCTCTGTGACAAAAAATTACCACCAACTAGGTTGTGTGGCCATAAAATCATCTTGTATCTTGTATGTCTATCAGTGCAGAACCCTTGGAATTGTCCTAACTACTTCCACGTAATGGGCGACCTGGCTTCAAAAGCTACAATCCAGTACAACATATTTGTTCCAGTCATTCACCAAATCAGCTGATTGAAATTGCCATAGCTCTTCAGCTAGGGAGTTGTCCGCTGTATTGACTACATAGGTAGAGCACAGTGATTTGGAATATGTTGGCACTACATTGTTGCTTCTGAATCAAGGTTGTCCATTACTGTGTCCTCCTACCTTAGAGAGTGGGTATGGTAGTTATAGTGATGACTTTGAGGACAGCCCTTTCAGCAATGTGTCGTATGACTGGTTCTCAGCCATGTTCTGATTGTGGGCAAACGAAACCCGACCCATAAATGATTAATGATTTCCAGATCATTAAAATAAGACTGGAATGTTTGAAAAATGACAGATTTCAATGAATATGATATTTTTTTATTCCTAGGTTGTTGTTGAATACCTCTTTTCAGGGTGTCACATAGACACATGCCATCAGCTTCACATGTCTGCTGTGCCCTTATTCATGTTAAATTCCTTCAGTGGATGGTGACAATGAGCAGATGACACATGCAGAGTGCATAAACTAGCATGCCACTAAATATTATTTCCTGTACGTCATGCACTCTATACAAGTGTATAAGAAAACAGAAAATGCTGTAGGAAAGATAAAGACCAGAAATGCTCACAGACACACACACACACACACAAAATACAGATATCCACACATATGTAAGTATACACAAACACAGCTACAGATAGTCACAGACACACACACACACATAGACTCTCTCACTCACGTACACATACGTACACACACACACACACACACACACACACACACACACACACACACACACACACACACAAGCTATTTTCAGGTAAGCACTTTGAGGTCTATTCTCCCATCTGCGCACAAGTCTTTTTTTTTTACACACTTCCCGCTAGGCGCTCCTCAGTTACACATAGTCTGTCCGGCGCGCTTCCAACACGCCTCCCAACTCTTAACTTAAGAATTAAGGCGGACTCTCAAAGGAGGTGGCACTTATTTAAATACTGGGAAAACTTAATCGTGCCCTTGTTTGATGTGCTTAATCCCAAAAACATGGAATGTGTAGCTCCGTATTAATGGTGGCAATACCAATGCAATCTGTACAATCTGGCTTTTATTTTATTTTCACTTAAGTGCATGGGAGAATAGACCCCAAAGTGCGTAACTGGCTTCATCGTGCATAAATGACAGACTTCAGTCAACAGTACAATGTGCACAGGCAAATAAAGCACATGGAAGAATAGACCCACAAGTGTCCTGAACATTTCTAGACACTACACCTAGGAGTGGGCATTACCTACATGTTACCCTGCCAGCTGACTATTACAAATTCCAGGTAACATTAATGCCCCAGTGATCCTGAGTGTAAGGAAAAGAGAGACAGTCAAAGCTGTCCTTTAATTTCACAGCTTTAAACAGCAACATGGGACAACAGCCCATTGAAAAACCAATTAGAAAGGCTGAACTAGGCTTAAGCAAAAATTATTTATTAAGCTGTTTACCAATTTGAGTGAGGGCAACATGATGTACACAGCTGGAATAACTGATACGTGAAGTCACAGTGTTTCTCCCTTTTTAATTGTTTCATTTTTAAAGCTTTAAAGTCTATCACATATCATAGCTAGATAAACTTAACAGACTTTCTGGACATTTGTGGGCATGTATTTTTTTCAACTGAACTAAAGGCACACTATTCATGTTATGTCTTTTGAATGTCGTCTACTTGTCTGCAGATACATGCGAAGAGAGAAATGAAAGAGTTTTTCCAGTGGGCGAGAAATAGTCGGCTACTGCCCGTCTCCTGTTCCGCTATACATGGGTGCAAGGCCAACTCTGGACAATGGGCCCACTTCAAGAATGCAGACTTATTATGTTACAACACAAACACAAAGATACAGACACACAGTCACACACAGTCACACACACACACACACACACACAGACATATTGACATGCACACAAGCACACAGGCTCACACTCAAACACAGAGTAGAGTGGGTGGTTAGGTGGCACAGGTACAGTAGGAGTGAGATTAAAGGTGCTTCACCTGTCCTGGAATCATCTCCTTTGGGACAGGCACGGGATGGACTGGCACAGGGTGGACTGGCACACAACGCGGAGGTTCACTGGATCTCACACACCAGCCCTGACACACACACACACACACACCACAAGCATGACCAGAAATACACACATACCCACACACACAACCATGCCAACAGCCACACACACACAACCATGCCAACAGCCACACACACACACACACACACACACACAGTTAGTGCAGCCTCAGGCAAGGCGAAGACGAGCTCCAGAACGTGAACGTTTTCTGCATTAGTCGCCTAAGCCACACAGATAGTGAAACAGATGCGTTAGTAGACGAGGGGATTATGTTTATTAAGACAGTTAGTTCCGTCTGATTTCTGTTGGTTTAGTTTGTCGGCGGGAGGGCAGAGGCAGGGGCAGAGGCAGAGGCAGACACAAGTGCTCCAGAGTGGTGTGGCAGACTTGCTTACATAATGACCTTCAGTCAGGAGGAGGACTCTGGGAGCAAGGAAGCAAAGCGCTGATAGCAGCTGAATATGCCCACCAGGGGAATTGCAGAGAATAATGTTACAAACTTTATCAAACAGACTGCAAAGGATAAATAATGCAATTCATTCAAGCACGGCACAGCTCGAACAAGCAACTAACAGTTTTAGCTCAAGTCTCTGAAGACTTGTAAAAAAAATGCTTTAGAATCATTTGCCATTTTAAGCAGTGAGTAAAGCAGCCCTGTGGAAAGACGCTGCATCTAAACCTAACGTGGACACAGTTTTTTCCCCCCCCAGAGTGGGCCTTGAGGTGTGGGATCTACTTTACATGACAGATGATCAAAGAGCCCACTCTTAGGACGTTGGGCAAAAATTATGCCTCACCATCCAAAAAAAGACATTTATAAATCATTAAAGTAGGCAAATCTTTGGTATTTACTCAGTTCGTGCATCTCATTTACTCGGTATCTTGAGAATACCAAAATATTACTTGAGGCTGAAATATTGCTGAAATATTATTTTACACATACTTAATGTGTATAAAAAACAGAATTTGTGTACTTTCAATTGACAGGTGGTTGCTCTGAAGTCTTACTCCTAAATGTCAATCGTAAGACACTTCATGCTACATTTCATGTGTGGATCTGTGCTGCTGGAGAAAATAATGGCTAGAACTACATTTCTTCTGTCACTATCAATACTCTTTGTAGATTAAAACTGGCTGGAATGTCTCAGTACTTTTTTACCTGTGTGTGTGTGTGTGTGTGTGTGTGTGTGTGTGTGTGTCTGTGTGTGAGATTTTAATGAGGCCTTTCTCTGGGCCTTTAACAGGTGTTTCTCCTCACCTACCTTCTGTCAATACACATCTGAGGTTCCCAAATCCTGGCTCAGTTTGTAAGCCAAGGTCTGGCCACACCTGAATCTCTCCTGGCCTTACCTCCACTCCACTAATTACTCCGGGGCTTCATTACACACACCGTTTGTCATTCAGCAGTCCCTCTGACCTAGACCACTCTGACCTAGAGTGACTTATGGTAAACAACCCACAGGGCCAGGGACAGGCCCGTGGGCCAACTGGGGGTTAAGCGCCCTGCTCAGAACCACAGTGGTAGAACACCTCAGGTCAACAACCCCCAACCCTCTGATGCTTCTTGCCAACCCTCTGATGCTTCTTGCCAACCCTCTGATGCTTCTTCTAAATACCCAGATCGTTACTGACTAACCCAGCACCACTCAAGCATTAGGTTGTCCCGGTATGGGGCTGCAGCTTAGTTCTGGACTGGGCCTGTATAAGCGTCTGGGAGCGAACCTTTTGTGGGTCCAGAGTGAAGTTGGGGTGCAGCAGGTTTCCCGGGTCAGCATGATTGTCGTGGTCCACCTCGTACATGTTGTAGGACGGGTTGCCAATCTCCACGTTCAGTCCCCCATTGGCCATGGGCTGTCTCTGCACACGTTTACCCCTACATGTATGTGTGTGTGTGTGTGTGTGTGTGTGTGTGTGTGTGTGTGTGTGTGTGTGTGTGTGTGAGAGAGAGAGAGATAAAGAATAGAGTCGTAGAGTTAGGATGAGGTGTGATCAACATACCTATCCAAGTTGGTCCTTGATTATGATTAATATAAACTGCATAAAATTAAAACAACCCATTGACCAACTATTTAACAGACCAACAAATGTGAACCAAATCAAACCAACTATATACTTGAAAAATATATGTATTGTGTTGTTTTGCTTAAACACAAAAATAAATGAGCCAGTAGATGTTTTTTAATAGAAAAAATAATAAAATACTAATAAAATTAAGACATAATGACATTGCCTACAATCACACATGAACATAAGCAGTGTATCACCCACATGACAGTATGTGACTGTGTGTGTGTTGTGTCTCGAGTGGGATATGCATGTGGTGTGCAAGCTGCCTGTGTGTTATGTGTGTGTGTAACTAGAGTGCTGCATGTCTGTTATTTCTATGTTGATTATTGATGCGATGAATGTTGTGTGTGTAGAAGGGTGGTGTGTTTACCGTACCTCTGCCTTCTCTTGCAGATGAGCACTCCGACTACCACCGTCATTACTATGATCACTAGGAGCACCAGTGGCACAATAATGGCTATGCTTCCTATGCAGCGTGCACACACACACACACACACACACACACACACACACAGACAGACAGACACACAGAGACACACAGACACACAAAGACACACACACAAAGACACACACACAAAGATACACACACAAAGACACACACACAAAGACACACACACAGACACACACACACATACACACACACACACAGAAAAAGAGGGAGAAAGAGCATCTTTGAGCATCATAATTCAGCGCTGACAGGCTCTCATTGCTGCTCCTGGCCTTGTTCTGATGTAATGACAGCCTGCAGCGCCGCAGCGCCTATTTCCCACACAACGCATGCCAATAACAAAGACCAAAACAAAGCTGCAGTTAACAGGCAAATAAAGAACAGGCCTGCCAATGTATAATTAACCAGCCTTCCCTCTAAGCCTCCTGTACACATCTGCATCTTTTTTTTCTGTCTTTGCGACTCCTTTTTCAATTTCTTTTTGTTTTGTTGTTGCCGTTTTGGAGTGTGCTGGGAAACTCGGTTGAGTTCAGGTTCAAGTTCAGTTGATTTATGCAGCATATTTTATACAACAGTAGCTGACCAAAGTGCATAAATAGAATAAAACTAAAACTCACGTAAAGTCTAAAGTCATAATTACACAATTATAGGCCAAAGGAAAGAGGTATGTTTTTAAATTACACTTAAAACTATTAACAGTTGTACAACATTTTATATATTCAGGAAGATCATTCCAGAGCCAAGGAACAACCACAGAGAAAGGTCGATCCCCTCTTGATTTCCTGAGTGACAAGGAAATTAAACCTAGGCATTCTCAGAGCTGCATAAGGTGCTACTAAATCAGTGATATACTGAGGAGCTAAACCATTCAAGGCTTCAAAAATAAATAGTAGGATTTTAAAATCTATTCTAAATTTAACTGGCAGCCAGTGCAGCTTCACCATAACAGCAGTGAAATGTTTTTTTTTTTTTTTTTAAAGCGGTTAAAAGTCTGGATAATGGATAAGCAATTCTGGATTCTGTATTTGGGATGCATCCTGAATTCTGGATAAGTAATGATGTAACTAAAGCAGTTTGAGTGAGGCCTGTATACAGTGAGTTGCAATAATCTAGTCTCAATGTAATAAAAGCATGAATGAGAGTTTCAAGATTCCTTTAATGTTAAAAATGAATTTAGTAATCACTCTAAGTTGGTACAAGCTACCCTTAACCACATTACTAATTTGTTTACTAAAATTCAGGGCAGTATCAAAGTAGACATCAGGGATTTTAACTACGTTATGATATTTGGGAGACAAAGGGCCTCAGATAAAGGTCTAAAAGGCCAAAGAGGATAACTTAACAGTCTTTTTATCATTTAACTGAAGGAAATTCCTTGACAACCAGCACTGAATGTCATTTAGACCTTAGTCATAGATGGCACATTGTCAGATATAATAGGGATATAAAACTGGGTGTCATCTGCATAACAGTGATTCACATGGCATGACATTTCTTTGTCAGTGGTGGAGCTGTGACCTCTCAGGCATATGTGTGTGTGTATGTGTGTGTGTGTGGCTGTGTGTTTGTCTGGCTCGACTGTGTGGGTGTGGAATAGGACATTAGAAACACCCGATGGCGCTTCACCATTTGCCTTCATCACAATGCCCTCAGGTCCCTATGGGGAGCTGAGAAAGACCTTCTTCCCTCAATATGTAAGAGTAATGGGGAGGGAGGGAGAGAGAAAAGAAAGTGAGAGAAACAGAGAGGGAGAGAGAGGGGCTGTGAGAGAACGAGAGAGAAAAAGGAAGACAAAAACAAAAAAAGGAGCCGACAGGGAGAGGGGGAGTAAAAGAGAGAGGGAGAGAAAGGAAGAGAACTAGAAAGAGAGAGAAAATGACAGACAAAGGGAGAGCCAGATAGATGTAAAAGGGTCTCCTACACAGTACAGTGCCCAAATCCATGGCCAAATGTCAGCGCTGCAGCTGCGGGACTAAATCACATCAGTGCAAATGTCTGCTAGGCGCCTCAGAAAAGGTCTCCGACCTGCCTGCGTGCCTGCCTGCCTGTCTGCGAGCAATGGCCTTAGCCTGAGAGAGGAGCACTTTCAGCTCAGCAGAAAAGGGACGAGTACCCTCTATCAGGGACAACAGTCTGCACCTTCACAATACGTCTTCTTGACCTGAGTGCATCGTTACGAGCCACTGCAGATCCTTAGGTCTGTGTGGCGGCCAAGCGGGGGCTAATTGGCTGCAGTGGTGTTGCTGATTGGCACTTGAGCGGCACGGACCTGTCGGCAGTGCTGAGTGTTCAAATGGTCTCGCTGTTGTCGAGAGAGCAACCTCTCCACTCCACTCTTTGTGTGCTTTCGATCTGAGTTTGTAGACTGGACTGTGTATATGTGTGTGTGTGTGTGTGTGTGTGTGTGTGTGTGTGTCTGACTGTCTGACTCTGCGTGTGTGTGTCTGTGTGTGTCAAAGAGATTATATGGATGCTGTATGAGTCCTCTATACTCACTTCCACTGATGTTGTCGGAGCGGCTGCTCTTGGGCGCAGGCTTCTCACACTGTGTACCTGACCAGTTTGCTGAACACCTGTGAATAAAACACACATACGTAAGTGTAAATATGCAGTGCTACCGGGGCGCACGCACACACACACACACGCACACACACACACGCACACACACACGCACACGCACACACACACGCACACACACACACACACACACACACACACACACAGTCTGTCATATCAGCCTGACACATCGAGACAGCAACACAATACGCACAGCAGCAGATTCGGCACCACACAGTGGGCTCCAAACATGATCATGCAGCATAACCACCTCTCACACATCCGCATGCCTTTGTCACACTGCTGTCTAGTCAATCAGCTGGTGCATGTCAAGGGTTAATCCGGTGGTTACGTAAACATGCATGTGACACATCTGACTACATGGTGCTCTGATGCCACACTGAATAGCATGTAGATGCCACAAGTTCACGCATTATGTGTGGGTCTAGTCAGGACTTCTGTGGAAATACAAAACACACACAGCCTGGGTACACACATACACAAAGTTTGGGTTCACACAGACACACTTTTCCTCCATTGATTTTTTCTTTTTTTAAAGTACAGTCAAAACACAGTGTTGGTTTGCAAGTGCATGTCTGGTGCTTAGTTTGCAGTGACATGATGTGACACATGTGAGGAGGATGCGATGTGGAAAGTGACACAGTTTTTACACAATAACCAAGGGTATACGGAACTGGAATTGACTTCAAAATAAACGAAGAGTAATTAACTTCTCTTGGCTTTTAAAAAAAAAGCCTCTAAAATTAAGTCTCTCAGAACAGAGTCCCTGTTTCTAAATAACAGTCTTGCTCTATACCACCATATTTTGCGATTTTTGTTTGTCCGTTCTGTACCTAGGTTAATAGTTAATTGATAGGTTTTAGCTTGTATCTTCCGTTTGGTTTCTATCTTCATGCATTACATTTTTATGCCATCTATCTTGACCAAGGGTCGTAATCAAAACAGATACAGTGTCTTAATAGGACATTCCTGATTAAATAAAAAAACAAATAAGCTGTTGACAGTGAGGGGCACTCTGCCAAAGCAGGCATCCAGACAGGGGTTATGAGAATCGGGGATGAGACTCGTGGATGAGGGGTGGGGTGGGGGTATGGGCAGAGAGATGTCAAGTTGCGTTTGCAGTGGGATTCGCTGCAAATGGGCCAATAGCCTTTAGCATCTTGGCCTTAAATACGGTGAGCCTGGGTGTGTGGCAGGTGGCTCCACACAAGAACAGCTCCAGCCCCAGGGCCTTCTGAGTGGCAGTGTGTGTTTAGCATGGCTAATCTGACAGCAATGTTAGGAGAGGTGCAGCTGATGCTACTTATGATGCTAGGCCCCTACAGTTAAATTAAGAAGGGCAGCACCACTGTGGAAGATGCGAACAGCATGGTTTGCTAAAGCTGGCGGGTAAACCAATGTTACATGTGTTTAAAGTATGTGCGCATGGTAGTGGTCAATTCAGTACATATACAAACACACACACAGTTAGCCAAACACGCTTGCAAACACACAACACCAAACACACATGCAAACCCATTGAGATGCGCACACACACAGACAACACATATACAAAGAAAGAAATGTAAATAAAAAAGAAACCATGGACATAAACACAGACTCGCACATAAATAAACAAGATGGTGCCAATGTGAGGAGCTGGTGTGTGTGTGTGTGTGTGTGTGTGTGTGTGTGTGTGTGTGTGTGTGTGTGTGTGTTTGTGTGTGTCTGGTAAGCAGGTGGGGGGTGTGATGCATGTCCAGGTGGGAGTGGATAAGGGGTGAGAAATGGCAGAAGTGGGAAGGGATAAGAGGCAGGAGCGGTGGGGATTGTGAACAAGACCCATGCTGATAGGATGTCTGCAGTTTACTATGGGGAGCAAGTGGAGAGCCTGCTGTACAGGATAGGGGGGTTTATGGGACTATACAAGAGAAGGAACTAGAGAGCGGGAGGGGGGGAGGAGGTAGGGGTGTAGGACAGAAGTACTAGAGAGCGAGAGAGAGAGAGAGAGATGAACAAATGAGGCAGAGACAGAGAAAAGAAGAGACATGGCATTAAAGGAGAAGAGCAGAGAGAGAAAGACAGAGAGAGAGAGAGAAGGAGAGAAACGGTGAGAGAGGGAAAGGGAGAGAAAAAGAGATAGAACAGACAAGAGGAGGTCTGGATAATGAGAGGTATGACGCAAGAGAGAGAGAGGGAGAGAGACGAAGACAGAGAGAGAGAAAGAGAGAGAGAGAGAGAGAGAGAACACAGAGTAGCCAACAGGAGGAGACAGAGACAGAGAGAAAGAAAGAGAGAGAGAGGGAGAGGAAGAGAAGCAAAGAAAAAAAGGAAAGGGGAGTGTAAAAGAAGAGAGACAGTGACGCTGAGACCTACTTGCAGCTGGGTTTGTTAAAGGCAGTTAACGTGCAAATCCCCTCATTCTGACAGTAGTAATCGCAAGGGTCGGCCCGCTCGTCACACCGCTGGTTTTTGAACGCACCCGTGCAGCTGCAGGGACGGCGGTGAGACGCCGCAGACGAGAGCAATAAAGGAGACAACAGCCACAGAGAAAAAAAAAGAAAAAGAAAATGAAAGAAAAGAACAGAGAAGGACAGACAAAAAGAAATGACAGCACGACACAATCTCACAGTCCAGCAGTTTGCTCTCAGTCAGGATGGAGTCTACATTTCCTAAAACACTACTCAATCACACACACACACACACACACTTACAGTACACAGACACACACACACTATGGAGTCTTTTTATCTTCCTATCTTCCTATCTGGAAATCAACAAACTAATTCTGGTGTTGAGAGAACAAAAAGACAAACAACACAGATAGGGACACGTGCACTCATGCACACTTACACACAGACGCACACGCACACGCACACACACACACAGACACACATGTACTCGCACACACATACATACATGCACAAGTAGGCATGTACACTCTCAGTCTGAGACACAGACACACACCCACCCACCCACACGTATCCTTACCATCACCTGTGTCTGGTTTTGTTATTACTTTGCCTTTGGGTGTGTATATGTGTGTGTGTGTGTGTGTGCGTGTGTCTGTGTGTTTATGTGTGTGTTTGGGTATGTGTGTGAGCGTCGGTGCAGCCCACCAGGAGATGCTGTGCCGTGCCAGCTAAGCAGACGGTGAAGAGGTGAAATGGACTCTGAGCGGACAGAACCAATACCAAAGCTGACGGCTACACGCTGAGCCAAACCTGCTTGGCTTCACAAACAGAACATGCTATTAGCGGGGAAAAAATCTCTCTTTGTGCTGTCCAAATGGTGGTGATGGCGGCGGTGGTGGTGGGGTGGGAACTAAAGGCAATAAAGAATAGAAGGAGGAAAGGAATGGAGAAAAGGGGGAGAGAAACTAAAAAGAAATAGGATGGAAGAAAAGGGAAAAAAATATCTGAGCATTTTGTTGCGTTGTGCTTTCATCTGTTGAGGTCAGTGGGAGACTGAGGTAGCAGTGTGCGTGGCCTTACACGTTTTGGCCATTTGTTTGTTACTCTGTTGAGAGCTTTGTTTTGAGACAACAGCTTTTGACTCAGTGGACTTCATGTCTGTGATGCGATGGGTTCAGGGGGGAGGGAGAGGGAGAGAGAGAGATAGAGAGAGATAGAGAGAGAGAGAGAGAGAGAGAGAGAGAGAGAGAGAGAGAGAGAGAGAGAGAGAGAGAGAGAGAGAGAGAGAGAGAGAGAGAGAGAGAGAGAGAGAGAGAGAATGGAGGTACATACATCCAGATTCTCTGAGATACTTTAAGACAGCGCTGAGGCCATGCTGTGATAAAACCAAGGTGCTGTTGCAACCGTGTTGAGATAATCTACTACACTTATCCTATTGCCTCATCTGATGACACACAAAAAAAAAAACGTGCCAAATAATTAAGCCCCACCGTCTTCTCAACAACGAAGCAATCTGCATACAAATGGATTCCTTTGTAAGCTCCCAGCAATTTATTGCCTTGCCCACTCTTTTGACCAAGGTCAGGAAAATACGCGTAGAACAAGAATAAGGGAGGTAAAGAGGCAATTATTTAGATGAATGTAGATGTCTGAAAAGCATTTAGAGGAAGAAGGGAAAAAAAAAGAACATCCTTTGTGCTGGGAGAAAGCGAGCAGCTGGCGTGCATTTCGATTAACGGGAAACACGTCGTGCTCTTAAACGCTGCTGAGGCTCTCATACCGTAGTCTGTGTGTTATTAGGGGGAGGAGATTGGAGAAGGAGAGGTGCACTGTTTTTAAATGATCTCGCCTGGTCATCCATTTTAAATTAGGACCATAGAGGTGGGTCAGAGAGTTGCCAGCATAGGGACTGACAGAGCAAATGACAAATTACAAATGCATGCATGAATGAATGAATAAATGAATGAATAAATGAATGAATGAATAGATAAATGAATGAATTAATAAGTAATAAATGAAACAAGCATAAGGAGAAAAAAAGCATTGAGCAAGTAAGCAAATTCCTAAACTGAATGAATGAATAAATAACAAAAGAGATGAGTGAACAAACGGTTGAAGCAGAGAATGAATGAAAGATGTGCCCAACCTTCCAGTGCAGCTCCTTAAGGAGTTTTAAGTGTGCTTGTGAGAATACCTGGGCACAGAGGGGAACCGCACCACACACCTGCACGTGAGACCTTCACACACACACACACTCAGACTCACACACACACCTGTTCCAGATGATGACAATGAAGATGGTAGGCCAGGAGTTTGATTTAGAGTCTGGGCTCACAACATGTGGGGATTCCGTGCATGCATGTGTGTGTGTGTGTGTGTGTGTGTGTGTGTGTGTGTGTGTTAAATGCCCTGCATGTCTATGAGCTGCAATGTGCTCCAGGAGCAGTCCTAGGAGACTGAGCACATTAGAGAGAGCATCTCTAGGGAAGACACAGGGCACCGAGGTCTCTACCAGGAGGGGAATTTTGTGTGTATATATGTGTGTCTGTGTGTGCGTGTCTGTGTGTGTATAACTCTTTGTGTCTGTGAGTGTATGACTATGTATGTGGGTGTGAGTGTGTGTGTGTGTGTGTGTGTGTGTGTGTGTGTCTGTGTGTGTGTACACTGTGTGTGTGTGTGCTGCCATGCTCTTTCAAGTCCTTGACCGTCTCCAGGTGCTGCATACTGATGCTCTGCTCAGGCAGGTGTGGGGGGACACTCCGACTCCTCCATCTCAAACTCCCCGTCTTTCACCACACACTCCTCCTCTCCTCTCACCTTTCTTCCTTTGCTGAAATATCCTTTCATCATATGTCCCTTCTCTCTTCTTTGTTCCACATCCTATATTTTTTCTTTTTTTCCTTGTTTAAACCATACATCTCCATATCTTTTCCCCTATCAACTGTATTTTTTTTAACTAGAAACCATCTCCTTACTCCCTCTGCTGCTTTGCTTATCTCTTTCTTTGCCTCTTTTATTAGATCTCTCTCTCTCTCTCTGTTCCCTCCTTCCCCAGTGGGTAGCTGAGGGCTGTGTTTGGTCGTCTCTAGGTCCCTGCTGTGCGAGATGTTCTGTTTCTCTTTTCCCACTGCAGAAGCATCTGGCTTCTCAAAACACACAAAACACACCCTGACCATCTCAAACACACAACTCCTCCTGCTGATGGCCAAAGCAAAGGAGGCCAAACAAAACACAGAGAAAAAAACAAAGACTTGCAGAACAGCACAGACCAACTTGATTAAAACACCTTCGATTAAGACAGGTGACGCACGAGAGTGAGTAGAGGACGAAACAAAGAGTGGGCAAACGGCCATTTGCCGTGGTGACGCTACTTACTGACAGAAGGGCAGGCTGGTCTCGGGGTCGAGGTGGCAGGTGCCGCCGTTGTAGCAGTAGCCGTCGCACAGCTGGCAGCTGGAGGCGATCCTGCCGTTGGTGCAGCTAAGGGAGGGGGGAAACCACAGTGGAGGGGCCTGGGTGAGCTGGGCGGGCAGGCAGGCAGGCAGGAAGCCAGGCGGGCCTTTGGCGTGGATCACAGCCACATCCGAGCCACGTGTGGGCCGCTCGTGGGCCAGTGTCAGACGTGGCGGCTATGGGAATCTGGTCGTACTGAGGTGGGGTAGTGTTGCTGAGGCTCCACAGTATGAGCAGTGTGGGGAAACAACAGTGCTAGGTGTTTGATGTTCCGATGGATGTGTGTGTGTACACGTACTAGGAAACATGTCCTAATGTTTGCATGCCCGTGTGTGTGGACCAGATAACTTGTCTCCATACATGTGTGCGTGTGTGTTTGTGTGTGTGTGTATAGACCGGGTGACTGGTGTCTTGTTGTGTGCGTGTAGACATGTGAACCGGATGACTCCTTGTTCCAATATGTTGGTGCATGGTCTTGGTGACGTGTCCTGACATGTGTGTGTCTACGTCAGTGTGTGGTGTGGTGTGGTTGACGCGTGTTCTATCACAGCATGCGTGTGTGTGAGACTGATAACTGATGGTGTGTGTGTTACATGGTACATGTTTAAGTGCCACAGTCTTTTATATAACGCATGCATCTGTGTTCATGATGTAATGAACCGTTTTACACACAACTCACACATGCAGGAACATGTACAACACACATGCTGGCGAGACACATGCTGCTAAACACATCTCAGACATCTCAACACATATTTTCACAACACCACCGTTACTAATAAGTGACACTGAAAGCAGCATGCAAAGACACACACACAACCATCTGCGCACACTTAAATCTCATGCAATAATTTCTTCTGTCTCTCTCTCTCCTTCTCCTTCTTTCAGGTTTCGATCTCCATGGTGGAGGCATCTGCACTCACTTGCACGAGACGTCCCCCGAGTCGTGGTCCACTATGCAGGGCGCCCCCTGGCACCGTTGACAGCGGTCGACTTCGCAGCGCAGACCCTCGTACTGCGTGGGGCACACACACTCCACGTGGCCCGTGCTGGACAGCGTACACGCCTTGGAGTGAACGCAGTAGTGGTGACAGATGTCTGTCCAAGAAAACACACACACGCGCACACACACAAATGCACACAGACACACACACACACGCAAGCCAGGTGAGTCTGAAGCCATAGTCCACAGTCCGTGACCAAACTCCGACAGTGTGTCTGCTTTTTTCATTATGTGCACAGCAAGAGCACTGCAAAACTGCCAGGTTTATGGTTATGGCATACGAAGAGAAAACCATATTTGCTCACATGGTTGTGATGCACTAAAATTCGAGCTAAACTTAAAACAGGTGAGATGAAGCGCATGAAAATGGTCTGGTTATGAAGTCATGCGGTGACGCTATTTTGAACAAAGTTCAAAACACATTCTTATCCAGCATCAAACAAAATATACTGTTGTACTGTTCTTCTACTACTACTACTATTCAACAAATAACTAAGTTCCGTACATAAATTCCATAAAAAGGGCACTAACAGATCTTACTACTTTTCCTCAACTACTTCTAATCATAAATCTCCTATTTCCACCATCATTGCTTCGACATGGGGTCATCATTAGAGCACGCAAGTCATATTGACATGACAGGCGGAGGCATTGACTGTCAGCGTGACAGAATGCTGGAGACCGATCCTTTCTGACACTCTGACACTGCCGGACACAAGTCTTTAAGGTCATGTGGCCATGCTAAAGCTCCTGACAACTGCTGGGGGCCCACTGGCCTCCAACCTGACAGTCAAACAGACAAACACGGTGCAGTTTCCTTATAAGGACATCCCCACAGTCACAGGCTCTCCCATATGCATCACCACTGATGTACAGCATACAGTAAGTGTATGCTAAATCACAGTGGTGGGTTGATTATGATGCTTTTCCTGTTTTCTGCTGCCCTGTAGTTGGCTGTTGGAAGAGTCCTTAATTAAGTGTGTGTGTATGTGTATGTGTGTGTGTATGTGTGTGTGTGTGTGTGTGTGTGTGTGTGTGTGGTTGTTGGAAGAGTCCTTAATTACGAGTATGATTGCTATTGCCTGCAGGCCCCTACTGGCCACCGTGTGCCTGTTGTGGGCGGAAGACACTTGGGCAGTGACAACACACACACAGACATGTGCACGCACGCACACACACACACACACAGGCAAGACTCTTTGCCAATGACAACACACACACACACACACACTCACACAGGCAAGACACTTGGGCAATGGCAACGCTGACGTAAATGAGAGTAAATTGCCAAGAGTGGGCTGGCAGTGGCTGAAGTCGAGGCAAAAACAGAAGCGGGAAAGAGCGAAGTGGGAGCGGGAGCGGGAGCGGGCGGGACTTACGGTGGTGGCAGCGGTCCCCGGTGTACTCGGCCAGGCAGCGGCACACGGGCTGGTTGCCCAGGCTCACGTCGCACGTGCCGCCGTTCAGGCAGTGGCCGTCGCACACGCTCCTCTCGCACTGGGGGCCCGTGAAGCCCATCGCACAACGACACGTCGGCCTCCCTGCACATCACAGCAGAGAGAGAGAGAGGGAGAGAGAGAGAGAGTGAGTAAGAGAGAGAGAGAGAGGGAGAGACAGAGACAGAAGAGAAAAAGTGGGAAGAGGAGGGAAGGGGAGAGGAGAGGGGAAGACAGGAGCAGAGAGGTGAGAAGTAAAGGAAGAGGGGGAGGAGAGGTGATGTAAAGGAGGATAAGGGAAGAGAGGAAAATAAAAGAGAGGGATTAAGGACAGGAAAGAAGATAGGTATGGTGGAGCAGAGGCAAAAGGAGAGGAGGGGGAGATGAGCAGAGAGGCATTGACAAAAGATATAAGCATGGTGTACAAGAGTAGGAGGAGGGTGGGAGATGAGAATAGGTAAGAGACAGGAAGAGGGGAGGAAAAAGACAGGGAGGAAAGGGGAAGAAAAGAGGAGGGAGAACAGATAAGAGAACAGAATGATATAGGAGTATAAATATTAGGGAGGAGAGAGAAGTGAGAAGAGACGTGAGAGAGAGAGACGGGAGAATGAGGAGGAGAAGAGGTAAGGAGAGCAGAGAAGAGTAGAATATAGAAAAGAGAGGAGAAAAAAATAAATAAGCACAGGACAAGACAGGAGTACAGGAAGCAAGCAGATAGAGAGAGAAGGAGAGTCAAGGGGATTAGTCTGATAATGTTCTAGCCAAGCTCGACTTGAGCCCCCTCTCTTTAAAGAGATGTTGATCCTGTTTGACAAAGTGACTGCCTTGTTAAAATCTTTGTTGTGCTCAAACCAAGACTGGCTACCACTAATCTACCTCCGGGAAGGGGAGCCGCATGGGGTAGTCGTCTGGAAATGATCGCAACCCCCACCAACCCAGTCACAGTGGAAAGTAAATAGGGAATGAAGTTTCATTACCGCCAGAATTCATCTTGCGCTGTGCCATGCTCAACCCTGTGGCACTGACAGAAATTGAAAAATGAAATACTGTACACTGGAACCACAAAAAAGGCAGATTTTCTTCCAAGACTGGAAATAGCATTTTCATTACCGCGTGGTGTGGCTGTGGTGTAAACTTTATAGGCTTCTCCTCTAACTGCTGCAGTGCACTAAATGCTTGTATGCTTGTCCACAAAAATGCCTGAAAGACCCTGCTAGTTGTTTTAGCTGTAATGTTTTTTTCAAGTTTAAGGTAATGTAATCCATGTGTCTAACTGCAGTAACTGTAAGTAATTTCTCTCTCTCTCTGTCTTGCTCTCCATCCTCTTGTGCCCCACTGCCACCATAGCTTTTATGCCCAGGTCTGGTTACTGCACCCTTCCATCTGACAAATCCCCCTGCTCTGCCTGTCTAAAAGCATGACTGCCTGGTCATTCCAACAGGGGTTGGAAATGGATCGGTATACCTTATTGCAAAAAGCTGGTCCCTTGTGGGAGAAGTCGTAACCATTACACACACACCTTTGGTATTACGCTCATAAAGACATGTACAGACACATTCACACACTTTTTTTCAAAACACAAACACATACATATGATCACACACATACAGACATGATTTGCTGAAGTTGACAGACTCATACGCACATTAAGACACTGCAGTTGCTGTTTCACACACACACACACACACACACACACACACACACACACACACACACACACACACACACACACACACACACACACACACACACACACACACACACACACACACACACACACACAATCTGCCAGACCTGACACACACCCAAACCCACCCACACACACACACACACAGCTGTTCTGATCCACAAACAGCATGTTTCTATGACTCTTTGCCCTTTCAGTCATTCCTGGGTGCATTAGTCGTTGCAGCTGTACATGGGCAGTCCTGTCAGGAGAGAGATGCCATTACACTAATACAGCACTCAGCTCTGCCCTCCTCACATGAGAGATGGACTCTTAGTCCCCTGCTCTGCTCCTCCACAGCTCTCTACTACACTGGTGCAGATGAATACTGTACTGTATCTGTATCACTGCACTGGTAACGATTAGATGAAAGTATTACATAAATAAACAGACACACAATTAGACAGAATTAAAGTAAATGGAGAATAAAATTTCATTACTGCCAGAAATCCTATTGCACCATGTTCACACACACACACACACACACACACACACACACACACACACACACACACACACACACACACACACAGACGACAGAAGACACAAACTAAGTGATTTAATCGAATGAGCGTTTGTGTATTCTCCAAGTTGCCTGACTAATCTTGGCGGCTGCTAATGCCATTCCTCCGAGTGGAACCGCTGCTGAGTGAAGCACAGGTCCTACATCTGCTGCCGCTGCCAGCTCTCTGGACGTCTGAGGACGAGCAAAACATTAAGTCTCGTCCCGTCACACTTCTGGCTCCCCATCTGTCTCAATATACATGTGTGTGTGTGTCTGTGTGTGTGTGTGTCTGTGTGTGTGTGTGTTTTCCATGCTTATTGGCTTGCTCAAATCTGCTAACCACGGTGGGTGTCTTTTTCATTTCGCTTCCAGCCTGCGTCAACATTCCTTGGTCTCTAAAGGAGCCACAGGGCTCAAGGCTTCTAAAGGCCACCCCTCCATTATTTAACTTTACGTGTCTGAGAGCATCAGAGCCAGTCGCTTCGCCTCATGTCCTTGCTGCTTTTTTCGGAGAAATAAAAGAGTTATAAGAGAGCAGGAGAGTGACATGACTCTCTCCCCCCCTTTAGAAGTGCTCTGATGACTAATGAAAAATGAATATCAAAACAGCAAAAAGCATTCGCTTGCATATTAATGACAATGCATATATTCAGTGAGGATTTATGGCTTTCCCAAAAAACCCAAGAAAACAAACAAAAAACAAACAAACAAACAAACAAAAATCTAAGAGTTCCCAATTATAAACCATGGCTTATCCGTAGATTTTGCAAAAAAATCTTCTGCTATGAGCTTAATACAATGGGGGAGGAGTAAATTATTTAAATTATTATTTGTATGTGTGTGTGTGTGTGTGCGCATGTGCTTGTGTGTATTGCTGCATACATGTGTGTGGAGAATGCTACAACAGCCCAACAGAACACAAGCCCACGACTGCAAAACAGTGTCATTAATGGCCCAACATTCAGGAATGCTTATAAATATTTGACTGTTGCCATTAATGGTATAACTGCTGAATAAAGATTCAGTTTAGAAGTTTACAACAAAGTCAGGGTCTAACATTTTTCCTACTTTCTGCTACTTTGTAACTTTTTTGTTTGTAAATTGAGGTTCGCTACGGAGTAATATGGCATTTTGCAATAGAATGTTATGAGAGTGGGGTAGGGGCTGGATTTACAAGGGCTTGGAACGCAATTCAGCCATCCCAATCAAGGAACCGAACAAGCAGTTCAAGAAGTAGACTTGGGCTACACTCTCCAGAAGTGTGAATAGATAAAGTGTGTAGGCCACATGAAAGCAAACGGTGTAATTGTCATCATAGCAAGTATGTAGCCTAGCTGTGTTGCACACACAGACAGACTCAAACCTTGAGTGCAGTGAATGAATGTCGAAGTAAGCCAGCAGCCAGCCAGCCATTTCACATGAGCTGACCGTTGGGTACATACGGAGATGCAAAGAGTAGTGTTCTACTCTTAAAAAACAAAAGGGGTGATACGACACAGATTATTGATTAAAAGTTAACATTTTGCGAGTTACTTTACATATACAGCAGCTCATACACAGATGCCGCCAATACATGTTTTTGTTTTTTATAATTGCGTTGTATTACGTCCTGCGGTTTATTTAATATATGGGAAATTACAGTACTCACAGGTGGCCAGGAAGAGAGAGACAGAGAGCAAGTGAGTGTGAGAGAGAGGGATGGGGAGTGTGTGTGTGTGTGTGTGTGTGTGTGTGTGTGTGTGTGTGTGCATGTATGTGTGTCTGTGCTAAAGTGAGTGCATGTGTGGCTTGTGAGTGCACATGTGTGAGTGTGAGTGTGTGTGAGTGTGAGTGTGAGTGTGTGTGTGTGTGTGTGTGTGTGTGTGTGTGTGTGTGCGTGTGTGTGTGTGTGTGTGTGTGTGTGTGTGTGTGTTTGAGAAAGAGAGCGAGCGAGCCTGGGAGGGTCTGGTGAGCAGAGCGTTATGCATAATTCAACACTTTCAAGAGGTAGTATTTTAGCATACTTCTGCCCAAAGCAACAGAAAAAAAGAGCAGTGGAATGGTGAGAATGTATCTGGCGGCAGCTGTCCTGTTTCTCGCACATATCCATCCATTCATTCAAAGCAAAGCCTACTCCCTCGGAAAATGTGTTAACTCCGTAAGTCTTCACCCTGGCCTGAAAGAAGCCCCCTAAAAATACAGACGGATAATAATAACATGCAGTGCGCCTCATAGTCGGTCTAGCAAGCGAGGATAATCTTCAAGGCCTCCTCCTCCTCCTCTGCAGAGACGTACACCTGGTAAGTTGAGCGAAAAAGAAAGAACACTAGAAGCACTAAAACATACAATGCCTCTTTTTCATACTGGTGGCATGAAAAAAACATACCACAGTAGTGGCTGAAAAAAAAAAAAACATCTGCCTTAGAATGAACAATGCCTTAGACCTTTACAGAACTGACTGTAGAAAGACAGTGGCTTACCATTGCTTGGTAGAAATACGTCTACCTGTGATTGCCATTTCTGTCTTTCGTGTTACAGCTTCATGGCAGCAGCCTAGAAACACAATGCTGCCCTAAAAACACTGTACAAACATGTAGGAGTAGTGCAATGGAAATACGGCACTGCTCTGAGAGGATAGAAAGATTAAGATGATCAAAATACCAAAAAAGGAAAATAAGAAAAGACGTGTTGAGAAAGAAGGCCATTTGTAATGTTGGCTTCTTTGAAACGTGCTAAGCACATGAGTGTAGTGTTTCTAGTATGGAGTAGCCTAAACACTCCTACTGAGAAAGATGATCATTAACACATTAGTGAAGTAAAAAAAATAACCAGTCCCATGACAAATTTAACAAAGGCTTTTAGTTTTTGTTGAGTGCTTTGTTTTTTCCTCTTCTCTAAAACGTTTTTTTACCCTCAGTTTTGCTCACAAAAAGAGTACCAAAAAAACTTTCTGGACAACCTGGGCTGATCTCTCCTTTTGAATAATATGCTTGTTTTTTGCATAGTTTCATAATGTGTTTTTTAAGCAGTGTGGAGGGGAAAAAAAGTAGCAGATTTTTAATGCTAATCAGATACACTTGATTAGCCTGCGTCTAACACATAATCCATCACTGCTAATGCACCTCCATAACCGCATGTTTCCACCGGGGCTGCAGACAGTAACTCTCCCTTTCTGCAATGCCCCCTCCGACTCTTTACCTGCATATGCAACATCAAGGCAACAACCTTGCTAACAAATGGACCATAATGCCACACTGCTGGGCCAGGGCCATTTCCCGTGCTTCTGATATTGCTTTGCTATGCTACATTTCCTGTGGCAAGGATGTACTGTGCCTGTATGACCTTCCTTTGTCCTGATGGCCACACAGTGTGTTGGGTCCTTCTCTGTGCTGCTGACATTGCTGTGTTCTGCCATCTTTTGGAGACAATGCTGTAGCTGCTTCGTACAGCCATTCATTGCACTGCAACATACCCCTTGACAATGGGGTTAGGGGTTCAATGGCACATCTGATGTTTGTGTTATACTGCTACACAAACATGCATGCACGCACGCACACACACACAAGCACACAAAATGCAAAGAAAATGCATACAATCACCACCTTTCACACTCACCTTCAGCAGAAAAAGTAAGCATATTTTGCTTTTTCTGCACATTTTTTCACTGGGCTTTTAGAGTAACAGGGGGAAATAGCAGCAAAGGGGAGGGTGAAAAGGTGCTTATGGCTGATTTTAAACACAAATGCCCTCTTCTTCCCCTCTTCTCGTCTCTGTCTCCAAGACTTCTGGCTTTATCTGTATTCAGCACAGGTGCGCGCTCTCTTCTCCACCACTTCCCTTCCCCCTTTTCTCTAATCCACTCCCCTCGCTTTCTCTCTCCCTATAGCCATCTCTCTGCCTTTTTCCTCTCTCTCTCTCTTTTTTATCTACATTTTCCTCTGTGCCTTATGTCCACTATCTCTCTCTTGCCAGTCTTTCTATCTTTCCTTTCTTGTTTGATCTTTCTTATTCTCTCTTCCACTCTTCATCTCTTTCTCTCCCTTTCCCTCTCTCTCTCTGCCCCCCTCTGCCCCCCCCCCCCCCTGCTTATAAAAATTGCATAAAATAGTGATTAATCATTACACTGATTCCCAGCTGAGGTTCCTGGCATGCTCCACTCTGGCACTCTGGTGTTTTCTGCGCTTTGTCACTTGTGCGGATGCCCTCAACCAGCACCACTGCCCTTCTCCACCAGAGTGGCAGCGGAGCGCTGCGTTCCCTCGCTCACTGGTGCATTGCGTTCCCTCTTCTCTCCCTCCCTGTCTCTATGTCTTCCTCTCTCTCCCTCTCTCTCTCTCCCTCCCTCTCGGTCTTTCTCTCCCCCTCTAAGCTCTATGGGACCAAAGCAGCAGTGACATGCTCCGATACCCAACTCAGCTCTGTGGTTCCAGTGTGTATATGCTAGTGTGTGTGTGTGTGTGTGTGTGTGTGTGTGTGTGTTTTGGAGGGGTGGCAGTGGCACAATGCGTTCTCTCACTCGCACATCTCTCTCGCGCCAGCTGTGCCCTGGGCTTTCCGGAAATCAGTTCGGGGCAGCGGGCATGACGAGATTACACTCTCAAGCCGCAAGCTGCCTCCACTCTAGCCAACCACTGGCTGCCAGGGCTATCATGCCATGTGCCTGTAATAACTTTGGCGCAACGCTGTCAGTCCGACACTAATGGCATCTGCATATTTATGGCAAGGACGTTCAGATTTATTTTCTTTCGCACTGTGCTGTAACATAGCTGTTAGATCATTTTTTTGCATTAATTAAAAAAAAACAAGTTACAAAAAAATTAGCAAGCGACATGTCACAAAAAAAACATGTAGAATGTTCTAGAACATGGACACTTGGCATGGAACCGTTTCTAATCATGCTTGCGCAATTTCATGGGTCGGGGCATATTAAATTAGATACTACATTAGCTCAAACAATAATCTCCCTCTCACACCATCTACTATTATTGGCTTTGTGCATTGCGCTTGGTTTTTTACACAGGACAAACACGCTGACAAAGCCCACAGCACTTAGTCTGACTCTCTTCAGGAGAGCCAGGGACATTTCAAAATGGCACAGCTTCGTTTCATCATGCAATGCGTTAATGAGCTCCATTAAGTGCCAATCACTTCAGTAGAGAGGGAGGCTAGCAAGAGGCATCTTCAGGAAAGTCCAGGCAGCTAAAAAAGTGGGCTAATTAAATGATCCTTTGTCTTCTCACTATCAAATTACAAGTGTCAGTGATCACTGATCCTGAAGAAGAAAGACTAATTGCACCCTCTTTATATTCTGCTCAGGACTGAGTGTGCTTACTGAGTTACCGAGTACACTTACTGAGTTACTGAGTACATGAACAGAGTTTCTGAGGTACCAAGTACACTCAATGAGCACACTTACATAATTACTGAGTATAATTAGTGAGTATACTTTATCAGTTAAAAAGTACATTTACTGAGTACACTTATTGGGGTACTAAGTGCACTCAATAAATACACTTATTTACCAAGTAGCTACTGAGTTACTAACAGAGTTGTATAAAGTAGAAGTAGAAGTACTGTTTTGGATGTAATTACAACACTGGTAGTATGGTATTATGCAGTTGCAACTGCGTAGTACCGTACTACTTGTGTTGTAATAACATCCAAAACAGTACTTCTACTTCTACTTTATACAACTCTGGTTACTAAGTACACTTTATCAGTCACTGAACATACTTACTGAGGACACTTTCCTCAGTTGCTGAGTACTTTTACTTAGTTACTGAGCACACTTGCTGTGTTACTGGACCCACTTGCTGAGTTGATGTGTATAAATGCCGCATCTTCCATTAAGTATCTAACAGACTGATAATGTGGGCTTCCTTCTCTTGCATATGGCAACATTTCAGTTTCAGATTTTGAAATGCAGAATACAAGAATGTAAAAATATTTAAATGAATGATTTATATAAGATAGTTGTTTGAAAATGTGAAAAAAGTTATTCTCTGGGTGCTTCAACTGTGACCATAATTTTGCAGTGGTTCACTTCATATATGACTCACACAAACACACACACACACACATACACACACACACACAACCACACACACACACACACACACACTCACTTCGAGGCATGCCAGAGCAGGTGCGCCTACTGCAACAGTAGTCGTTGCAGTGGTTGACCTCACACCCTTCTTTCTCTCTCTCACACACACACACACACACACATACAAACACAATGACACACACCCACACACATATGTACCTAGGGGCGAGCCAGAACAGGTGCCTCCATTGTGCCACTAGTCCTTGTAGTGGTTGACTTTACACCTCTCACATACATACACACACACACACACACACACACACACACACACACACACACACACACACACACACACACACACACACACACACACACACACACACACAAGCCCACACAAACATACCTAGCGGTGAGCCGGAACAGGTGCCTCCGTTGTGGCAGTAGTCCTTGCAGTGGTTGACTTCACACCTCTCCCCAGAGAAGTTGGGCCAGCAGTAGCAGCGAGACTCTCCCTTCTCATTGGTCACACACCGACCCCCATTCTCACACGCAGGACGGCACAGGTCCCCTGCAGAGAGCACATACACAAAGCATTAATATTCACACACACACACACACATTAATGCAAATGTGTTAACACACACTTATGCACACTCACCCTCTCTCTTTCTCTCTCTCACTCTCACTTACACATACCTGCATTAACACAAACACACACACACATTATAATACACACATAAGACACAATCACATTCTTGTACACACACACACACACACACACACACACACACACACACACACACACACACACACACACACACACACAGAGGTGTGTGACCATATGTTGGGAGCTGAGGAGTGTCTTGGGTATGGAAGCTGTGACAGGAGCCTTACTGGTCTGTTTGGCAGGTGAGTAACCTTGAGCACACCGGAGCTATGCTGGTGTGAGTAAGGCCTGGATGTGTGTGTGTGTGCGTTTTCAACGCATAAGTGTGTGTATCTATGTGTGTGTCTGTACACGCACATCTGTGTATGTGTGTTAGAATCACTCAATCAGCTGTGACTCTACACTTTCCTACATTCTCCACACGTGTAGCAGACAAGTACAGAATAGTACCAGACATTAAATCTATTACAACACATAGCTAACCCACAGCACTGGGATAGACTATGTTTTAGAGTGTCTTTCTTAGTGTAGCCTGCGGTACAGTAAAGTGTGGCATTGTGTTTCATTAAAAAACGAGTAAGTTTAGCCTTACAGTGACATCTCAACAGATACTCATACAACACAGTCTACCACAGCACATAATAGGACAGCCCACTATGACACGCATGGCCATAGTGAGGCACAGCTTAGTGTGCTGGGTGACAGAGTATTTTTCTAACAGTGAAAGTCATTTTTAGAGGTGCCATTTTTTAGGAATCCGAGTCTGTGGTATGGGGATAACCATTTGAGGAAAGCACTGCAGTGCAACAGTTGCAGACACACACACGCACAAGCAGGCAGACACACACACACACACACACACACACACAGTACACCAGCCACAGACAGAAAGAATATATTTCAGGGGACACACTGCCACCACCCTCCCTGTCACACTCCAATGAAACTGACTCCACCAGAGATGGTGGAGATCGGTTTGTGTGTCTGTATGTGTGTGTGCTTCAGAAACAAGCAGAGAAAGGCTGTGTAAACACTTCAGTCAAATGCATCGGAGCAGAGCTTGGCAGGAGAGGACAGTGGGAGTGGGGATGACTCTTAAACGAAAAGAAAAAGAGTTAAAAGCTGAAGTACGAGCCCAAGTGGTGACAAACTCACCCGATGTCAGTGCAAGGACACAGACCAACATCTCCGAGGGGAACAGGCAAGGTAGGAGGAAGAGAGGAAGGAAGGAAGGAAGGAAGGAAGGAAGGAGGGTAGGAAAGGAATGTGTGTGAGGAAATAAAAAGTTATGCCAGGTGTACCTGCGATGTTGGTGTCAGTGCAGGTTCGGTTGACGAGGAGCTTTCCCTCGGGGCAGACGCAAGTGGCACCGCTGGGGCTGAGCAGGCACATGAAGTCACAGCTCATCTTCGCACAGGGGTTTGACACTGGTGCCACACACACACACACACACACACACACACACACACACACACACACACACACACACACACACACACACACACACACACACACACACACACACACACACACACACACACACACACAGACACACACAGACACACACACACAGGAGATATGAGAGGCAATCAGATATACATTATCATAATATACCACTATGCATGGCGTGAACAGGAAAGAGTTTGAAGGACTGAACATGGAGGAGAAAGGTTTAAATTAACCTACTTGTCAAAGGAATATCACCCTGGTGTTTCAACCTCAAAGCCATAATATACAGGCATCATGCAAATCGTTTAAAATATCAGGGCCATGCCAGGCTTTTATAATTGCACAAGTAATAGCCTGAGTATATTCCTAGGGTTAGAAAAAAAAGGTTTCCTAGACTACACAAAACTCATCCTCAGTGAAGAAAAAAAAATCCAATTTTTAGCGAATTCAGATTCGTTTAGGTTTGAGGCTTTTTATTTCTTACTGCCATAGATGGACTACAAAAGGTGCTGCTGAGTTAAAAGGGCTGACTGTTAAACACGAATAGCAAACCCCCAGGTCAGTTTGATTCTTTGTCTTGCTACTCCCCACAACATGCCCATACCATTAGATGATAGGGCAGTTATACTTTAGTAGCTCAGTAACTCTGAGTCGTGAGGACAGTTGAGGAGTCCATGTGGTATAATGGGGACGGTCACAAAATGCAGACACTGAGAAAATTTAATTTTTAAGTTGGATTGAATTTCATAAGTAAATGCTATTTTAAAATGCTTCTAGCCCGAGACTATATTCATTTATTCACAGGATTGCTTTTAAAACAGCAGGGGTTTTAATGCAACCACCAATAGAGGTAGTGGGTTAAAAAATGACATTTTGTGGCTATGTACGTTTTTTTCTCATGTGCTCCTCAGTTAAGAACATCACTGTCAGTAGGACACTGAGCTTTGAATGCCTCCTCTGAGCCCTCCCAGCAGTAGGGCTAACTTCTGAGAGAGAGAGACAGACAGAGAGACATAGAGACAGACCGACCAACAGACAGACAGAGGAGGAAAACAAGGGGCTTTGAGGAGGCAAGATTCAATCAGATTTTGCTCTTTTCCTCTCCCGTCATCTGTGGCAGTAAAGCCCCATGCTCGCTCTCTGGCTAACGCTAGCGCAGTGCTGAGCTGGGTACAGGGCTAATGAAGCATGGGGGAATGGCGCAACAGGGGCCATTAGCGCGGGCTTAGCCAAGCGCTAAAGATCCCTGCGCTCGCTCTTGCCGAGCGTGTCGACAAACAAACCCGACTCTGTAGGTCACTGGAGAGACAGACACAACTGAAGCTGGAAACAAGGCTTGACTGGAAAAAATAACAACAGAAAAAAAAGAAAAGCGAAAAGAAGGGGAAAAAAAGCAATTTGGAAGGGCCACAGCTAACTATGTGGGAGGAGAGGGTTTTTCACAGCTTTTTCCTTCCCAGTTCAAGCTGTGCCAAGGTTGAACACACACGCACACACTGACACATACACACACACATGCAAACATGGACGCACACATGCAAACACATATGCACACATGCATACACACAAACACACACACACTGCATGGCTCAAACTCCTGCTGTCACAACAATTAGTGCAACCCAGTAGAGAGGCAGAGCTTTTCTCCATGGCTGTTGAACATGGTAATCCCAGTTAGCAGACACACAAATAAAACACACAAACACACACACACACACGCACACACACACACACACACACACACACAAACACAAACTCACCCAAACAAACTCACACAAACAAACTCTCACACACACACACACACACACAGCTAGCACATGTCCCTGGTCCTGCTCTGATTCAGTTCTGGGCAGGAAAGGACACAGCCTCAGCTGCAAAGTGGAGACGTAACTGCTCATTGAGGGTCAAGTGGGCATGGTGTGTGCGTGTGTATACATTTCTATGTGCGTGTGTGTGTTTGTATGTACGAGGGTGGGTGTATGCTTTCCACAAACTGCCTCTGATGGCCATTCTACACCCATCCAACCTGTGTTGTGCTTACTCTGTCGATCTGTTTGTGTGTGTGTATATGTGTGTATGGACGGGCATGTGTGACATGAGTGTGTAAGTGATCTCTGCGGAGAGCTGTGGAGCTGAGGTCTTATCTCTAAGACCAGCTGATGCCTGCTGGTTGACCCGATCAGTGGCACTGCAGATTGTCTCCTTTTTTAGCAAATATCACTGAACCGCGCCAACTGGACCCCGAGAAAGAACATCGAGTAAGATACAAATGAATAAATCAATAACCGAAATGAACAACAATGACGAGAACGAGAAATATTCAGAGCAGCTGCCAGGGACCTCGTGCTGCTTCCTTCCCGCTGCGTTTGTTTTGAGGAGGACAAAGACACAAACTAATGACACTACAATGGAGGAAAGAATTATGGGATGTGCTCATTTGTTGTGGAAGATTGTGTATCCGCCTATAGACTGTGGGAGGCTTGTTTACCATCTTGTTGTTTGAAGCGATGGAACACGAGGACGGTGGACGGTCTCTCCATCCCCAGCTGCAGCTGTTCTGCGGGCTGCTTGCCGTACTTGTGCACGCGGAACACGTCGCGCTTCACTCCGGTTCCGTAGATGTAGTCCTCAAACAGGTCAATGTGGAAGGGCTGGGAAATGCCTGCAGGGCCGAGAGAAATTACAGCATGCAGCCAAAAGGAGTCGATACACAACCTTCCTGTCGCTGTCCCACTGTTGGCATGGCGAATGTACATAGAGAGTCAAGCAGAGACAGAGATATAGGGGTGGGTAATAGCATGACATTGACTTCGGTACACAATACTCCTGCTGGCCCTTGCTTTGGTGTGACAAATCGACAAAACTCTGTGTCCTTTCCTATTTCTGTCTCTCTCCCTCCTTTCTTCCTGTCCGTCTCTCACACTGTAACCTTTGTCTTTACTTCCCCCAATCTCACTATTTCTTTCTCCCTCTTCGATTCAATCTCCCTCCCTCTTTCCTTCTTTCTCTCTCTTCCTCCCTCTTTCTTATACATATCTTCAGCTCTGTCTCTGACATGGTGGCTAAGCACGTCATCGGTTCTCCACAAACGGAGCGCGATCCTGACAGCACTCCGGGATGCCTCTGCGCTTTCCACTTGATAAATTATGAGAAAATCAATCCAAAGCACATATCGCTACAGACAGCTCCAGGAGGCTTAGCAGCGTGCCAGCCAGGTGCTGCTGCCTTTAACGCTCGTGTCCAAGAAGAACTAAGCGTCGTCCAAGAAGCACTGGGCCGCATGGCGGGCCCCCTGACAGACCGTGTAAATCACGGTGCCATGCCATGCTGGCTTTTCTCAATTCAATTTTGCCTCATCGCTATTCGCGCGTGTTGACCTCTCTCGGAGTACAGCACGCTGCCCTGTGCTGCATATGTAGTGAACTGTGGGACACCCAGCGCCTCTGCTGATCCAAATAACATGCTTTTTTTAAACAGCACATCTTCCCCAGACAACCCTGGGCTTCCCTACACCAGTGTTAAGATGGGGTGTAGGTGGTGCGTGTCGAACTGGCGAGAGCAAACATGGCCTTGTTGCAGCTGGATGTTGAGGAAGGGTTGAGGGTAAGGGGGTGAGGCGAGGGGGGGCCCCCTGACCTACACCAGGGCTGGGAGGACTCACCGTGTCGGCTGCTGGCGGCTACAACCACGTCTGAGCCATCGAAGCGCACACTACCAATGATTGACAGCTCAGCGTCAGCCCAGTACAGCCGCTGGTTGAAGTAGTCGATTGCCAGACCTGTAAAGTCCAAAAAGATAGAGGGGGGGTAGAGGTAAAGGCCAAAACAGATCCGTCAGTCTGTAAAAATGACCAGATTTTATATTGTTAGAAGAATGGATGTTTTGTTGACATTTTGTTGCCATCTACTTTGAAGCCAGAAAATAAATAGTTGTGGTTTTACAGTGCTATTAAGTCTCCATTTTTTGGCTCTGAATAGCATAGCGTAGAGCGGAAAACATGTGGCTGTTTTTTTTATCTGGTACAGTCATGCTGTGAGAACTCTTGGCTGATTCTTTGTCAAGTATATTTACAAAAAAAACTGCTAAATGTTCACATAATCTGAAGAGGAGGAGAGTTAATGACAAACACGTGCATGTTTTTGCAACAAATATGTAGACATACAATAAGAAAGGAAGAAAAGAATAAAAGAAAGACAATGCACACCAAGTCTATCCATATCCTGTGCATCTCCACAGCACTTGTTACAGGTGACCGACTGGTTGCAAAGCACTCTGGGAAAATTCACATTAACCTCCCCATCTCGGGACAGTGCCAACGCCATGATTCTTTATGTCTACTAACAAGTCTCTTCTCTGGGAGTGCTTAGGCTCATTATTTTAGATGGCAGTCATAGTAGACCCTCCACCGCACGCTGTGAAGGGGCCTATTAACAGCCATATGTGTGGCTAATGCACTGGGCTTTAACCTTCTGTGAGGCTTTGGCGGTGTGCCTTCATGCCCTTCTCTCCACCGCCTCTTTCTCACCCTCCAAAAACTCCCTTTTGGAGGAGGAGGACAGGAACCAGAAAGTTGACAGTGCTGTTGTGAGAGCTACAACAATTACTTGACTGATCAATTAATTGTCAATAATTATGTCAGTTGCGAAATGTGTTGATAACCACTTAAATCAGTTATCAGTGGGTTTTTAAAGGATGATTCCGCAGCCTCTTAAACTTAAATATCCTATAGTTTCTTCACTTTTCTATAATAGCTAAACATCTCAGTGATGTGAACAAAACAGTTAAGGGTGTGACGTTGGGCTATGGCAAACATTTATTGATCGAATCATCAAACAACTCATTGACTGGCCCAGAAAATAACTTGGTAGAATAATCGCTAGTGGAAATAATTGCTGGTTACAACCCTAGACATTTCCCCATTTCCCTCTGCAAATCCTGGAGAGAGACTGCCAGTAGGGCTAAAGTCAAATCAGTTATCTCCTGTACTGTGTTCACTGGAGTTACAATCTGCAAATAACACCACAGAGAAAGATTTGTCTGCTTTTTGTCTGTCTGTTTTTTTCTTGTGCAATCAATCTGTACTCAGCACTTTTGATTGTAATGTGAAAACGTCAATATAGCTGTAGTTATGGAGGTTCAGTAAGAAGCTGTTTAGGTTATGTGGATAAGGACGGGGGAAACCGAAAAAGTGAATGTTATAGATCCTTTTTTTTTCTTTGCTGACACAGCCAAAAGGCCTGTTATGTCTCTTCATACTCCTGGCTCAGGAATTTTGTTTTTCTCTTTTTATGAGTCTGATATGTCATTATAGCTTACATACTAATCCAAACATGTTCTAATATAATTTACATTTGCCCTCATCAGCTCTTGATAATAACTCAATATGAGGCCTTTGAGGCCTGTGAGAACACTGTGCATGATTACTGTGGGAAAGTATGCAGTTCTCCTTCTATCACATCAGTGTTCATAACTGCGATAACAATTTACTTGGACTGTCCGCCTGCAGAAACCTTACAGAAGATTTACTGAATTCAACTTCAGTCTTTCCAACTGTTCTCTGAACATCCTCTTGCACTTACAGTACCAGACATTTTTACACCACCATTACGACATTTTAATAACACCATATTAACAGACACTTTATTGTAATTCACAATCTAAGCACCTGTAAATAAAGTATAGGAGACCATCTAAGTAAAATGTAACCATATTTTAAGCTACTGGCTTTTCCAATCCCTTTTTTAGCCATCAATTAAAAAGACTGTCATTAGTAATGTTTCTGGACAGATCTGACTCATATGGATAAGTTTTAAGACACGGAGATCAGTGGTCAAGGTAGTGTGTGGGCTTGGCAGAACCGTGTGGAGGCCATGTTGTGTGTGTGTGTGTGGGGGGGGGGGGGGGGGGGGGGAGTATGGCAGCGTACCCGTAGGCCTCCTCAGGTTCTTCTCCAGCAGGATCCTCCGCATTGACCCGTCCATGGCTGCCTCCTCAATATGGGAGTGGTCACCAATCACAGTCCAGTACATCATCCTGGAGGGGGCAGAGCAGATGCATGCTGTACTCAGGCTCACCATCGGAGTCAAAGAGTGCAGTGCCTTGATTTATTCAATATCTCATTCATCATGTGTTTATACTTTATTATATTATACAGAAAAAATAGACAAAACAAATGATTATACAACAAACACATTTACAAAATATATGCCAATATAGTAGAAGGCTAGTATGGAGATGAAGAGAAAACCAATGAGATTGAAGGAGAGGTAAACACATTCTGTACTACAGGAAAAGAACAGACAGTAGGCCTGTACAGTATATGAAGAATATTTGCTCATTATTTGGATCAAACACCTCAGTGCTATAACTTACACCATCACTTTTTTTCCCACAAAATAATTAATAAATGTTTGTGTAAAACAACACACACAGGAATGATGTGTGAGAAGAGGGCAAAGGGGCTTGAGCAGACTCTGAAACAGCTATAACTCCCGACAGAGAATGGTGGAGCAGAGTTGGAAACAGGGCAAAAACATAAAGAAAAGAACATAAAAAAAGAGAAAAAGGTGTGAGAGAGAACAAAAACAACACATGAAGCTGCAGGAAGCACAGAGACACACCTTGACAAAGTCAAGAACAGACAAGAACAGGAAATGAACCAAAGCAAACAAATACACAGTGCATCTTTCATATGTTCCCTCAGCAGCACAAACCCACAGGGGGAGAAGAGAAAGAGAGAGACAGAGAGAGAGAGAGAGAGAGAGAGAGGGAGAGAGAGAGAGAGAGAGAGAGAGAGAGAGGGAGAGAAAGAGGGAGAGAGAGAGAAAGGGGGGGAGAGAGGGGGAGAGAGACAGAGAGAGAGAGAAAGAGGGGGAGAGAGGGAGAGAGAGGGAGAGAGAGAGAAAGAGAGAGAGAGAGAGAGAGGGAGAGAAAGAGGGAGAGACAGAGAGAGGGAGAGAGAGGGAGAGAAAAGGAAGTTAGAAGGTAGAAAGATGGGACTGTGACTGTGAGAGAATGATGGAGAAATACAGCAACAGAGGAGGAGAGTAAATTGGAAGTTTGGGTGATGGAGGGTGACTGCGAGAGGGGTAAAGAGCGGGAGCGGATGGCAGAGAAAGAGAAAGACAGAGAAAGGACGAGTAGAAAGAGACCGAGGGAAACAGACAAAGAGACAGAGAGAGAGAGAGAGAGAGAGAGGAAAAGACAGAGAGAGAAAGCTGAGCTGCCCTCTCTATATCCCTTTAGATCTCTCTTTCCACATCCTGCTTGTACTCGCGGCTCCCCCGCATCTGTCATCACCTTGCGCTATTTAATGCCCGTACGGCTCACATGAGCAGGGGTTAGGATGCAGGCATGCATGGCTAATACACCAATAACATTCTAAATAAGACTGGAGGGGGGGAACAACGTTCCTGTTGAAAAGTTCAGACAAAGAGAAAGAAAGAGGGAGCGCTTGTCCACAAAACATTAACATGCAAGATAAAAAAAAAAAAAAAAAATTCAAAATGTCTTGACCTCCGTGGAAGAGGCATGTAGATGAGTTGCCCTGCAGGCCAAGATGGGGGTAAAAAAACAAATGTCTGAAGCACATGTGAATACTACAAGAGGCTGCCATAAGTGCAGAGATAGTAAGACATCTTTCCTTCTCCCATTTCTGGGCTTATTATTTGTTTCCTGCATTTAATTGATCCTCCAGCAACACAAACACTAGCGCTGCCACAGCTGGTTGGTGCCAGAATAGTGCGAGTTTGACCGAATTGATTTTTTGCAAAAGCAAAAAGGGAATCAGAGGAGGGTGTTGGAAGAAGGAAGCATGCAGGAGTCTCACTCACCCCCGCACTGGGTTTACGGTGATGGAGAAGGGCTCGCCGGCGATGTCGGTGACCAGGCGCGTGCAGTTGGGCCCGCCCAGCTGTCCTACGTTGATGGAGTAGCGCAGCCTCGTCCAGTGGGCCGTGTAGTAGCTGAACCAGTGCATGCGCGAGTGGTCCGTCCAGTACATGTTTCCCGTCACCCAGTCGGCGGAGATGTCTCGCGGCCGTCTGAAGTCGGGACACTGCCAGCGGAGATGTGTGTGAAGGTAGAACAGAGATGTGTGTGTGAAGGTGGGACAGAACAACAACAACAAACACGTACGTTTCACGTACTTTGATTTATGACAGATTTCCCACACATTCATACATAGATATACACAAACACACACACACACACTGAAGTACAAACATCTGTGTAAACATTTATATACACACACACACGCAAGATGCATGCAAACCCACTACAAACTGACACACACACACACACACACACACACACACACACACACACACACACACACACACACACACACACACACACACACACACACACACACACACACACACACACACACACACACACACACACACACACACACACACACACACACACACACACACACACACGCAGCCACACACCTGCCACAGCCACCTTAGTATGGTTAATAACTCATTGTCATAGGACTCTTTGAAGTCTGACAGAAATCTTTCGGGTAGTGGGCCACTTATTTTCCCACTCCCCTGTTTAAATCAAAGCCATTAGTGAAGTGCACACGGTGTGTGTGTGTATGTGGTGTGTGTGACAAAGACAGACAGAGAGAGAGAGAGAGAGAAAGAGCTGACAAGGAAGGGAGGGAGGGAGGGGAGGACAGGGTAAGAGGACAGAGACAGAGATGGGAGTCAGAAATACCACCTGTCGCCGGGGGAGAAGAACTGCTTTAATCTTTCTGCAGGCTAAACTTCAACTAGAATAACTATAAAGCATGTCAAAGCCTCTCTCACATCTGTCTGTCTCATGGCATAGACGGCGCTCATTTCTCCCTGCCACTCTCCCTCACTCATCCGCTCTGTCACTTCTTTTTGTTTGTTGGCTATGAAAGAGAGGACCTCTTAGAAACTGAATATTGCACAAGTGCAGACAGAGGGTGGAATAAGGGTGAGGTATTGTGTTTGCGTGACTGTGTCTGTATGTGTTAGTGTATGTGTGTGAATGCTTGTGTTGAGGGGAAGGGAAAGGTACTCGACAATGAAAAGGCTGAATTAAAGGCTAAGAATGTCCTGTCCTTCCTCAATACAAAAGAGGGCACTAGATGGATTATTTCTGTGCGCTCTCTGTTGGGCTCTCCAATAGAGTTCCTGAGATTTCAGCCTGGCCCATCTTTCATGTGTTTTTTGGAGACAGTCCACTCATCTTACACTTACACTCATCCAATCCACTTTCTGAGCTGCCATATTATTTCACTGTCATAGTGCCTGGCCTTCTGACCCCAATCCAGTAATATCTGAGCTGTATGGGACTACATCGCCTTGTTGACTTTTTAACCATCTTATCTATTTGCAGTTTACAGTTTCATTTCTCTACCACGGATGTCTTGACTTCACCTGTTTCATGTAGGTTGGCTGTGGCATTAGATTAACACGGTCAAAATACTAATATGACAAACAATGACTTACTCAGAGCACACCTAACCAAACCCATACTCTACACGGCATTTAAACTGTGTTTCAGAGAAATCTTTGTTTTGTGAGAATTTGTAAGTGGTTTTTAACAAACAAGAGCTGCAGAGATATACTAGAATCATTGTTACGGTGATGTTTTCCAAGAAAAAAAAAGAAAGAAACAGCCCGTGTCTTCATACGTACTATAATGCCGGTCTTGCTCTTAGACGGGCTGCGGTCTTGGAGGTCCCCGTAAAAGATGCCCCCTGGGTTGATCTGTGTGGCCCATACGAACGTGTGGCGGTGGAAGAGGGCGTCCATCCCGATGATACGGGCGCTGTCCTCAATGCGGGCCACCAGCTTCTGGCCGTGGCTCTGGTGGAACGGGTACACGAAGCTGCGCACCTCTGTGTCATTGGCGATGTACAGCACCTGATCCTCCGGTCCTGCCATGATGACAGATGTAGAATTAATTGTAAAAACAAGCTCTGTCAGAGTGTGTGTGTGTGTGTGTGTGTGTGTGTGTGTGTGTGTGTGTGTGTGTGTGTGTGTGTGTGTGTGTGTGTGTGTGAGAGAGAGAGAGAGAGAGAGAGAAAGGGAGACAGACAGACAGAGGATGCATCTGCCACACCACATTTATTTTTTAATTGTATTCATCTAGTATTATTTGTATTGTAGCAGATGCAGTAAACATTCATATACATGTGAAAAAAATGGCCACAGGTGCATCAGTAAATCCAGAAGGCGATACAGTTTTATGCCTTTATCTGATGTTGGCCTGGGCTCTTTATATTAAGTAGGCACTCTTTCGCATCTATTTTTAATGCTTATCTCATGCATATGCATACATGATCACTGCTTAGCAATAAAAGAATTTCACATAATAGACAGAAGTGCTTTGCGAGGCTTTTACCTTTTGTGACACATTCGCCGTCAATCTCTTTGAAGTTCCTGTCGCAGGTGCACTTGTAGGAGCCCTTAGTGTTGTAACAGTAGTGGGAACAGGTGCCGAAAGTCAGGCACTCGTTCACCTCTGCAGGTGGAGAACAACAATAAGGTCAACCAAATTCTATTTCTATTCTCCTCTCTTCTCTTCTACAGCAGCTATGGTTCATTATATACATGGTAGACATAGACAGACACACGCATGCACACATGCATGCACGCGCACACACACACACACACACAAATACAGATGCATACCAATTTATATATCACTGGGCAGTTGATGTTGCCAGCTAAGACTTTAAGTCTTCTCAAAGGTGTCTAATGCATCCATTAAGGTATCTATATCTTTTTTATATCCCTATATACAAGCCCAACTCTGACTTGTGGGGTTGGTGCTGCTTTTTGTTGAGCCAACACCAAGAAAACATACACACTGATGTACACAAAACACACACTTATTCCTTCTCACAACATACACACATAGTCATGTATACAAAACATACATCTGTAGTTTTCACTGAGGAGGAAAGGCACTTAGGAAATAGATGGTAAAATATGTGGAGTAAGTAATGTAATGTAAGTAAAATGTATTTGTATACAGTAGGACATTTACAACCAAAGTGCTTTAAAATCAGTGTATATATAGGGGAGGGCACTATATTCTGTTATACTTTATCTATGCTTTCTGATTGCTGCTGCAACATGTGCAGATGGACCACACATCAACCTGGTCTATCCTTTCTTAATCTCTAGCTACCTTCTGCAACCCCTCAGTTATTTACATGACAATGCACCTCCAAATGCACTCCTTCATCTCCCATCCTTCCTTCCCCTCTTTCATCTGGCCCAGGGACTCACAGGGCCACTGCCTTTTCACTTAGGGCAGCCATTCCAGCAAATAAATTGACGCCAAAAGGAAAACAGCCTTTTAAAAAACAGCCTGGCTCATGTTACATTTGGTCTCTTACTGCTGCTAAGTTTGATGTCCTGAAAGTACTGCTGAATAAGTTTGGTAGCACAGCACCGGCTTGCACAATAGCCAGGTTGCTTTTTCAGTCTGACAATGTGGTTTTTTTCTGCTTCTGAAAGGGAGTCCTGCTGTGTTAAACATCAGCCTTGGGTATCTTGGTCATGCCGTTTTGATTTGGGCTTTAGCTTTCAGATTTGGAATGTCCCTCCTCTTCTTCCTTTTGCTGTCTCTGTCTCCTTCTCTCCCTTCCAATATCTCTCTCTCTCTCTCTCTATCTCTCTCTCTCTTCCCACTTTCTTTATTGTTCATGCCACCCCCGGCTCATCCCCTCAGACCTTCGCATTGCTTGTTACTCAGGTTTCTCCGAAAGCCCGCTTTACACTGGCACACTGAATTGGGCCGTGATTGATTGCAGATGGCGTCTTCGCCACACAGGTTCACTCTTCCCTGGCAGGCATCCTCCACGGCCACTAAGAGAGAAAGAGAGGAGCACAAAGCACAGGCTGCACTTAAGGGGACAAAACAGCCAGACATGACCTGCGCTGCACTGCACATACACAGACACAGACAGAAAAACAGACAGACAGACAGACAGACAAACAAACAGACAGACACACAGACACAGACACACACACACACACACACACACACAGACACACACACACACACACACACACACACACACACACACACTGAATAAAGGAAAGGGACACATACAGTATGTCACAAAAGTGAGCACACCTCTCACATTTTTGTACATTTTTTATTATATCTTTCCATGTGAGAAGTCTGAAGATATAACACTTTGCTACAATGTAAAGTAGGCAGTGTACAGTTTATATAACAGTGCAAATTTGCTGTTCCCTCAAAATAACTCAACACACAACCATTAATGTCTAAACCACTGGCAACAAAAGTGAGTACACCCCTAAGTGAAAATGTCCAAATTGTGCCCAATTAGCCATTTTCCCTCCCTGATGTCATGTGGTTAGTTAGTGTTACAAGTTGTACACTGCCTAGTTTACGTTGTAGAAAAGTGTTATATTTTCAGACTTCTCCCATGGAAAGATATAATAAAAAAGTACAAAAATGTGAGGGGTGTACTCACTTCTGTGACATACTGTACATCACACATGTGCTTGTGTTTTAGGACAATTAATTATATATACCGTGCTACATGTGTGTATCGCATTTCACAAATTGGGTATATATGCATGTGGTTAGCAACCACCTGGACTTTTATGAGGATTAATAAACATTTCATTAACATAATTAGACATGATTATGCTCCGTGAATAAGTCTGTCGGTTTGTGTTTGTTGTTCGTGTGGCGAGGTACTTACAGGCCTTGCATTCCTGCTCGTCTGAGCCCCCGTCCCCACAGTCGTCAAACAGGTCACACTGCAGCTCAGCAGGGATGCAGCGGTGGTTACTGCACGTAAACTCCATCTTACCGCACGGCCTGGGACGCCGCACCACATTCTCTGCAGGAAGACAGACAGAAGGAGTGAAAACAGCAGACACACACACCACATACAAGCACACACAGAAAACAAAAGAAACAGACATGTATACAAAAACACCACACACAAAAAAAGTTAAAGAAAACAAGAGAAAAAGACATACACAAACCACACACAAAGACAGAGAGAGAGAGTGCGAGTGAGAGCGAGAGAGAGAGAGAGAGAGAGAGAAAGAAAGAGAGAGCGAGAGAGAAAGACAGAGAGAAAGTACGACAGAGAGCGAGAGAGAGAGATTGTAATTCCCATGATAGCCTAGAAGCTTCTCATTAATTTTTGACAATCCTCCACTACGTATTTCACCCAAACAGACACGGCAGCAGACAGACATTGCTCCTGGCATGAGATCCCAGGACACCTGGCAACGAACGCTGAAAAGTGTTTCACTCGTCTGAAACTGCACCTCTTAACAGACAACACTGAAAGCACAGACTGACACAGCAACAGAAAAAGGAAGTGCAGGAAAAAAGGAAAAACAAAGTGCATGAGAAGAAGAATGTGAATAGTAGAGTTGGTACACACACACACACGCCCCTGATATTTTATTGGTGATAATGATGGGCTGCCCCAAGATCAGCAGCGCACAATCTCACTAGGCTACATGACCGGAACCTTTATCCTTTAACCTTTGTCTCACTGCAAGAATCGGCATAAGAAGTATGAGCGCAGTGACAGACATTTTAACATTTCTCTCCTATCCTTTCCACTCTTCTTGGCTTCTTTTATTTCCTTTTTCTGCCCTCGCTTCTCATCTCTCCCCTTAAGATGACTGTAACAGCTTCTCTAGCCTCGCCCTATCCTCTCCTCTGCTCTTCCTTCACTCCTTCCTTTCTGCTGTCCTCCCTCTGCTCCTCTCTTCTCTCTCTTTTTTGTCTCCTCTATTCCACCTCTCCTCTCGCTCTTTTCCTCGAGTCTGAAGCAGCTGCTCTCTTTATCTAATTTCCCTCCGAGCACAGACAAGATCCTGATTCTCCAAAATGTGACACTTTAAAGCAAAGCTCCTTCTGCTGCTGTACTGAACCCTATTTGACGATATGGCAATCGCAAGAACCCTATTCAGCCATGTGACAATCACAGCAGACCTTTTCAGCAGCATGACATGAATCACAGGGGTTAAACAACACAGTGGAACATCTATGTTTCTACGCAACACTGCAGGGCATCTGTGCACTGCTAGCATTACACCATTAAACAGGCTCACATAGGCCATAGGGGTAAGACTCATAGGCAACCGTCCATCCTTTACTTTTGGAGAATGCGGTTTGCAGATGCCTGAGGGCTGTGTGAGTTCCCACCTTTGTCTGTGTGGGTAATAGGCACCCTGTATCTCTTTATTGCTAAGATCAGACCCTTACGCAGTGTAGCAAAGGCGCCTTCTGGAGGCAAGTGGGTGAGTTCACCTGGACAGTCATCCAGCTGTTACATGTGTAGAACAAAGTTTACAGACGCTTGAGACTGAATCAGTGTCCACCTGCATGGCTGTGGGTAATCACTGCCTGAGGATGGAGGAGAGTGGCTGGCTGGCTGGCTGCAGACCTCTGAGGGGACAATCACGCTGATTCATGGAAGCACCGGCGGAAATGGCAGATTTTCTGCCCCTGCTAGTGTTACACAAGTGACAAAGAAACACTGGGTTGTTTTAAAGTTTTGGCTCAACTTTTTGAGCATAATGCATTAAGCATAATGCTCGTCAATGTCTGACCCACTTCTGGCATTTTGACCAATCAAAAGCATTACAGGAGCAGAACATCTTAAATGTCAGCAAACAAAATGGTTTGAGTGTCGTGTTCTGCTTTGCTGCCTCTGATGACTTTTCCCCAGAGTGGTCACGCCCTCTTCCACTGTAAGCAAGGCATGTCTCTGCCAGAGGTGAAGATGCCATCTTCAGAAAGCAACACCCTGCCACATATCTGATCCAACCAATTTTAGAACAAGCTGATAGCAATGAGCACACATATCATCAGACAGATGCATCAAGAAAATCTGTAAAACCACCTGTGTTAAGTATACAGCAGAAGCAGAAGGAATAGAAGGCATAGCAGGATTTTTACTTTCTGAGGCCAGGATCTCCACTTATGGTGTCTGCTACTTTGCGTCATTACAGGACAAGAGGGGAATCTTCATTTGAATCGAATCACTATGCTGGTTTGAGTGCTGTGTTCTGCTCTGCTGCAGCTGCAGATGATGCCCCCTTTTCTACTGTGGGCAAGGCCCACACTGCAGTCCTTCAGAGCCCAGCTGGATCACGCCTGCTGTTCTTTCCAACTGAAGCAGACTAAGTGGCTACAGTAGATAGTCTGGGGTGTGTTGAGACTGGGTAAGAGCAGGATAAAGTGTCATGGGATGAGGGGAGAATAAAGGGGTATGAGCTTACAATTCTGAAAAAAGGTGTCTAAGTGAGTGCTAGGGGTGTCCCTCTTCTTCAAGTTGGAGTGTGTTGTGACTGGATAAGGGTGATAAGAGGGGGAAATTGACCTTACAATTTTAGGAGTGTGTGTGTGTGTGTGTGTGTGTGTGTGTGTGTGTAAGTATGTGTGTGTGTGTGTGTGTGAGAGAGAGAGAGAGAGAGAGAGAGAGAGAGAGAGAGAGAGAGAGAGAAAGGGAGGGAGAGAGACAGACAGACAGACAGACAGAGACAGACACAAAGACATACAGAAAGAGTGTATCTGTCAGTGTGTGTGTGTTTTAATGTGCGTGTTTCTCTGCTCACCACACTCTTCCTCATCCGAGTTGTCTCCGCAGTCGTCAGCGCCGTTGCAAAGTTGTTCGGGCCGCAGACACACACGGCCGTTCCTACAGCGGAAGGCTCTGGTGGGGGGACATGGCAGCTTGGCTGGAGGACAAACACAAACAACGCAAAAAAAAAAGACTTCAAATGAAGTCCTGGCAGCCTTAAAAGTCCAGAAGTGCTGCTGTGCTGATACAACCGTCATGAACCGCTGTGGGAGTTATTCTTTGTTTCAAGGTCAATTTACAATCTAACTGTTTTTGAGGCATTTTTCTTTAACATTGTCAGAGAGATGCCTACTGCTTTCAAACAGAATTCCCTTGCAATCAATAGAGCAATTTCCAGTAGCAGTGTAGTTAGTTTTTTTCTGTATGTGTAGTTTGGCTCTGAATTCAAGGTGCAAGTAAAATGCACACAGGGGGAACATTGTATCCTTTTCCTGTCACATGATATATTAAACATTTACTGTTGTGCTACACTTATTTATTATGAATTTGGGCTAAGGTGGCTCTAATGGCCTTTTTAACAGTTATTGGAAATTTCCTTTCCTATGGCTTCAGGTTCTCCCTTGAGACTGTGAGGCATTTCAGCATTAGCATCTTAAAAGACTGTAAGCGTAGCTTACTTACAGCCAGCCAGATGGCTGTGAATGACTATGGCTGACCTCCACAAGACCCTGACTAACCCAGCCGCAGGAAATGACCTGCCTTTGCACAGGCTGTGAATGTCAAACCAATATCTGACAAATCCAAAAATGAATGAATTTTTAATTGAGGAACTCGACACAGATGTGAATTATTCCCTTTCTGAATTTTTAGATTGTCAAGACATCAATGAGCATGAATCAATGCTCTGCTTTCAATCATCTTCAGTGATCTTTACAGCTGAGTGGAGGCCGAGTGTGAGCTCAGCTTAAAAAACGAGCACTCTGGATGCCCACAAGGCCCCAGCACCACTCGGCCCTTTTGCAACACTAACCCATCCACAGACACGCATATGTGCTTGCTGAATTCATTCATTCATTTCATTTCTTTCCTCTTTCCATTCATCCATCCATCCATCCATCTCTCTATCCATGCAGATACAGATAGAGTCATACATACCACACATATCAGCATCTTCATCTGAGTTATCTCCGCAGTCGTCCTCCCCGTCGCACACCCAGATATGAAGCTTGCACAGCGTGTTGTTGCAGACAAACTCATCAGCACGACACAAGTGCACAGCTGCAGGGTTCACGGTTAACAAGCACAGAGAGAGAAAGAGCAAGAGAGAGAGAGAGAGAGAGAGAGAGAGAAAGAAAATACTTTGATACATTCAATACACACACACACACACACACACATAAACACATACAAACACACGTCCATGATATCAGGGCACTCCTACAGGGCAGATGGTTAACAAGCACAGACTGAGTATACTCTGATTAAGCCTCACACAACCACACATGCACCGTGTTTGTTCATGGTTCACAAATAAGCCAAGATGTTTTTTTTATTAATGATAGTATAAAAACAGGCCATTACAAAAATTCCAAGCACGTGCGCACTCGCACGCACTCATACATTTATCCATCCATCCATCAGAATTGTACATTATTTTGGTGCCATGGAAGGGCAGAAAAAAAAAAACATTCTGGAGAGTTGCCATGACCATTCAAACACGGTGACTTGACGGACTTTGACTGGACGACACAGCTCCTAGTGGTGAGGAGGTGTGCCAGGAGTACAAGTGCGTGCTATTCTCTGTCTGTCCCGCTCTGCCAGGTGCGCACAGACTGAGCCTTCATTACTGCGGCTCAGGAGGACTCGGTACGAAGCCCTAATCACTTCCCCGTAACCTCCACACCCCACTAGTGTTATTAGAGAGGGAGGGAGGGAGGGAGAGAGAGAGAGAGAGAGAATTGGCTCTGTCTGCTGTAGCTCACACCTGAGGAACTTGGTATGCCAAGCGTTCTAGAATTTTAGATCACTTACAAAAATCATAGAAAATTATATTTAATAATCCTTTCACTCATCATCTTAAGTATGGAACTGTCAGTTAACACTTTGTGATAAAGTAGTTGGATGCAGCTTAGCTGACTGTCAAACTCATTCACATTTCCCATTCTTGTGCTACTTCCATGCTAGCTGCAGAAGAACGTGAGCTTCTCGACGTGGGTATATTTAATTGGGTAATTAGGTAAGTAGGCAATTAGACCTGGCCATGATCACCACTTTGAGAAACATCTGAGCATGAGTCAACCCTTTCCCTCAGTCTACAGACAAGATTTAAGTCTAGGCATTTGGCAAACACTTTCCTCCAGGGATCTACAAGCCTTCCTGCTCCAGTGCTACTCAGAGAGGCCAAGACTAACTACTGTGATTTTCTGAAAATTTACTGCATCAAAATGGAGAAACTGAAGGACAGTGTTCTATTTAAAGGAAAACTGTGCATGGACTGCATTGGTGTATTTTCTCAACATTACACCTGGATTTCATGTATAAATAAAAAGAAAAACACACACACCGGAATGAAAGGGCTGGTGGGAGGATTCACAATTTACCAGGTAGCATTTATATACCTTATTTTACTGAAGGCAGACTTCCTGATGGCTGCAGAAGTATTTGGATTTGCATATTCCTCCTTTCTGCATCAAACCTCATCTCACACGTATTTGGTAGTAACAAAGTCCTGAACTGTATTTCCACCGTTTTTTTATGATTAATGAACAAGCCAAGATCCCAGGTGTATGTTAAAAATGAATGCCAGGACAGTGGTTAATTTAAGGTTAAATTGCAAAGTGTCTTCTAAGTGTAATGTAATGTAGTAAAAGTTTGAGATGATCTCGGCATGTAGCCAACAATTAGTCAACTGAGACCCAGCAAGGTTTTAAAAGCAATGTGATTAAATATCTAGAATCAGATAACCATTCACTGGAATTTACTTTCACTGAATTTCTACAAATTATATCATTTTGATATTTTTCAATGACTAATCTGGTCAGGGCTGGAGTGAAGATTCTACACCTGTCGTAAAAAGAGTTGTGTAGTTTATTCAAAGGATCAGTCCTGATTAACGGTTGGTTAACAAAGCAAACTGTATGACTATACTTCATATTTTTGTAACTTTAAGGCTTTGTTTTGTAATTTGTCGTTTTCCTGTATTACTTCTATGGTACTACCTCTATGCATTTTTGATGCTTGTTTTCTCAGGCCTGTGGGAGAGAAAGGGGCGAGAAAACAAGGAAAACAGACAGAGCAGAGAGCAGAGGAGTAGAAGAAAAAAAGAGGAAGTGAAGAGAGAGAGAGAGAGCATAGAGTGGTGGAGAAGAAGAAGTAAAACACTGGCCAGCTAATTATTCTCTTAGACAGCTCTGACCTAGATGGTGTAAGTGGTCACACGGAAGGAAAGAATGGGAACACAATGTGATTATTTCTCATTTCAGGGGTTTTGTTTCAGGTGCAGGGGTCAAACTCCAGGCTCTCTTGGGCTGCAGATGTGGACACACAAACCTTACCTTAGCGCCCCAGAATACATCACGTAGGAGGAGGAAAAAAAAACAGATTTACAGATGTGAACACGCATACCCGAGCTTAGCATCAAAAAGAGAAATAATAATAATAACAATAATGTCCGTTCTTATTATTCTTATATTATATGTGGACAATTCCCACATTTAAGATAGCCCTCTGAACTAATCCAAAATTAAGATGTACAATAAGTATGTAAAATTGTACTAATAAGCAAACAAACAACCAACAAATACATCCACACCAAACGCTTCAGATTTTGAGGTGTGGTAAACAAAAGGTAAGCAAACATCCAGTAGGCTGCAGTGCAATCGCCTGGAAAATAACAGCTGACCAGTGATGGCGTCAGGCATTTTGATCTCACTGCCAATCTCCATGACGATAACTGGCATCTACCTAAAAACACTATCACATCGTGATATAACCACTACATTACATATTCAAGCTGTGTTTCTGCTATGAATCCCGGTGCAAACCTCCAGCATCTGTGTCTCACAATGAAGAGTACAGTGGAGGCAATCTAGTGCAATTCTAGGAAAAACAGACAGGCGGAAAATGTGAGGAGAAATCAAAATGCAAAGTGCTTGAATCTTTGATGACAGAACCCAAAATAAATAAATAAACAAACAGCAGCCCCACAGGTGACAACCGACTCTGCTATCCAAATGATGATCGCAACACTGGCAATTTCGCCAAACAGGGGAATTAAGCCAGCCGTTGGCTTGTCAGACACATCAAGTGCTAACATCAAGCCTTTCATTGGGAAGCTTCAGCGAAACACACAACAACAAATTATCCATCTCTTGTTGACACACAAAGGACTCATAAAGAGAGAGGGGGAGGAGAGAAGGAGAGGAGGGAAAAAAAGAGGTCGAAAAACAAGGTGGGAAGAGAGGAGGAGAGCTAGAGAGGTAAGAGGAAAAAAAGAGAAGGGGGAAAAAAAGGGTGTCTGAGAAGAGAGAGACAGGCGCCAGAGAAAGTGAGAAAGAAACGGTTCAGATAAAAAAAAAAAAAGGTGAGACAAACAACCTGAGGGGAGGGAGGGAGGGAGGTTGGTTGGTACGGTGTAGTTTGTAAAAAGTGTGAAGGTGGAGCTGAGAATACTGGAGACAGCTGGAGCAGTGACTAAGGAGTGATGGGGCAATGCGTTACCATGGTCACAGCTGTCCTCGTCACTGTGGTCCACACAGTCGTAGATGCCATCGCAGCGCCAGCGCACAGGCACGCAGTGGGCACGGTTACGGCACAGGAACTCATCTTCCCGGCACTCACGGGCACAGTCCAGCTGCCAAACACACACACACACACACACACACACACACACACACACACACACACACACACACACACACACACACACACACACACACACACACATAGAGAGTTAAACTTTCAGCTTCAAATAAAATTTAGCTTGTTGCCAACATCAAACTGCCAAACTGGCTCATTCTACATTCTCTGGCACAGGTCACCTGTTTGTTGATCAGAGAATTGCCAACACTTACACACACATGCATGCACGCACACATACACATACACACACACACACTAAAAACAGAGAGAGAAAGAGTAAAGAAACACTGACTCTTCTTTGCACTTTAAACAACCCATCTGTTCACATACAGATACCCACACACTCACACAGACAAAGTATCCTTTCTCTCCAAGTCCATTTTCAAGCCCCTCGAGCTTGGTGTTGGAGTCCACTGAATTTCTGAGGACAGAATTTGAATGACTGGGTAAGCATGAAGTCTCCTGTCTCCTTCATTGTTGGGATGGGGTGCGAGAGAGAGAGTGTATGTGTGTGTGTGTGTGTGGGGATAGCTTGGGGGTCTTTGCCTTTCTGCACCAGTGAAACAGCTTTCCATATATAGTGCATGGCAACCTACTGCAGGCAACTCTGCTGCTTTACACAGGTGACTCTTCTTCTGTGTCTTGCATTATCTCCCTCTCTCAGTTCTCGCTCTCGTTTTCTGTCTCTCTCTAGAGGCCTGCGCGAATAGGCTGATGGTGCCTCACACAGGTGATTCTCCTTCTCTCTCCTATTCTCCCTCTCTCTCTCTCTCTCTCTCTCTCTCCGAACCTCTCTCTCTCTCTCTCGCCGCCTCTCCTGAGGCTTGGGAGAATAGTCCTACTTTAATGGCGCTTATTAGAGGCACGGCACACTCAGGTGAACCACTGACATTGAATTACGAGCGAGCTTTTAATTAAAACACGCTCCGCCGGGAGCGGCCCCGGGAAGACGCGGTGGGACCCACAGGAAATACAGACCTGGGCGTCTGTGTCTCGCTCCTCAGAGCCTACTGCGCTGTTTTGCCATTTTGTTCCTTTTTTTCTCTCTCTCTTCTCGAAAAGTCTCTCTCTGTGTGCAGTGGAAGTGCTACAGGTTGGACTCAGGAAGCGGAGAAGTACATTGAAACAGCAGCTGAGCTACCATGAGATACGTCTGGGGACACGTTCCTCTCAAGTGGAGGAAAGTACAATTTCCTTCTCAACAGGTGAACAAGGCAGACCTTGATAAGGCTGTCTGACGGGTTACGTTATTGTTAACAATTAATGATGTCCATTTTATAAAACAAGTAGTTAAGTCAGGCGAGAAAATAATGCCTCCGTCTCCTGTATGTAATTGTGATAAATGAGAGGCTCATGATTCATTTTGATTTGATTCATTTTTTTAAGTGTCTTGCAGACAACAGGGATATGGTTGCCGAAAGATAAAACTAATCAAAAGTAATGAATAACTTCAATCAAGAATGTGCCTGTGGTAAGCCTGAGGGTGCATGTGTGTGATTAATGTCAACAATGAAAAGTAGAGAAGAAGAGACAGTGCCTGTGACAGTGATGCATCACTCAAAAGCACCTGGCACAGAGGATCGTTCTTAATACAAAAAGTATCCAAAACAAACAAATGAGTGAACAAATGGTTCATATACACTAGAGCCGACCGATCGATCGGCCAGCCGATTAATTAGGCCGATTTTTGCTAATTTTTAATCAATCGGCATCGGCCGATCTTCTTATGTGGTTGCGCCGATTTTCAGTCGGGCACATTTGCGGGCATTTGTGGACACTTTTTAGCGCCACGGTGTTTCTTTGTCTGTGTCTCTGTCTTTGTTTGCACGGTAGCTGGCCCACTCACGCACTACATGTCCCGTCATACACTGCTAACACACCTGCACGCTAATTGCACTTGTCTCTGTCTGAACCAGCACACAGCACCGGCGTCCGCGGGGTGAGTTAAGCAATATATAACATCTACAAAGACACACAACACACTGTACTTTACCATCAAGTTCCGTTCTCAACATCATAGCGAACAGTGAGGTACCCACTGCTTCGTCTCCATTAACCATTAATCTCCGTAGCAAACATGGCAACTTCTCACGAACTCAAAACACTACTCACACTTGCACCGTTGCACTTCCTGGTCCGTCAGCATAGGGGTTCCCTGTAGAAGCGCGCACTATGGGTGAACTATCCTTTTATTATCATGACATGACATGATTACATGACAACCTGCGTTTTTTGAACTGGAAGTATGAGGCCTAGAGGCCTAAATGCCAAAGTGTGACTGACTGTTTTCAGTTTCAAGTTTAACTATTTTCAAGGTTCAAGTAGTACTATTTTTGTTATGTTGCAGCACTGATATTTATTTTTTTATTTCATATTTTTTCTTATGTTTATTTTTATGACCCAAGAGTTGGTATTTATTTATTTGTTATTTATTTATTTTATATTTATTTCATATGTTTATATGTTCAATTTTCAATAAATCATGTTAAGTTTATAAGTGTTGTGCTTCCTCTTATTAGTATGATAATTTAGTATGCCAATTAAGGACAAAACGATAGCATATCGGCCCTAAAAATCGGCCCAAAAAATCGGCAGCTCATATCGGCCATCGGTGATTCTGATCTCTAAATATCGGTATCGGCATCGGCTTTAGAAAAACCCATATCGGTCGGGCTCTAATATACACCCCACCCCAAGGTGTGTATATGAGTCAGTTACTCCAATCTGTCCTGCACTGATTGTGCACTGGCAAAGCAAACCCTGAAGAGGATGTGGAGGGGTCATTAAAGTGCAGGGAGACCCAGTCAAGTGACTCTAGCCAAAACATGACCATGATGATGCTAACATGGGACAACTAACAAGGACAACTAACATAAGGGTCGTTTATGCCAGGAACAATACCTAGAACTGTAATGATGCATTTTTTTTACGATTCGTTTAAACTTGACTGCACCTCATCAACATTAACGACTGGACTGGGCGATATCGTTGGGATCAATAATGGAGTCATTTTATAAACATCAAAAACAATGCGGCCAATTTGGAATCGAGTAGAATTTACAGGATGTCATGCTCTATTAGTGGCTTACAATCTCAATTATAATCGTGGCATTAAAATATCATTCTTTGGTGTGTATGCTCATATCGTTATAGTTAGTATTTATGACAATTAGGGTGTTATTATAATATCAATATGTTATAGTTGTTGTTCTGAACAGCCCTATAGGTATGCAGAGGCAACACTGTTCTCCTTTCAGCTGATAGACTTCAGCACAGCCACTGTCCAAAAAAACAAGCTCAGCGAAACACAGAAACACAACTCTTCTTTGTGTTTAATGCTTTCTGTTGAGCTACTACACTGTTTTGGGTTTCAACCCAAGTTCACTGATTTGAAAGGAAAAGAAAAAAAAAAAGAACTCAGATTGAAGTGCCTGCTTTTAGTGGCGATGTTTGTGGGTTTAACTCCAGGGCAGTTTAAAAGGCTGGTCATTATGGCTGTCTTTCTCTTAACACCTTTGAACTAAAGTAGAAACAGGAGAGCCGAATTTACCCTCACAGAGAAGGACCTGAGCTGACCCTCTACCCCAACACACACACACAGATACACACACACACAGATACACACACACACACACACACACACACACACACAGGCCAGTTCCAGACTGTGGTTACGGGTGGTAGACAAAATTTAGGAGGAATGCAAACCTCGTCAGAGCCGTCAGAGCAGTCATCATGGCCGTCACACCTCAGTGTAGCTGACACACACCCTCCACTGGAGCAAACATACTCGTTCAGGGAGCAGGAGGGAGTTGCTGAAAACACACACACAGACACACACACACACACACACACACACACAGAAACACACACACACAGAAGATTAATACATTTTTATCCAAAAGTCTTAATTTTCACTCCAAGCTTCAAAGAACTAAGTAACAAATGATACATGGTTAAATGGTATTCAGTCAATAGCCCATCAAAGTGAACAAGATTTCTTTCAGCTGACCTGATAGTACTGAGTGGGCCACTTTTTGTGGCTGTGCTGTGCTGTATGTGTTGTGTATGCACCTGTGTGTGTGTGTGTGTGTGTGTGTGTGTGTGTGTGTGTGTGTGTGTGTGTGTGTGTGCATGTGTGTGTGTGTGCGTGTGCGTGTGTATGTGTGTGTGTGTGTGTGTGTGTGTGCATGTGTGTGTGTGTGTGTGTGCATGTGCGTGCGTGTGTGTGTGTGTGTGTGTGTGTGTATGTGTGTGTGTGTGTGTGTGTGTGTGTGTGTGTGTGTGTATGTGTGTGTGTGTGTGTGTGTGTGTCCGCGCCAGTGTGTGGAACTACTGAGCTCAAATACAGTAAAAGCCCCTGTGGTCTACAGTAGGTGCGGCCTGTTCTTTGGGTATCACACAATGTGCTTCACAGAGAGAAGCTCCATCTGCTGTAGATAACAACTTCAGTCATTTCACTTTAGTTCAGCTGCTAGTGGAGTGTCAGCTCAGCCCGGGGAGCAGCAGGAGAAGTGTCGGTGCTCCTATGCAGGGGGAAGATAACTCTGGCAACACTGCAAAGCCTTGACAGGCCACACCTGTCTTCATGAATAAAATTCATGCTTCATACACTACATGACGACATGCAGTGCACTGAAGGTTTAGATACAGCCGGTGAAAAGTTTACAAAATGGCCTGCTAAGTAGTCTTAAGTAGTACGTGGGCTTATAGTTATGGAGCTTTTTTTTCCAGAGGTTAGTGTTATTACAAGATGTCCTTACAATTACATTTAGCACTTAAAGGTGAGGTAAAGTTCAAGCGTATACATTTGAAGGGAAACAAAACCCCAAAGGTTCACAGCCTTGGGCCTTGTGGTTCTCAGGATTACTTAAAATGGACTGCAACAGAATGAAAAATGAAATGAAATGAAGCGATGAGCTGCATGAGGAGCACTTTTGTAAACCCTGCTGAGAGTTGAGTCATGGGTCCAACCTGCTCTACTGCCATGCTTACTAAAGCATCAATATTAACACAGTGATAAAACAACCCCCTTCCCCTTTCTCCTTTCCTTTCCTTTCCTCTCTTCTCCTCTACACGCCTACCTTCCCTCTCCGTCCCCACTCTTCCCTCGCTTCTTTTACTTCTCTTGTCTTTACTCCTCTCCTCTCCCGCTCACAACCAAACCCAACTTTGACACACTCTGGAGGGGAGCAGCTCCATCGGGAGGGGAAAGAAGGCTTTTAGCCGTCTCTCCATGGCCCCCTGCAATCACAACCAGTCCTGACCTCAAATGCTGCCACAGTAAAACTTTGAGCCACATTTTTTTCAAACACGATGAAGGCCATGTGGATTTGGGTGGTGCTGATGATGGCTGGGACAAAAGTGAACGTGAGTTTAATGCTTTGACTTTAAGCAGAAGAGGAACATATTTCTCTCTGGCTGCTGTTGATAAAGCCGGTCACTTATCAGTATCACATTTGTGCAGGGACTGTTTGGAACAGGCTTAACACAGGGTTCCATTTCCTGCGTGGAAAAGGCTCTGCTTATAGTTCCATTCTACTTATCTGGAACAGGCTAACCTAACAGTGCCATTGTAGGTCGCAGTGTAGATCATCATGTAAACACAAACATGTATTCCCATGCATAAACCTCTCCCATGTATTAACCTCATAGCAGAAGAATTTTTGCTAAATCTATGTATAAACTTCGATTTATAATCGGGAAAGTACAGTATATATAAAAACATACATTTTGCATTTTAAAATAAATAATGAAACAGAATGTACTCCCTGGGGTATGGTAGCGCTCCTATGGGTGCCTATGGTTTATTTTCAGCTTATTCAACAGCAGCAATTAGACCGGTGTTCAGAGATTATTCTGACTAGACTAACAAAGTCTCTTGTAGCAGGTGCCTCTTTAGCAAAATAGCGAAGTCATCAACAGCTCTTTATAAACGACCTGAAAAAAGAAATCACCTAAATCCTCGTTCTGCAGTTTTATTGTCAACACAGACAAATCGTACATCATAGCACCGAGTTCAGCATTGTGGATGAGAAGAGAGGAGAACACAGGGAATGACAAAAGACTCCAAAATGAAACCAAATCCCTCTTATTCTCCCCCTTTCAACTCTATCAACATGCTCCATAAAGCACCGCTCACTGGGTGCTGCACACTCTCTCTGTACCTGATCAAACTCGTGCCTCCAAGCGCTATCTGTGGTTCTGGACCTAATTAGCCCGTAGTGCCCAGTGCAGCTGCTGTTACAGCATGGGGCCAAACGAGCTGCCCCGTCTGTCAGTGGCACCTTTCTGGGCAGCGGAGGGGGGACAGGACGCCCTCGGGCAAGAGCCTCTGTTACCGAGCTCAGCCGAGATGAAAAGCTAGCTTGCCCTGCTTGAGCAAAGCTTCATGCCGAAAAGCGTGACTGTAAAGTTTTTGATAGGCTAATTGATACGTTTGTTTATCCTAGCACATGTAGTACTGGTGAGCCAAATGAGGTATGGAGACAGGAAAAGAGAGGCATCAAAAGCACACAAAACAGAGGAAGCTTTGGAGCCATCATTTGTTTTAACAACGTGAACAATAGGCAAAGCTTTTGCCTTCCTGGTGGATTTCTGTTGGCATGGAAAACCAAAGATGTAGAACTAGGAAACATTTTAGCTTGTGATGGCCAGTATTAATCACTATTAGTTTGCTAAGAGGAAAAAAAGGACTAGCTCAAGACCAAATTAGATACGAAGAGAAGTTGATAGTAAATGCATTAAGTTTGCCATGCCTTCTAAACAAAACAGTCTACGAGAGCCGGTTTTCTGTGAATGTTAAGCTCTTACCAGAGATTACACACCCTGATGTTTGTATCTGCTTGACACAGTGTCTATTCAACAGTTGTTGTGAAGGCTCACTGTAGCCTAGATGTATGCAACGTTAAAACTAAAAACCTTCTGGGAACAAATTACATCCTTAATTATGTCATCAAACTTTTCTAAAACTTTCTGTTCTCAGACCACACTGCCTCAGGGCATGCCAGTATAGCAGCTGTACTCTCGTTATTCATTCACGGCTACTTAGTCAAGTAAAAGTGGGTTCCTAAAAACTCTAGTATACTTCTCTCGGCAATGCTACACAACAAGCTCGTGACAAAATTGGCCTTATTTTTGTGGCACTTGCAGGCTGCAGTGTACCCGGCAGATTGTATTGCTCCGTGTCATACGGGCCAGAATTCCTGTCCCAAATTGACCCTAAATACTCTGTGACATTCTTTTACAGTTTCTGGGATGCTACCACAACAAACTCCAGTTGAAAACCTTTCCATAATTTCCATAATGCCAGGAAAAGAACTATGCAAGGGTATGCAATATGCATTGTGCTTGCACATCCATATAAACATAAGTATATATCTTATCTCCAAAGTCTCCCCTTTGGGGAGTGGTGCAGTGGAGAGGTTATGGCCTTACTGGTGCCCCGGCAGTTGAACTCATCCTCGCCAGTCTTGCAGTCTTCCTGCCCGTCACAAAGCCACTTGGAGGAGATGCACAGGTTGTTGTGGCACCGGAACTGGTCTACCGAGCAGTGGCTCACACAGTCTTTCTGCAAAGAGCATGTTGAAAACACACACACACATTTTTAGACCATCAGTTTCATTTCATATTAACTCTGAAATTGTAATGCCATAGTCACATACATATATAGCAAAACGTGTTCAAAGGTTACTTCAGGTTTTTTAAATTTCCTTTAAGAAAAATAAAAATAGAAATAATGACACTAAAACACTACTTTGTACATACCTCGTCCGAGTTATCTGCACAATCATAGTCTCCATCGCAGCGGAAGCGTGCCGAGATGCACTCTCCGTTCGCACACACAAAGTCCTTCGAGTTGCACGTGACAGGTTCTAAAGATCAGACAGCAAGAGAAACAGATTTAAAAAAAAGACGAAAGATACAGTGAAATTAAACATGAGTGGGTGGAAAGGTGGATAGCTTTGAAGTGAGAGGGATGAAAGAGGACAGAGAGGAGGACAAGTCGCGGGTGAAGCTAACTGACTGTGAGTGGACGCATGGAGGATTTCATGCTGCTTGTAGCCCTGAGCCCTCCTGTTGCCCCACTGTGCAACTCGAGAGCACTTTCTGCTGTGATAAGCAGGCTTCACACTGGGCATATTTGTATATGTGTGTGTGTGTAAGAGAAAGGGAGAGAGGGAGAGACAGAGAGAGAGAGAAAAAGAGAGAGAGAGTGAAAGAAGACAAAGGAAAAGACCCCAGAGAGATGCAGGGAGAGATAGAGGAGGGAGAAAGGAAAGACTGCAACAGACAGGTAGACAGAGAAAGGGGTGAGGGAGAAAGAGGGTGAGACAGAGAGTCAGGGAGAGTAAGAGAGATGCTGGGGAAAAAGAGAGCGGGTGAGAGATGAAAGATGAGAGCAAGAGGGGAGGGAGAGTGAGAGAGAAAGAGAAAGCGAGCGAGCAAGCAAGAGAGAGGGGGAGACAATAAAGGAGAGAGAGGGGGGAAGGGGAGAGGAGGGGAGAGAGAGAGAGAGAGAGAGAGAGAGAGATAACACAAGTGTAGCTGTATGAAGAGCCCAGTGTGTTGCTAGGAGCAGGAAGCACTTTCTGCAGTAATAGGAAAGCTCACACTGAGATTCCTCCCTATGTAGCAGAGGTTAGTGCACCTGCTATCCACAGAAGGACCCACGAGGACTCTGACAGACCCCAAAAAGGCCAAAACACATGATAAAAGTGCCACCACCAGGTCAAAATGGGTTTCTCTACAATTCATTTCCAGGTACACTTCAAACTTTCTGGACACGTCTCCTGAAGGGTTGGAAAGCTGAAACAGTCGACAGCAGGAACCCACAAAACTTGTGTCTGGGTCATTAGTCTGCACTGTGCCCCTGTGTGGGCTGCATTTGGTGCTCTTATACCCTACTCTCCCTGCCCAGTGCTGCACTGCACTCTTACAGATACAAGAGGCTTTCTGTGTGTGAGCAGGTCTGTGGGCAAGTGTCTGTGTGTGTGTGTGTGTGTGTGTGTGTGTGTGTGTGTGTGTGTGTGTGTGTGTGTGTGTGTGTGTGTGTGTGTGTGTGTGTGTGTGTGTGTGTGTGCGTGTGTGCGTGCGTGTGTGCGTGCGTGTGTGCGTGCGTGCGTGTGTGTGTGTGTGTGTGATAGAAAAGAGAGAGAGAGAGAGACAGACAGAGACAGAGACAAATATATAAAGACAGAAAGAAGGAGAGAGGCCCTTGAGGAGGAGTTGAGGAGTAATTACCGTTCCAGTATTGATTCAGAAGAGGAGGCAGCCAGAGCCTTTGAGTACAAGGACATCCAGCATTATATGGAATAAGAACATGGCAGCCCACCATATCACCACAAATGTATAAGCAAGACTCTACTCTGCTGTTAGAAAGCGTCTTCATTAGCATGTTGTCCATTAGACGCTAACTTTAGGTTGAGACCTACCAATGCTATAAAAATGTGCCTGAGACCTACCAGTGCTATAAAAATTCTGCTGTCATTGCTGATACCAAGTAACAGACGTATCTTCCCTCTAAAATATCAAGTACAGTAGGCCATACTTTATGGAACATTCAAGACTACTTGGAGCAGCAAATCCTACATGTAACATGGCATTTCCTACTTGGACTAAGAAACCTGTACCTGAGATGCCTGCTTAAACTAAATACAACATGACATTTCTTACTTGGAGTAAGAAATCAGTATCTGCATTTGGTGGTAATAAGGAATACTACAGTATATCAAACACAGTATCGTGATAATGATTTATCTTTGCATCTGCTGCGTGTAGTGATGCTTTTGTACAATGTAAATCTATTTGGTTCAATGTTAACTCGCTGAGGCAATATACGGTTATTTACTAGCAATTCTTTTGAGAATGGCCATATGCACGGTGTGGGTGTGTATGAGCAAAGGAGAGAGATGGGGGAACATTTGTGTGAGTGCGTGTGAGAGAGGAAAAAGAGAAAGAGAGAGAGAGAGAGAGAGAGAGAGAGAGAGAAAGAGTGAAAGAGACGATGTGTGTGTGTGTGAGAGAGGGGGGGGGGGGGTAAAAAGGGTGTGACAGCCAGCCAGAGAGGAGAAGATGGTTAGGCTGTGAGAGAACACGTTCATTACTCAAACTATTTAAACCATTTTTTTGGAAACCAGGTGTACCTGACAGTCCTGATCTCCCTCGAGCTTGTCGAGAGTCTGACTTATTATCCCCACTTCACTTACGCACTCCCTCACACACAAACACACACACAAAAACACACAAACACACACACAGGCGCACACACACAAACACACACACACACACACACACACACACAGGAGAGCAGGCCTCCCTTGTGGCCAGGTGCAAATGTGGCTCAGCTGTGTCTGCACCAGCCCACTTCTCAATTAACACCTCTGCAGCCCACCACCTAGCTGACGCAGATGTGTGTTTGTGTGTGTATGTGAATGTGTATCTGTCTTCTGCCATTTGTTCTATATGACCCCATGGTTGCATACTAAAATTTCCTCAAAATAAGTGAAGATATTGAAGGAAGGTGTGTGCGTGTGTGTGTGTGTGTGTGTGTGTGTGTGTATGTGTGTGTGTGTGTGTGTGTGCAAGTGAGCGATACAGAGAGAAAGAGAACGAGAAGGATAAAGAGGGGATGAAGTGTATGTATATTTACTGTAGGTTTTCTTCCGCTGTTCACACATTCACATCCTTTGCTGTTCACACTGTGCATATGTGCATATTCCTTCTCGCCCTCCCTTCTCTGCTGCGTAGTTTGGTTGATAATATGCATATGAATATGTTTACATGAATATATGAATATATGGTGTTTAACACACAGCATGCATGCATGACGAAACACATTCCCACTTTCACACAACTGCACTGCATGTAAACTCATACATTATGCAAACAGTGCTAATTAATTTTGCTGACAGCCCGATGAATACAGATTTGGCTTTAGTAGTCCCAATATTACCACCATCGGCATATCCCCTGCGAACAGCTCTACAAACACCCGTCAAAAACACACATTTCTGTTTTTTTATTATTTTATATAATGTGACATGTATGCACACATACACACCCACGCAAACAAACAGATCTATTACCACACTACTCTTAGAACTATGCATGCCAAATTTATTTAAACAGAAAGCGTGCGCGCACACACCCACACACACACCCACACACACACACACACCCACACACACACCCACACACCCACACACACACACACACACACACAGATAGATTCCCTGCTATACCATGAACTCTTCATAGCACCTCCATTTAAAGTGAAGAACATTAAGAGTTTCGAGAAGTGGGAAAAAAATTATCATTGGCCAGTGGACTTACAGCGAAGCATCAGCCTAGCTCTCACAGTGCTAAATCACTTCACACATACACGCATGCATGCGTGAACGCGCACACACACGTACGCAAACACACACACGTACATACACACACACGTACACACAGCATTCCCGTGAGAGTCTCACAGTGACAAACTACCACAATTAGTTAGAGCACCTGTGACAGCTGCTAGTCTTTTCCTGACAGGAGGCTGATCATCTGTTAAACTGGCCATTGATTCCTATAACTAACCTGATGGATGACAGTGCACATGAGATTATGAACGCATCTTATCAAGACCTTCTCCCTCCCTCTCCCTCTCCATTGCTCTCTCATTCTTTCTCCCTCCTAGATGTCAGGATGAAGGCTGCGTACTACATCACACTGACAAATCACTCCTGTGCATTTAATTAATGTCTGCTTGAGATCCCATTAGAGTTTTGCAGGAAGGTTTATCTGGGTGCTCAGTGTATGAAGTGACTGTGTTAACATCAGGAACACCTACCATTCAACAGGCCACTTAGATCTTGTGATGGCAGTAATGTCAAGCAGAAGCTGTGTGCATTCCTATGCTCATCCGTTATGTGCATTCTGGCATTCGTTGGCATTGAGCATTCACAGCACTGTGCACATTACTGTGGCATTCAATGGGGCTAAGCGTCCAGAGGAGACCCAAGGGAACCAGAGATGGCGTTGAGGCGTCATATTAAAAACCATCAATATGGACACAGCACAACGGCCACAATGGTGACAAATGCCACTGGTGCATGTAATTGCAGTCAGAGTTTGTTTGCTTTTTCCTGCTTTCCCACTGTCCCCTAGTCTCATCATCCTTCCACCCCCCCCCCCCCCCCCCCCCCCCCACAACCCCACCCCTTCCAACACCCACTGGAGCGCGGCTGCCATAAAGACCATTAACACCACCCTGGCAATGAAGCCCCGATGGGTGGACACAAAGGCGGTCATTAAAAACCAATTACAAATCTGCTCGCGATCAATAGCCGATGGGGTTCCGCAGCCCACAGGCGGCGGTGGCCATCAATCCGCTCGTCTTTCCTCTTCCCTCCTTCTCTCCTGTGTGTGTGTGTGTGTGTGCTGACCTTTAGGTTCTTAAAGCCAGCAGCCACGACGACAATGACAAACATGAAGAATTAAAACTCCCATTACTTATATTACTTCCTCTGCCACTCAAAGAAGGAAGGGAGAACGAAAGAAAAAAAAAAGCAAGATAGAAAAAGATAGAGAAAGAAAGACAGGAAAAAAGGAAGAAAGAAAGAAAATACAAAGCCACCCAGCCAGTCAGCCTTTCAGCGAGTATCCTGGCTCCTGGCTGTGCTGTGTGCCCAGCGATGGTCAGGGCAAAGCAATAAAAGGGGAGACGAAGTGATATTTGAAGATGATGAGGTCTGGAGAGCAGATGGACTTATTTAGCCAGGTCCCCACAAGTGACCCCAGGCAGCCACTAACACCCCCTAGGAAAACACCCACCCCCCAACCCCACCCCCCCAGGGCTGGTGGGTTGAATAGCTGGCAGGGATGAGAGTTTAAACATAGAGGAGGACTTTCATTTGAAAAGTGTTTGCACTTCTGGGGGATAACGGAGACCTTTCTTTGACTCACTCTCTTTTTCCCTCTCTCTCTCTCTCACACACACTCTTTGCCGACTCTCTCAGAGCCTCTGCTGCAGGGTCTGGCCTTTTCATTTAGGTTTTATCACACACATACAAGGGAACAGACATAGTCTGACACACACACTCTAACACACACACACACATTCACACACACAGAGCCGCTAATGTTGTCTCTCTTTGAACAATAACCTACAAAACAACCTGACCTGATGCACACTAACGCACAGGCACACGCATACGCACACGCACACACACACACACACACAAATAAGTGCACATAAAAATGGACTCAGTGACTTTGATAGTGGCGGTGTGCTCTGGGTCGGTGACATCAAAGCGCAGAGGCCTGGAGCACCACGATACAGACAAAGTCAGTCATCTTCAAACGGGATGTTCAATAGCCCTGGTCCCTCAGATTAGATTAAAGCGGTGCCTATCAGGGCGGCAGCAGCAGCTGTGAGGGGATACGCTATGGTCATGCTGACCACGCTGAGTTAGCATACTTAGACACACTGAAGCCCCCACTATAACCACACTTAAGCACGCTGATCTTCCATACTCACAAACAGTGCCAAATGCTAACCATACTAACAACCTGCTGGAAGACACGTTACAGCAGTACACAACATTGATTGTTTACCACTACTCATGTTTTGCCTATTGTGATTGCTCCTCTTTGTTGGTACATGGATGGGGTGAATTCAGTATTCTACTAACCACTTTGTCAGATTAACTACATGAGGTTTACAGGGCTAAAGCAACAAACTGCCATTTATCTTTAATCGGAAAGATTTACAATGACAAGAGCCAAGTGGTCTTTACATAAGGCTAAAGTAGAGAAGACATCTGTTCTCTGCAAGTGCTGAGCAGCGTAATACAGTGACTGACCATCCAACTACAGGCAGTGTGACATATGCTGGGTGGTTGCATATGTGGCTTTTTAGCATATGTGGCTTTTTCTTAGAATTTGTTAAAGTTTTATTTAGAAATAAAAACAAATTTAAAACTTTAAGACAATGTTTTTGAAATCAGATAATATATCTAAGGGGAAATAAAAGACAGGAACTAGATGTCAGCAAGCAAGGTTCATTCTGTAACCAAGTAACTATAAGATGAGACCAAAAACAGCCCATTAAACCAGAGACACTTTGAACTTGATGCCCTCTTTTTTTGCACCTAACCCAGCCCAGCCGTAGCCATGCAGAGATGGGCAAGACACTCACTGCAGTTCTCCTCATCTGAATTGTCTCCACAGTCGCTCTGGCCATCACAGCGCCAGTGGTCGGGGATGCAGTTGTTGTTCTTGCAGCGAAATTCATGTGGACCGCATGTCTTCTCGTCTGGTCAGAAAAGAGACAGGCACACATTATAAAACAAACAAGAAACAAAAGAAAGTGTTTCTCTTTCTCTCTTTCTCTCGGTCTTTGTCTTTCTTTCCTAGAAATCACAAAAAATAAACATGCTCAGTCTAGTATAGGCATCATTTGGTCTATGTGCACATTGTCAAGGGATTATGAGGCAGTGTGACATGACTAATAATAGGGAAAGCATGGAGAACGTGTCAGAGCGAACTTGCTAGAAAGTGAGGCAGACATCTAAGAAAGTAGCACAAAACAGAGTGTGAACAGTGTAATCCTGCCTTGAAGAAACCATACATAATTAAGTAGATTTTATAATGTTGAATTAACAAAAACATTATTATAAAATCTAAATGTAGGCTTTACATGATTGCACATTAAAATTTGAAGTGAGCTTCATTGTTCTGTGAATATCTTTAGTAATGGTGCTTCCCTTGGGCTGTAAGTATAATGCCTGAACTTAAACACGACAGACTGAAGTTGTTGTTAATCATGAACATTTTAGTTTGACTGGGATACACAGCATCTAATTTGTATTCAATCTAAAACAATAAACCCTTAATCCGACCATGGAAGGCTGCTACAGGAAACCACCCATGCATTACCACTGAGCTCAACATCAGATCCTTAATCCACCTGTGATGAGTTCAAATAAATAGGTAATGCATGATTAATTGGAAATGCAGATGCGTTGTAATTACATTTCACTTGGCAGATGCTTTTACACAAACCAACTCACAATTCAGATAAAAACAACCAAGCAACAGCAAACATTTGGGATTAGTAGGGGCAGGCAGAACAAGCTGAGAATGCATGTTGTAATGTTTGCATGAAAATTGTCTCACTGGTGGTGGCATTAAAGGGCTGTAACTTGTGCGAAGGGTGGGGTGGGCAGAAGAACATGGCGCGTGCCACCTTGGCCTCCTTCCTCCCCTGCCTCCTGCCCCAGGCCCGGAGTCACCTTCTGTTAGGGGAGATGGTCGCTCGAGATGGAGACAACCAAGCGAGCGTCAACCCGCAACACGGGAGGAAATTAACACATAAATGAGCGCTGCCCCCCCCTGGCACTTGAATTAAATTAGATGTTTGGTCTTCTGCTAAGCCGTTGCAGGTTGATGGGTGAAAATAAGGACAAAGGTGGGGTGGGGTGGGGTGGGCGGCATTCCTCACCTCACCGAATGGTTTTATTGTCCTCCCCAGGCACAGGTCTGCACAAGTCCATCAAAGCCTTAATTCTATCTGCGAGATGCATTTGCTCAGCTAGGCTTCATCTGACTGCCAGCATACATTTCAGCTACATCTCAATGATGTGTGCTTAGAGAGAACCATGCAAGACCGGCCACAAAGTGACAGACAGATGATGTGGGCTTTGGCTGCTCGGACAGAAGGTGCCATCACGAGCATGAGAGTCTTTGGAGAAGCCAGTCCATCTGGTGACATCTATACTTAATTTACGAGGACTGGGGAAATAAATGAATGTACATGAACAGTGGGGGGGGGGGGGGGGGGGGGGGCATATCAAATGAATTAGGCTTGGGTCCACATTGGGCTCCAGCTGCAGTAAGACTGTGAATCATTTATGAGAGCCAAGGAAAAAGAAGGGCCCATTAAGCTCGGGTGACACTAATGAACGCTTCTACAACACCACTGCCCCCAATGAAACCCCACTGGGTGGTAAAGCGTGTGACTTTTATGTCATCTCGGAACAGGCTCCCTGTGACATGTTGGGTTGAAAAGCTTAGCAAATCCCTTCATATCGATTTCACCATGCTCCCATAAACAAACAAACAAATAAATTAATAAACACACATACATAAGTAAATACATCGATCAACTAATTAAAAAAAACAGTCTGAGAAGGTTCCATGTGTGTGACCCTATAGTGGAAATGAGAGCTCACAGCTAATCTTGTTAATGTATTGAACCCTGTAGGAGGGAAACGTCCCCTGAGGTTGCAATCAACGAGATATTTTAAGATCCAGCTTTTTACAGCATGGTTGAGCTCTAAAGCTGTACATTTTTATGGTAAATGTGAGAGAAAGCTTTCAAAATCTTCAGCTTTGCTAGGAACTGAAAATAACTGATGACTACATCTTAACAACTGGGCCATGTGCTAAGGCACATTAAGGCAACGTTAAATTAAATTGTCACAAGTCATCATATCTTGATGTCAAAAAATCACAGAAAGGTCAGGAAACCGCTCTTGCATTCATTTGAACATGTGTTGGGTAAAAATAAGACACAACTCTGTGTGTGTGTGTGTGTGTGTGTGTGTGTGTGTGTGTGTGTGTGTGTGTGTGTGTGTGTGTGTGTGTGTGTGTGTGTGTGTGTGTGTGCGTGTGCCTGTGCGTGTGTGTGTGTGTGTGTGTGTGTGTGTGTGTGTGTGTGTGTGGTTGGTGGGGGGGTGGTCATGGAGAAGCAGGGAAAGATGGGGTGAGTAAAAAAAGGAATAAGAATGAGAGAGATTGAGAGAAGAAGGGGGGCGATCAAGAGAAAGGGGAGATTTTAACAAAGCCCAATCAATCAGAAGTGGCTGATTTCAGACTTCAGGCAAGAGAACCAGCTGGCACCAACTTGCATACTTTACATCCACAGCCAAATCTTCACCTGATGAAAAGTGGTACCAGGGGCAATGGCACAAAAGTTTAGTAAATGTCTAGAAAAAAAGTTTCTCCCCCATCTCCTATCCCTCTGTCTCCTCCTTTGCATCTCTTTATTTCTCTTTTTCTTAACCATTACCTTATTTGTTTTTTTAGTGGGTCAGTAAAGGGTTTACAAGGTATATATTTGTCATTTACTATCTACCCTTTGCATCTCTCTGTATTCTGTATCTTTCTTACCCTCTTCCTGCATCCTACTCTCACTCGCTCAGACCATTTTCAAAACAGACAGTAGTGTGGCTAAAATGTTCTGCACCATCACAGCCAAGCGAGAGAAGCATATTAGCCAATGGGCATTAGCATTAACGCTAGCATTTAAGGCCCATGGCACACAGTATTCCCAACTCCACTGCTCCTCCTCCGTCTTCCCCATGCCTAATAAATAAGTCACGTCCGCATCCCTGAGGCAAGCATCCCTCTCTTGCTCCCTCACCCTCCCTCTTTTTCCTCATTCTCCCACTCACTCATGGGCTGTATTAGATTCTGTCTGTTCTTTATGAACAGAGCACCTGTGTGCCTTTCCCAAAGTGGAATTTCACCTGATGAACGATTCATTGATTGCGTGATGGAACGAACGGCAACGTTCACAAAAAGATGTTAGCACTGTAACTGACGCTACATCTTCCTTCACGTGTGTGTGTGTGTGTGTGTGTGTGTGTGTGTGTGTGTATGTGTGTGTGTGCTGCATACCTTTTTCAAAGCTAGAGGCTTGCCTGATGAGCAACTCATTGATTGCATGATGAATGAATAGCAGCATGCAGGGACAGAGGCTAGAACTGCAACGGTGCTATGTCTTCATTCCAGAAATCGACGCGGGCAGTTTTCACTGGTGCTCATCTATTATCTCACCGCATCCTTCCCCTTACATAAAGCAACGCTTTGTAAAAAGCCAAGGAGTCGATTCTCCAACTCAAATAATAAATTCATGTGCGAGCCAAAATGAATTCTCTTTATATCCACTCACTTTGTGGGCTGTAAGCCCATCAATATCAATTCCACAGATGGAGCCCCGCCAAGGCCACAGACAGGTGCCGGTAAGGGGATAACATATGACCAGATTTGCTTGGGATGCATTCACACTTTTGGGGTAACGCAGGAGATTTGTCAATGCAGCAGCAATCACAATGGCCTCCTTACATCTTAAACCATCATACATCCCACAGGCTTCAGCTTGCATGTTGCCACTTCACATTCATCATTTGTTACGATGTTACTTAAAATGATCAATCTGTCTGTCTGTCTGTCCATCTGTCCGCACTCTTATTGATTGGAAAAAAAAAACAAACAAGAACAAAAACAAACAAACAAACCAATGAAACAATGTAAGTATTGGTGGAGAGATGACTCTCCATAAAAGCCATTTGAGATGATGACCACACCACCCTAATACTCATCAACAGTTTGTGTGGACACAAGGCACTGACATGATATTGAATAGTTTTAAATTGTGACAAATGGCAACCCTTTCCCTACTCCTGGTTGGCCCACAAGGCAACCACATTTTATTGATTTTAAATTATGCCTAAATAATGTATTAGATCTATGTTCATACGATTAAAGGCCAGCAACAACATGTGCATGCAAAACCTGAGCAGGTGGTGGTCAAATTCCACAAGAGTCTAACAAAAACTGTCAAAGGCCATGTTTCCCAGATGCAGTTAAGCTCTTAGTGCCAAGACCTTCTTAAGGCCTTTGTTAGGGCTCCCATTAGAAGCAAACATAGAGCAAAAAAGAAACGTATCTCTTTAATGCAAAAAAGGATGTATGGTACCATGTGTTTGAAATGTTTTACCACAGTTCCCTAATGTCTTCCTAATATTTTGCCTAATATTTACTTCTACTCTTCTATTTGACTGTTTGTTGCATGCTAAAGAAACTTGAGCTGCAGTGCATGTCTGAAGTCATGTTAAATAAGGTTTAACCTTCAGACACATCACCTCTCCAAACCAGGGACAAGTGACATCACACAACTGAAACTTGCTTCCTACCCTGAGAGTGACAGAGTACACTGCATGTCTGTTATGCAGATTTATATCAGACAAATAAGAATGTAAACATAAAGCTACATCATGGAATTACATAAGGGTTATAGGATTTCATTTTGTGTTTTCATTCCTGTTTTTCTGGTGATTATTATTTGAGCAAGTTTGCCTTCAGACATTCTGCTGCATACGTGACTGCAAATGTGTTCATTTTTTTTAGGTTATTCTATTGATACGATAAGTTGTATGCCACTTGTTAGATCAAAACTTCATTTGGGAGCATGTTAAAATGGTAACTATGTGGTCCAATCAGCTACATTGGGACTGATTGCTCATTGAGCTCCGGTTAAGAAGGCATTTGAGAAGGGTGTTAAGACGCTCATTAAGAAGAGCATTAAGAAGGCATCTGGGAAACACTTCTATGTTAATGCTCCCTCTTAGCGGACCTCTTCTTTGGAGCTTTCTTAACTCCTTGAGAAGGCTATTAACTGGGAAACCGAGCCAAGGTTTGTTCGAGCCTATACTTTATTGATGATTTAGTCTGTGTTGATGCCAAGGCCAAACGTTTGTTTGTATGTCGAATAAGGCTGCGTGACAAAAACATGGGTTTGCCGTCCTTGTAAATAACCTTGCAAGAGCATGCTTGAATATATGCTACCTTTTAGAAGAGAATAAGATAAAAAAAATCTTTTAATCCTCAGAGGGAATGTCTTCCTCTGCATTTGATCCATCTATGGTAATAATAGTAAATACATTTTAGGAGGAGTGGACACACATACACAGCAAACCCTGACATACATGTCAAGACACAGGCGAGTGGGCGCCCACTTGTTGCAGTGCTTGGGGAGCAGTTAGGGGTTACATGCCTTGGGCGCCCTAGCTGTGGATGAGAATGAAGGAGGGCACTGATCATCGACTCCCCCCACCAGCATTTTCTCCTGCCCACACAGAAAATTGCTACAAGGCTGACTCTTAAGAGGGGCGAGTAAGTGCAAATGTGTCAATAAGCTGCCTTTATGACTGATATTTCAGGAGGGGTCTGGCAGGCATGCCTTCATGGCACAAACAAAAGGACACAAACATAAGACAAGAAACGCTTTGAGCAATAACTGTTGGGTCACCTTCCAAACAAGCAAAACATACACTCACATACAAACACACTAAACAGGTAGGACACGCACACATTCTCATTAGGCCACCTACACAGGCCGATATTACGCACGCACACGTACACACACAGTAAAATGAAAAATCAGGTCAACTGGAGTGTTGAATATTCCAGCAGGAGTGGTGCAGCGGGACGAGATGAAACAGGGAGGTCAGCAGTGGGGTGAGCAACCCCTCGGTCAGCGCTTCCCTCCGACTGAATGTCACCATTAGATGCGGCGATTGAAGCAGAAATGCCAAGGTTACACCTCCACCCACCCCCTCTCTTCTCCTGTTTTTCTCTTACATCCTTTGCTTTTGTCTTCCCCTGCCTTCCTCCACTCTTTTTTTTTACCCCTTTCCCTTCTCTCCACCCATCTGATATGTCTAACCCAGGGGAAGAGAGAAGGGGAGGTGAGGAGGGAGGAGAAGACAGGAGAGGAGGTGAGGGTAGGAAAGAAGAGAGGGGCTTTACGCGTGGAAGTGAGAGGGGGGGTGTCTCATGAGCATTTCCTACAAATCACGGCGAGCAGACATAATAAGGGCCTTTATGGGCATATTAAAGTCAGTCAGCATTAATGAGGGCAGCACTCGTAAAAAGCGTTCTGTTGATGTCTGCATAACGTTATCACACCAAATTAGCCATTTCACTTCCACACATGTGAAAAAAAAGGGGGAAAAAAGCAGACAGAGAACAAAAAAAGACAGAAAGAAGACTGCAGCTTTAACTGCTCAAACAGAGTGCAAATAACACAGTTAGACAAGACTCCCCTTAAGAGCAGAGGAACTGCTGTTTGGGTGAGTGGTTTTATTGGTAGGGCTCCCCCACACATCTCTCTTTCTCCTTGCCCCGTCTTCTCTTCCTTCTCTACACCCCCCCCCTTTTTCTCCATCTCTCTACACCGCCCTCTCTTCTTTCTTCTTTCCCCTTTAGTACTCAAACAACCCTGAAAGCAGCCCCATAGAATGGGCTCTCTGCAATTTGAAGGTGGCGATTGTGCTAATTTGCGAATTAAGAGGGTTATAGTCATTCAAGGACTTAATGAAAAGAAATGAGGCTAAAAAAATTCCCTTTTAAAAATTACTGCGACGCTTGTTATGTTTCACCTTTGCCAACGTAATAATAAGTTGTGTGTGCTTGTGTGTTTGCATGTGTGTTCTCACCACAGTTGGCCTCATCCGACCCATCCGCACAGTCAGGATCCTCGTCACACACCCACAGTTTGGAGATGCAATGCATTGTGGTCTTGCACTGGAACTCATTCGGGGAGCATGTGTTCTCAGCTGAGGTAAAAAAAAAAAAAAAAAAGAAGAAAAAAATAAATGAATAAGGAAAAAGCCAAAGCAGATTTCCCATGAGAAAGGGTCAACAGATGAAGAAAAAAGATAAAGGTGAAGAGAGAAGCCATGTTATCTCCCCAGCTTACTCCGCCCACTGCTCATGAACACCAGTGATGCAACACATAGAAACTACACACAGCGACATCAAACTTCAAAACGACGTAAAAATCAGACACAAGGGAGAGAGAAAGAGACAGAAAGAAAGAGGGAGGGAGGGAGGGAGAGTGAGAGAACAAGAGAGAGAGAGAATCAAAACATAGCCTATGACAGAAGTGCCTGTTTTCTCTGGCGAGTCCCTGCCTGCTCCATGTGACTCACACGCATACATACACATACACACACAGGCATGTGATGGCACTGCCTAATCCAGACCCACAGCATAGTGCCATGCGTGAAAGGCCTAACCACCCTCTGCCACTCCACCCCGACATCCCCAAAGCCTGCCCCCCCCCCCCAGCATGATTAGCCCCGCTAAGCCCCCCTCTGTCGGACTAATCTCTGCCCCGGGCCGAGCTCAGCTTCCTGGGCCCCCGGGGCTCCGCAAGGGCCTGTCGTGCCCACTTCCAGCCTCAGCGAGACCCCATGGTGGGCCACTTACTGCAGGCTTCCGGCCCTGTCTGGTCCACACTTGGAACTCCTGGGTGACGTGAAAGCCAAGCTTTAGAGAAGCGGGGCTGAAGTAAGAAGAAGGGAGTGTGTGTATGGGAGGTGTGTGTGTGTGTGTGTGTTGGGGGAGAGGGTGCAGGTAAAGGTATTAGGCTAATATCTCTCTCCTCTTCCATGTTTTCATTCTAGTCCAACTCTAACAGGTACCAGGCTTACAGGGGGATTTTGCTCCTGTGAACTGCAGCATTAACCCCCCTGCTTCTCCTCCGTATGCAGCTCTCAGGCATGGGTGGCTGGGGAATGGCTGGCTACAGGCTGCCAGGTGTCTTAGAGCTGCCAGTCTGAGTTATGGAGATGAGACAGGGCTCATCACAGGTGCTTAGGAGAAATCACACACACTCACATCACACACTGACACAGCACAGAGCACACAGCATATACACACACACACACCCATTACATCCTCCTGCTGGCACTCTGGCTCTCGGATCCAGAGAGAGAGAGTGAAAGTGAAAGTGGAGAATTGTTAAGAACAGAAAAGAATAGAGGAGAAGAGAAGTAAAGAAAATTGAAGATAAGAGAAGAGAGGAGGGGAGAAGATTAGAGAAGAGAAAAAATAGAAGAGAAGAGAAAGGGAAAAAATAGAAGATGAGAAGAGAAGCCATGAGAAGAAAGATTGACAGTCTGTCCTTATATGAATATTTCATTCCAAAAGCCAGAGACAGCTTGCAGCTGCCACTTGAATGCACGAAGTCCTATGTCAGAGCCGGCCTGGTTCTGGGCCAGATTACGGCCAGATTGGGGCCAGATTACTGCCAGATTAAGGTCTAACCTCTTACTGCTCTGCTTCCTGCATCCACCCCAAACCTAAAAGAAGATTTTTTTTTTTTATTATTTGGCTGAGTGAGGACCCATAGCTACCTCCCATCTCCTCCTTCCTAAAATGAACTGCATGTGAAGTGAGCTGCCCGTCACCAACCATGAGTTAAAAAAAAAAAAAAAGACTCTTCCATCTTCCAATTAGGTGCCATCCCTCCCTGTCAAGTGACAATGGTGGCTGGGGCCTTGGATTCAGAGCTCTGCTGCTCACTGCTGAGCTGAACATTACAGCCTGGGGGCTTTTTCTTCGCTTTTGCCCTGTGCTGTCTACCTATCTCAGCCAGGGTGCACTTTGTAGTCCACAGTCGTCCGCTCCCTCTTTTGAATACTTCATCACAGGCACTTCCAATATATACAGAGAAACGTAGCCCCATATCCTGCTCTTACTTTCTCGCTCTCTCTTTCTTTCTTTTTCTATTTATCTTCTCTACCACTCTGTGTCCCTCTCTTTTATAACTATTTTTATATGCTCTCTCTCTCTCTCTTCCTGTATTTATCAAATCCTTCTCTTTCCTCTTTCCCTCTCTCCATCTGTTTCTCATGCATAAGAATCCGGCGGTTCACAATACTAAGTAGCACTGGGGCACTGCCGTCTGAATTCTTACGGCAGTCAGTCTCGTCCTCGCCGTCTCCGCAGTCGTCCTGCCCGTTGCAGCGCAGGTTCAGAGGGATGCATTTCTGCTTTCGCGTGCACTTGAACTGTCCTGACAGGCAGATGTAGGTATCTGAGAAACACACAGCAAGAGCAACAGTCAGTCCATGGCAAACATCACACAGAGGAGAGTGTCTGATGTGTGTCTGGTGTGTGTGTGTGTGTGTGTGTGTGTGTGTGTGTGATGTGCAACTCACCGCAGTTGGCCTCATCTGAGTTGTCCCCACAGTCGTTCTCTCCGTCGCAGATGAAGGGGGGCAAGGCACAAAGGCCCGTCCCACACTGGAAACGCCCCGGCTGGCACTTAAACTCAGCTGCCCGTGGGGAAGAGAAAAATAACTCCATAAACAAAGGGACACATATTACACACAGGCATTGGAATTCATGAGCAGGACACTGTAAGTCAGAGTCTATTTTCCTCTTCCGCTCGCATATTTCTCTGTCCTTGACACTAATGTTGTAACTGCAGCACACACAAGCACAGTGAGCAGGGGGAGAGAGAGAGAGAGAGAGAGAGAGAGAGAGAGAGAGAGAGAGAGAGAGAGAGAGAGAGAGAGAAAGAGAGAGAGAGAGAGAGAGAGAGAGAGTTAGAGAGAGTGAGGTAGAGTGAGGGAGAGTGAGGGAGAGGGGGAGAGGGAGAGAAATACAAGAAATTCTTTGGGTTCAGCTCAATCTCAGGTAATCATTAAGGTAAACTGTATAACAAGGAGTGAAGGAAGCAAAAAAAGAAAGAAGGCGAAAAAAAAAGGAAACGAAGTCAAAAGTGTTCCTAATCGCTTCCGTCTCCACTGAGAAGGTTCACGGTAAGGGTGCCTGGTCTTTTATTGGTGAGCATGTTAGTTTGACAACTTAATGATGATTGTATGGCATTACACACAGACTGCTGTCACACTGCGAGGGGCACAGGGGGCCGTGCTGCCATTATGTGAGCCACACATGATTGATGGCTCTGTAGGCTCACCAATGTGCTGCAGCTCGGCACAAAGGTTACAACCGATTGCCTTAATGACAAGTCTCTGGTGGCCATGTCATTAAGCAAGAAAAAGCCAAATGATGAAAATGATAGCAAAAGAGCATTTATTAAGGGGAAATAATGTATAAATGGGGTGCTGATTGCATTTTTCTCCTGCTGTAGCTCCATGTAGAAAAGACATCATCTCCTTGAGGCTTTGAAAATGAAGTTTCAATAGTGCATTCTACAGCTTAGAGTGGGTCTGTGACTGGAGTGAGGTGGTGCTAATCATCCACAGGATTGAGGGTGTGTGTGTGTGTGTGTGACAGTAATTGTGATAAAGTATGTGTGTTTTAGGAATATGCATGTGGATGAGTAGATAAAAAAAGTGAGTCTGTGTATGTGTGTGTGTGTGTGTATGTATAAGTGTATGTGTATATCCCTGTAAGTGGGTGTCTAGGGCCTAGTGGTTAGAAAGTTGCTCTTGGGATCGGAGGGTCGCAAGTTTGAATCCCGTTTCAGTAGGAAGAATGGGGGTGAGGGAGTGAACAACTTGTGCTCTTCTGCACCCACAACCATGGCTGAAGTGCCCTTGAGCAAGGCATCTAACTTCACATTGCTCCCAGGACTGTAACTGAAACCCTGTATCTAAATAACTGTAAGTTGTTCTGAATAAGAGCATCAGCTAAGTATAATGTAATGTCTATGTATAAAAAAATAGACATAAAAATAGAAATAAAAATAACTTACTATTAGTTTAATTTATTTCATTTAGTGCTATTACTATAGTTATAGGCAACTGTAAAGTGAGCTGCCTGTTGCCAACCATGAGTTTAAAAAAAATAAAATCTTCCAATTAGGTGCCATCCCTCCCTGTGTCGAGTGACAATGGTGGCCGGGGCCTTGGATTCAGAGCTCTGCTGCTCACTGCTGAGCTGAACATTACAGCCTGGGGGCTTTTTCTTCGCTTTTGCCCTGTGCTGTCTACCTATCTCAGCCAGGGTGCACTTTGTAGTCCACAGTCGTCCGCTCCCTCTTTTGAATACTTCATCACAGGCACTTCCAATATGTAGAGAAACATAGCCCTATACCCTGCTCTCGTTTTCTGTCTCTCTCTCTCTCTCTAACTCTCTCTTTTTTCTCTTTCTCTATTTATCCTGTCTACCACCCTCGGTTTCTCTCTCTTTTTCTACCCTCTTTTTAAAATGTATTTCTATAATCTTCCTCACTTACGGCAGTCTGCAGGCTCGTCAGAACCATCACCGCAGTCATCCACTGTGTCACATTTCCACCAGAAAGGAATACACTCATCTGTACCACAACGGAACTGTGGAGGATCAACACACATGAAAGAGAGAGAGAGAGAGAGAGAGAGAGAGAGAGAGAGAGAGAGAGAGAGAGAGAGAGAGAGAGAAAGAAAGAGAGAGAAAGAGAGAGAGACACACACACATTGAACACAACATAGCACAAACACAAACACATTTTCACTAGTCCATTTTTTCTGTTGTATCTGAGTCATCATGTAGTATTGTTTTCTGTTTTATGCCAATCAATAACTATTCATGCAGGTAATAATGAAGTATCCCTTACTATTACTATACTGCACTTTGCTATGCTATAAAATACTGTGCTATACAATGCTAACATACTATAGTACAAAACATTATACTGTACATTACTATTCTACACCACACTATACTATGATTGTCTTTACTGTGGCAAGTCACTAAGTCAACAGTAAAAGAGTTTGTGGGTGTCTCTCCAGGCTTTGGCTGAGAATACCTGACTGGCAGTGCAGTTGGACAGGCAGGTCTTGTTGTCGGCCGCCAGGTAGAAGTGGGTGGGGCATGCACACCTGTAGTGCCCACCTGGTGCCAGAAGACACAGGTGGCTGCACCCTCCGTTTGCTACCTGGCACTGGTGCTTTGGCACTGCGAGAGAGAGATAAAGAGAGAGAGCGAGAGAGAGAGAGAGAGAGAGAGAGAGAGAGAGAGAGAGAGAGAGAGGAAGCCCATCAATGCTGAGCACCTGGGAGGCCTGTGTAAATCAGGAAGCATAACTCCTCTCCAGGCAAGGCGGCCA
>CM059275.1:11972701-11980201 GCA_030347295.1 Setipinna tenuifilis
GAGAGGGACAAAATGTCCATAATTACCAACCTTTGTGTCTTCTCGAGCCATCAGTGTTTGCAAACATAACGTGGCTGTCGTCTGCCCAGTAGAGTCTCTTGTTGACGTAGTCGATGGCCAGGGCTGTGGGGTTGTACATCTCAGCATTGATGATGACGTCAGGGTTGCTACCATCCAGTCCTACACGGCCGATGTATGGGGCCTCACAACAGTCGATCCAAAAAGCATGGCTGAAACGACGTGGACATATGAGTTATGCACTTTAGAGGATACACATAAGTGAAAAAAGTTTGAAAAGCAACGAAAAAAGGAGCCGTGTTGAAAAATGAGAAAAAAAGCTTTCAGTGCGTCAGCACCGAATCATTAAGGCTGGCTTCTGGCCAGAACCAACCCCTTCACAAAGGCCATGAATGCATCTGAATAGAAGGCATAATAGCTGGGAGAATCCGTCCAAAGCACTAACTCCAAATCTGCACAAAACTACATACATGGCCTTAACAAAGAAACCAACCGCAGGAGAGAACATGTCTGGATTTTCCACCATTTTATCTAAAATAACTTTAACCCTATCTGGTTAGAACAGTTTACTTCTACCCCCTTTGAATGCCTAAAACATGTCATAAATAAGTCATGGCAAACTATGATACGCTGTCATATGACAATAAGCCCAACTAATAGTAATCATGTCACATTACTGATTATGATAACAGATTTATATTTTATTATTTTTTAAATTCATTTTACAACAATGTATTAACATGCAACAAAACTGTTTTTTTTTTTTTTTTTTCATTTAAAAATCTAAAGGTGACATTGTTGATATATGGCATGTGATACAAGCTTATGTCATGTTGCTATGATACAAACTTATTGTATCATGCTAATGTCATTTAATGTAATATGTTTATATCATGCTAGCTTGGACCCAGAGAATAAGGACAGAGATATTACTGAGAAGACTATGACCTAGTAGAGAGCAACTGCACTTACGCAGTCTGAATGTCCAGGGCCAGGCTGACGGGGTTCCTGACCCCAGTGCTGAGGAGAGTGGTGGGGTAGAGGCCGTTGGCCTTGGACACCTCCAGGGACTTCTTCTCGGCGTCGCACCAGTACAGGTTCTTCCCAATCCAGTCCACTGCCAGGGCGCTAGGCACTGAGCTCCTGTGGACTATCTAGGCAGGGACAGGCATGGAGGGACACAGGCAAAACTGAGACAGGAGGCTATCAATATATCAGCTCTAGAAGGAGACTTTGAGATGTCTCCGATCCTTAAAAAAGATTCTAACTAGCCATCATTGGCTTGTGCAAAGCAGCTATTTTCAAATCTTCAGTGCAAAGCTGAACTCAACTTCAGACTCTGGGCCTCAGCAACAATAGAGGACGAATTAAAAATTTTAAATGGTCAGTAACAAGAAAAGAAAAAGACAAAATGCAAACTATACAATGGTAAACATATCACACTCCTTTAGATCTCCTTTATATTTTCTCCTTCAGAGAATCTGTGTGCCCTTTTGTGTTCAAAAATGGCTTGCTTTGCAAAAAAGAAAATAAAGAAAGAAAATCAAATAAATTAAAGTATTAAAAAAAACACAATCCACTACCCCTGGTGTGTGATGAGCAGACTTTTAATCACTTTGAGCTTTTCAACTTCACTTAAAAAGAAGCCCCCCACGAGGTGCTGTTAAAAGTAATGGGTGGCTCTGGGCACAGATTGAGGGAGATGCACAGCCTCTCTAATTTGCGGAAAAACTGGTAAGCCCTGCAGTGGCAACTAGTTAATGATGGGGTGCATTTACACACGTGATGGCTGATAGAGATGTTTGGAGGGCTACTGACAGCGAGGGGTGCAGAAATGCTGATTTAGACCGTTCTGTAAGGATGGTGCCACTGTTTAACAGTTTCACATATGCCTGCGTGCTGTTTATTATAATTATTTTTATCATTATCATTATTATTATAAGTGGTAGTAGAATGTATGAAATATGTAAAAAACAGACTAAGGATCAAACATGACATCATTCATATTATCATGAGTTAGTCATAGGATAACCAGAGCAGTTTCCTAGGTCATGCCTAACACTAGACTGAAACAAATTTAAAGTGAAAACTTCAAATAAGGGTTTTAGTCTAGGGCCTCATTTACACCGCACTGCACGTGAGCGGTGCTGGGCGGAAGATGTGCAGTAAGACGTGCTTGTGTGTGTGTGTGTGTGTGTGTTCACACCAGGCATGTCTGCGGCACGGTGCCAGCCAAACTGCCAGCCCTGTCTTCAAATGCACATGGCCCTTTGATGTAGCCCCGTCTTCAGTTCTGCATAGCCCTGTTTCCCATTTATATTGCTGTGTTTCTTTTTTTTCTTATTTCTTATTTTAAACGATGATTATATATACTGCACATAATACAAATTGACCACTTTGATGAAGCCAACAGATTTTTTGACATTGTTCCAAAACATGTAGTTGTCATCAAATTAGCCTTTTATTTACTCCCACTACAAAAAAAAAAACAAGCAAACATTTCTTTCACCACATCCCTAAGTTGTAATAAGCTCTGCCTCTTTGACAACAGTCAGTCTGTACTACCTTAAATAAATAGCCATGGGGGAGGTGTGCCTGATAGCCTAGGTCCAGGGGGAGGGCTGTTGGGTGTCTGCTGCAGAGGAGTTTGTTTTAATCTGTTTGGATTCATCCTCTGTTCGTGCCTAGAGAAGTGAACCTGTTGTGCTAACCAGACCGCAATCACATGACACCCACACTCTAGGCCATGTGGGTACGCAAGAGAGAAGTGGAAAGTTTGGGGGAAAGGGAAGAGAAATGCGGGAAAGTACAGGTCCCAAGGCGAAAAAAAAGACACATTTGAAACAACCAAAATATCTGGTATGACGACATCAATATTTATAGTTTTTAGCTTTTGATTCATGCAATTGTAGGCGAGTGGTCATATTTTACACACAGTTGGGAGGCTTTTGAGGTATCCCTGTCATTACATAGGATATCAATACAATAATAGCATGGTTGACACAAAATGTATAGTTTTGCTATAACGCTCATGCCGCTTGCCTACAGAGCAGAAAAAAAAGATTTCTATTTTGTTGGCGCACACAGTTTGCATGGTCTATTCTGTTAAAATGCATTGAAAACGAAAAATGGACACAAACCGTGTTTGCACTGACAACGCACAGGTGTTGGTGTGAATAAGGCCTGAGGCAGGGCTTAGTTCATGGACTAAAATGGCAAACTTGCACTAAAATGATCTTTAATGGAAAAGATCATTTCATAGGGGTTGAGTTGTGGTGACTGGTTCTTTCATCATCAAAAGCCCTGGTTTTAGTCATGCGAATGCATGGCCAATCTGTGTAGCGTTTGGTCGTCATCAGCAATAGGGTTTTCTACTTAGATGATTGTCCTGTTGGCATCCTCACTAAGCTTAGTTTGATAGCACAGGTGTGGCCATTAGTATAAACAAAGGTGCTATTGATGCACTTTTGAAGTCTTTGAACCTCTATGAAACCGTCATATGATAAAAACAACAACACTCTTAAAAAGAAAAAGCAAATCAACTGGGATTTTCATCAGGCTGAAGGTGCTGGGAGCTGTCGATTACCACTGAGTAACTCAGACATACTGGTTTCAACCTTGAAATGAGCTGCCTTGGAGAAATAATAATAATAATAAAAAAATAGCTTGAACACACATTGACACACACACTCTCTTTGATCTAGACACAATCCACAGATCTCTCAGTGTTCAATAACAGCACATATATTTGGAGATGATGGTCAAAGCTGTTTAGGGAGTTTGGTAAATCCTTTCAGATATTTTCATTATTTATTTCCCTCTTTATTTAGTGAATGGAAACTTGGCACTCTTGCCAAATAAGTAGTCAGGGGACACACTGCCAACCATAATGCAATTCTAAAGCTGGTTTACAAAAAAAAAGTTTTCAGAGGTTCACAAATATTAGATATTTTAAACCATTTTTTTCCTCATTAGTGGGTAAAAACATCATCTTTTTTCTGTGCGTGCCTACTGCATATCTGTATACTGATGGTCAATTATTGTGCATTTGTTTCAGTGTCTGTTGCCAAGTTACAACACCTGTCAACAACAGCTCTGGATTCACCTCTTAAGTCAATGTTTTTTTCTTTTATGATGTTTTCTACATTAAAGAACAATGCTAAAGGCATCAGACCTATGAAATGACACATATGGGATTGTGCAGTTGGCATAAAAGTGTAAACAAAGCAAAATATTGTAGAATCTTCAAAGTAGCCAACATTTGCGTCAATGATAGACAGCTCTGCACATTCTTGCCAAGGTTTTCTCTTAACCAGCTTAATGAGGTAGTGGGAATGATTTTCCAACAGTCTTGAGGGAACACACAACAGAAATGTTGGAAAAATCTTTGGTGTTTTCACTCTTTTTGATATAGTACAATATTATTTCATCACATTCCTAAATACACTATTATGAAAGTTTTTATAAACAGAAATCTGCTCCACCAAGTGTGCTGATCACAGCAGGCAAAGTATTACAACATTAGCCCAAATAAACCTCACCTGCCTTGCTACACTTCAGGGCTGGAGACAGGATATGATTGAAAACACAGGTAAAAAGAACAGGTAGATTGCGTTTGACCCTGCCTCAGTAGAGGCCATGCGTTACCAGTCATGCACTGGCAATCTGCTGTGCTGCCATGGGCCTTTATTGTACCTTGAGGTCGCTACCATTCAATCGCATCCTATTTATCCTTCGGCCGCTCGGACGACTTGAGTCGATCCAATAGATGAATTCCTTTTTGTAGTCGAAGTCGATAGAGATGATGCTGTTAAGGCCCTGGAAAAAGAATAGAGGAAAAGAAGAGATTGGACTCGTGTTTTTTTCCCCCTTTTTTTCCTCTGTGTGTGGTTGCGTGATGGGTCTTTTTTCAGCATGATTGTGTGGCAATAAAGGTGGACTTTCTGTGCTGAAGGATAAAAACTGAAAGAAAGGCTGACTGAGTGAACAGCGTCACACTTTCAGGTATTATTCAAAGGCACAAAATGTGAAGTGTGTCAAAGGATGGGGCAGGCAGCAACAAGGTCAGCTCTTTCATCAGTAATTATCATTACATGCTGAGCAGGGAATGTGCTTTCTATTCTTCAAGCATAGTGAGTAGTGGCGAAATAAAACACAGGCGGTCATTGAGAAATGTGAGTGTTCTCTGTCTCAGCTTGCTGGATCTTAGCAACCTTTACTTGTGAACAACATTCTGCAGACTGTCTGTACGACTTCAATGGCATGTCATATCTTTCCTTCTCTGCTACACACATAAAGCCTTAACATGTTAGCAATAAAATGTTAGTGCTAAAATTCTGTTTTTAGACAATCGAGATTATGTCTAAAACCGTCACCTCTAAATGAGTTGTAAATGAGACCAACTACTTGATATTTTCAAAATGCCTCAAGATCTGTAAAGTAAAATGAATGAGACAATTCAAGTAAGTGAAAGGAGCAGCATTGCTGTTTAAAGTGTGTTTACTTTAAAGTAGAAATTTGAAAAATGAAACCGAAAAATGAATGTTTGGGTTATGTTAAAATATGTGTTTTACATGAGTTGATATGTTTGCAAAGCTGTGCTAGCCTGTTGCATTCTGAACTCTGTTATTTTCAGCATTTTTATCGAAATGGTGATCAGGGCTTGAAGACATTGCTATTTTTAAACCACTTTAAAAAAGCTTGAGCACTTCCTTGGTAGTATAACATGGACTCCAACATTGAAAACGAGGCATTGAGAACATTGTAAGTGTACAGATTGTTTATTAAAAAGCCTATACAGGCTGCCCCTTGCAGTACCTACCCTACTTTTCACATTATTACCTCTTCTCAGAGGCGGTGGCACATTGCCAGGTAGGTGCAAGTTTGTAATGAAAAAGGTGTTTCAGCACTTTAGCGGGTGATCTGCTGATGTCTGGTGTTCGACGTTCACCTCAGCCAGGCGTGGCGGACCTACCTGTTTTAAGAGGGTATAATTGGAGCCATCAACACTGATCTTCCGGATCTCATGGTGGTCGGCCAGAATGAGAAAAGGCTCCTCAGCTGTGAAAAGAAACAGACAGAGAGAGAAAGACAGAGAAAGAGAGAGGGAAAAAAGAACAAGAAAAAGAGCGAGTAAGAGAGAAAGACTAAGTAAAAAGAGGAGTGAGGAAAAAGGGAAAAGACAGTGAGAGACAGAAAGACAAAAAGATGGAGAGAATAAGACCAAGGACAGTAAAAAAAGAGAGTGTGAAAAGAAGAGTCAGAAGAACAGGAAGGAAAGTAAAAGTGAGAGAAAGGGAAGGGAGAGAGAGGCACAGAGGGGGGAGAGGGAGACAGACAGACTAAAAGTTAGTTTTAACAGCAAGAGAAATAAATCAACAGGCACTGCTATGGCTCCTAACAACCAGTGCGGGCCCTAACAACCAGTCCCGGCGTGTGATATTTCTGGTGCAGAATTAGGTGGTGTGGCTCATGCCAGCACGTCAGTAGCCCGCACCATAATGAGGGAGGATAATGCCGTCTGCTGAGGTGCCGGCATCACTGGCACGCCACCGCAATGCCAATACCTACAGACCAGCTCTTAATGATCCCACCTGTCAATCATTACCCGGCACAGGTGCTTGAGTCAGAGAAATTGGATGTGCATGCCTACGTGTGTGTGTTTGTGTGTGTGTGTGTGCTGCAATACAAATTTTCAGCATTTATAGGGATGTGATAGGCAGTGGTGTGTTTTTGCTGTGTGTGTGTGTGTGTGTGTGTGTGTGTGTGTGTGCAAGTGTATGTGTGTGTATTTACATGTTTGTGTGTGTGTGTGTGTGTTTCCAGGTGTCTTGCAGGACCACAGATGGTAATTACTGTGACACCTGCTTCCTGCTACACAGACTGTCCCAAATGTGGCACTGAAACAATGAGCTTACCACACTTTGACAGAACTCCATTCCTATGAGGGGGTGTGCATGTGTGTGTGTGTGTCTGGGAGCACTTAAGCACACATGCACGCACGCACGCACGCACGCACGCACGCACGCACCTAGTTGAGTAAAAAAGGATGATATGGAGAGCAATGTCCAGGTGATTCCAGAATGCAAACTAATAAGTGACTATCATTACCAAAGGAAGACTTTTATGGAAACAACAAGACATTGTCTATTACAAACTCAAACAGTAACTTACAAACTTTTATTTCTGAAATGTATAGTTTCGACCCCTTGATTGTGATTGGCTGAATGGTAGTAAGATTTTGTAGTAAATTTCGATCCGCTGGGTGAGTTGAGTGTGGAAGAGTGGTGGGAAAACATGGATAAAGAAAAAGAGTTAAGGTATTGTAAAATTAACAAAAAGGAAATTGGGGATCTGGAGATGTCAGTGGGTCATTCATTGTTTTCAGTCTTGGTGTAAAGGGAAAAAAAAACCCATAGCATTTGATTTTAAAACAGTCACCACATTTTACCTTAAACAGACTCATGTGCTACGCAACTGTGA
>CM059275.1:11990201-11995201 GCA_030347295.1 Setipinna tenuifilis
TGTGTGTGGCAGGTCGGAAGGCCTTTTATTGACCTCCTGTAATAAAAGAGCAAGTCAATGAACTTCAAGTAATAAACAGCCTCAGCTTGACCTTTGATGCAGGGAAGTAAATCGATGCTTAAAATATTTGTTTGTGTTTGTTTAGGGCAGAGGGCTGGTCCCAGCAGCCCCTAGCAAAGACATATATCATTACCAGCAAACCCATGTCAGTTAAGACTTTAATACAGAGCATCCTGCATAATGTACACAAATCTGTAATCAAATGTAATGTGTTAAATACAAGTTTTGCAAACCATAGACTGTAGTTTAAATAGAAGCCAGTTAACATGATATCCATAATATAAACATGAGCTTGCTGCTGCAACATCACAATCTTAAAACATTCACAGTTCCTCACTCCCAAATTTTGATGCGTTTGTGTGTTGTCTGCTCAGGCTAGTCAGGTGTGAATAATGCCCTGCACTGCGTGCAAATTCGTGCGGATTTACCACAAATCCCTTCGCTCTCGTCCAAGCCATCTCCGCAGTCGTTCTCGCCGTCACAAAGCCACTGCTTGGCAATGCACTTATGCTTGGAGCAGGCAAACTGGTTCCACAGACATGATGAGTCTGGGGGGAGAGAGAGAGAGAGAGAGAGAGAGAGAGGGAGACAGGGAAAGGGGATTTGAGAGAAAGAGTGAGTGTTTGAAATAGAGAGAAAAAGAGAGTGTGTGTGTATAATAGAGACAGGTGGAAGAGAATTTAAGTGTGAGAGAAAGAAAGGGAAGAACCAGTGAGAAAGAGAGAGACAGAGAGAGTAAGAGAGCCATACAAAGAAAAAAGAGAGACAGAGAAAAGGAGGTCTAATATGACAACACACAAGAGACACACACACACACACTGTACTGAAATGCAATGAAACACTGGCTCTGTAGCTTATGGCTCTGGCATTAACCACTGCGGAGCTGCCAGCGGAGAAAATAAAAGTGATTTTAATGTTCAGAGAGCCCCGAGACTGTGAATGAAGCCGGCCTTTCTGTACTCACTGCACAAAGTAGCCCATCATAACGAGCCACAAAAGCAAAGTGAGATGCAAGTGGATTTTGGTGCAGTTCTCGTTCCAAAGCTGATAAATGTGCGAAGCGTTAGGTTGCACTTTTTGGGGAAATAATTTGTCTGCGTTACAAGGACAGTAAAAAAAACAGCGCGGAGTAAAATGCCACGCGGAGCCCTGATAGTGCTGCAGTAAGCTATTCCTGCCATTCGGCTGTTGGGAAATGTGCTTCTTTTGGTTCTTTGGCTTTGTTTGTTTTGTTTTTCCATTTGTACTCGGCATTGATCGTGTGGGTAACATCGCTCAGCGCGCCTCTCCCCCCTCTCAGCCGGCGATGGCCATTTTCATTCAAGGCCGAGTGAGTGCGGAGAGCGGCCTGACACCGAGACAACGTCTCTCGGACAGAGGCCAGGAGTCATCCCGAGCGAATAAACCAGCCAAGCGAGGACGAAGGACATGGTCCGAGCCGCAGATGAAAACAAGAAAAGTAATGGGGAGGGGTGGGGAGTAAGGTGGTGGGGGAGCCATCGAAACTACAACTAACATTGGACAACAACAAAAACTGAAACGACAAAAGCCAACACAAGCCATGTCAAGGTCATATAAACAAACACACAGTGTTATGCACTGAGCCCCTGAACCCCCCACCCTGGTGTCAATTTTCCCTTGCTCAGCCAGCTTCTTACACACACACACACACACACATGCACACACACAGACCCTCTGTAAAGCCATCTGGGATGACTTTGAAAAGAAGAGTGAGGCAGTTCTCTCTTAGGGTTGTAAGCGCATTGAACACAAATGATTGGACACAGCAGGCGAGATGCACTGCAAATATGTCGCCATCAGCACCAGGCCTTTCATGACCCCCCCCATCCCCACTGCCCCACCTCCATCCACAAACCACTCTGTTCTTTATCCTCAAGCCTGTGGCTTTAAAGAGAGCATGGTGCCAGGAGATGGACAAAGCTACCAGGACCCCAGAGGTGCCCATTATAAGCATTAAACAGTAAAGATGGAAAAGCCTTCATTTTGATAGATTGGAGAGGGGTGAGGGGTGGGATTAGATACAGGAATCTCCTGCAATTCAGCCTAAAAGCTTTCATTTTAAACTGGCCACGCGCCGACACATTTGGATTGCTTAAAGTCTTCATCAGTACTTGTTCACTCTTTGACTCTTTGACCACTTCACTATAATTAACTTGGTCCTTGTTAAGTAATGCTAACATTTAATTCTGTACAACGTAGCACTGCGCAGTCATTTTCTACAATTGCATACAGATAGCACTGGTAATACAGTCAGTTAAGTAACGAACAGTTAAGCACTGTTAAGGCTAATATAAATGTTAAGGCTGCATACAGTATATGGACTTTGTGTTTGGCCTGGTAAAGTTCTTTAATGCATTTCTAATTTTTTTTTTCAGTTCTATCATTGTCATTCAGTTTGAAGGTCTTCTGAAATTAATTGTGACCCCGATACATCTGCCTTTCTATCGACTCATCAGGTATCCCCCTTCAAAATGTTACTTTTAATTATTAAACACTAATGATATTCATCAACACGGTGAATCACCAGCATCTATCTCCAGAGTGACATTTTATTGCATGCAGCTGTCACCCAAAAGACAGAGGGACTTTACAAATGTTGTCCCTCATGCATTTTTAATTGCCGCTCTCCCATTTCGGACACTTCAAAATGTGTCCTTTACAATAAAAGTAAACAGACTGGCTGGGATTTGTGAGCTTCAATGAAATCAGCCTAAGGCCCTCAAAGCCCTTTTCATCTAAGGACTGCAGGACACACACACATGCAAGCACACACAAGCACACACACACACACACACACACACACACATACAACACACACACACACATACAACTCACTCACACAGTCACACACATCTGCACACACGTGCCTGCACACACACACACACACACACACACACACACACACACACACACACACACACACACACAGCAGCTACCCATTTTCACTCAATTGTGAAAGAGTATTGAGGAGGATGGTGCCCTGGTGTTGTCATTAATGTTAGATGATTAACAAAGTCGGAGTTATAGTGAAATGGATTTTCAAGTGTCACATCCCATGATGAACAAGGTCCTCTTGGCCAAAGCAGACGTGAATTATTCATGCGCGCTGCAGACAGCCTCAACCGGTGCTGTGCGGTCCTCTGCTGTGCCATCATCTATTCATTCAGATGCACAATATCCTACGCTTCGCCATGACGACCACATAACAGGTCAGCACATTCCATAATTATTCTGTCGATTGCCAGCTTTTTCCACTACTGTCTTTATGCTAAATGTGAAAGCCTCTGTATCGTGTTTAAGAAGCTTCCGTTCGCATTTCGTCTTGCAAGATGTGACATCTTTTTTTTTTCAGCTGCCGCAAAAGAAAAATGGGTTAGAAGCCTTTTTAAAACAACAGCTTTGCCAGTTCCTTTTGGCTCTCTCTGCATCAGCTTGACATACATGGTACATAGATACATGGTTACGCTTGTAGCACTGCGGATCACTGTTAACAGTGTGTGTGTGTGTGTGTGTGTGTGTGTGTGTGTGTGTGTGTGTGTGTGTGTGTGTGTGTGTGTGTGTGTGTGTGTGTGTGTGTGTGTGTGTGTGTGTGTGTGTGTGTGTGTGTGCGCACTCTGGCGTCTGCGTAAGGGGTGCAGGCCCTCATCGACCCTTACCGCATTGGTACTCATCGGCGCCGTCCTCACAGTCCTTCTGTCCGTCGCACAGCCACACGCTGGAGATGCAGTTTCCGCTGGGACACGCAAAGTGTCCGTCTTCACACACTTGTGCCGCGGTCGCTGTGGGAGAAAGAAGAGGGGAAAGGAACAGGAGGTTGACTTAGCGGATCAATCTCTGGATTATTAATTACCCCTAATCAATGAGGCCCTGACAAAGACGCTCCACGGTGACACATCCCTGGCCAAATTGGGAGGAGAGATTGATTCACCAAAAGCGCTGAGTGAATTATTGAAAAAGTTGCGGCGTAGACGTGAGCTCTGAAGACACAAACTTGAAAGCGGAAAGCACAAACAAATTGCATGATCAAAGCACATCTATAGGGATCTACATCAACCGCAGCACTACTGATCACAAAATTCAAAAAATTAAAGCTTCCCACTGTTAACATCAAGTTACCAAACCATTCCAAACACTTCAAAGCTTAAGATAGCCTTTGAGGTAAGATAGATGTACTGTTGCATGTGTTAAAACAAAACTAACTTTATAAACACACTTAGCACAACCTTCTAATTAATTTTGATATGCACACCCCCCCCCCCCCTTCTACTCAGACAAATGTTCCCATTTGGCTTTCTCAGACCTCGGCTAAAACTCCAACCAAATCATTCCAGTCCTATCATTAGCAACAGCCAATCAAAGAGCCAGGGATGCATCTAGGCTCCAGTTCCAGGGTGGGTAGGGTGATGCCTTGCCTTTCTGGGGAGCTCTGTTACCAGCTGTTAGAGTTCCTGCCGCTTGGCCTGCTGGAAAGCCAATTAATCTGGCTGCATCTGAACCCTGAGACCTTGTAAGACCCTCAGCTTTCTGCACCTCACTTGCAACAAATGGCACAGAAGCTGCTTGTGATATAACGGGTTCATCTCTGTGCTGCTCTTCCACGTTCGTCATTGCTGATGATGGAAATGCAAAATCACCGTGTTCAGAAAAACCGAAACCTTGTGTCATGAATATGCAAAAAGCGAAAGAAGGAGGAAAAACAAAGCAGGGAACAGAAGTGCCAGAGCCGCTGTGGAGATGAGAGCACAGCCGACTCACCCTGGCAAGTGCATCTCTGCGGCGTAATCCCTGCAGTCGAAAGCGCGGCGGACTCACCCTGGCAGTGTATCTCGTCGGCGTAATCCCCGCAGTCGTTGGCCCCGTCGCAGATCCAGGATGGGTGGATGCACAAGGAGGTGGAGTTGCAGCTGAGGAGCGGCGTC
>CM059275.1:11997701-12017701 GCA_030347295.1 Setipinna tenuifilis
GTTGTGCATGGCTGATGACATCCACCAGCCCTACCTCTCGCCCCTCAGTGTTTCTTCATGATGATCGTTACGGGTCAATCTAGTTCATATGCAACAGAGACTGATTTACCTTACATACACTCTTACCGGATAAACAATTGACGAGAAATAAAATATAATAAAATAGAGGGGGGAAAAAACGGTGAAAAAAACATGTAAAAAAATGGCAAGATACAAATCTCAAAGTCAATGAAATATGCGCCCTATTGAAAAGTATATCAGCTATTTAAGTGGCATGTCCTTCCCTAAGTAAAGTGGGCTGAGGAACATGCTGACAAACATGAAGGCACAGGGATTAGTGTTTCGTCTTCGAAGTGACTACAGGAGGACTTGGGTGACTCCAGTAGGACACAGGACATACACACACAATTTGACATAGCTTTAACACATATTAGTTACCATATAACAAGATAAAGGACTTACATATACAGTATATACCAGTTACTACTCATCAGGAAAAAAGGATTTAAATGTCAATTATCAGACACTAGGACATAGCACTCACACAAACACAAACATCTATTACAATCAAACAGGACCCAGGATTTACACATCCTTTGGTTGCCATCCTTCAGGATATGGGACCTCCACACACACACACACACACACACACACACACGGTCATCATCCATCAGGACACAGGACTTACATACACATCGGTTATCATCCAGCAGCATGCGTTCTCCTCTGCAGCTGCAGTTCACCGTGCCGTGAGGGGTCAAAAGGCAAAGGTCGTGACACCCCCCATTCATGACCCTACAGGGTGACAGCTCACCTACACACAGGGACATAGAGAGAAGCAGACAGGCAGGCTGTTTTTTTGTGCGATTGATGATGCTTCTGTTTCAGCCAAGCAAATATTCAAGTCAAAGGTCACACTTGGGATGGTCCACTTACAGGACTTCACAGGCAGTTTGCTGAAATTTAACTAAAGTCTTTCTAATTGATCTTCAGCTTAACCAAGCACAACTGGTAACTTAAGCTTTCTGTTAAAGCTCTGTTAAATGAAAAAACAGATAAAGTTAGTTTCTGATCTAGAAAAATCTGCATATAGTCTCTTGGGGACTGTTCAAATTAAGTGTGACCCAAGTAAATATTTAAAACAAACAAACAAGTAAGCAAGCACACACAGGCACACATACAATCTCACACACAAACACACACACATTCAGGCTCATACAAACACACAGAAGTAAATATTTACAGCAAATATACACAAGTAAATACAGTAATGACAGGGAAAACACAAAACCTGAAACTGGAAGCTCAGATCAGGAAGCTAAAGCAAGGCCTTTAGTCTGACAGTCTGGGGGCGCACACACACATACATACACACGCTACTTGAAAAGTATGTTGTGGCAACACCCCGATGTCCTTAGTGCACTCTGAGTCACTCTGGTTCAGAAGTAACATCTCTACAGCAGACACAGCACTGCAGCATGTTAGCATCATGCTGTACGGCTCCTCCTATTTAGCAGCGTTTGCTCTCTCCATTAGCTACTGATGGCGATGAAGGGAGACAGGGGGATTAAGGGGAAGACAGAGTGATGGGAGAGAGGATGCTGTTTGAGGAAACCCTGTGTCACATACACACACTCACACAGATAGGCCAACAGAAACACACACAGGAAGACAGACAGACATACACAGTCAGACAAACAGAGGCAGACGCGCACATGCGCACACACACAGGCGCACACACACGCCGCACACACACACACACACACACACACACACACACACACACACACACAGGCAGAGGCAGACACACACACACACAGCTGAGGTGCTCCCAGGCCAACACTCATACACTCAGCCCGAGGCAGCAGGAAACCGAGATGTTCTCAGAGGAGGCGTCCTAATGTCATTACTCACTGAATAATGACTTTGGTACAGTCCACCAGGGAACGCACACACATTAATGAACAAATCATACACATCTAGACACAGACACACACACACACAAACTTACACATACATGCACACGCACACCCTCACAGTCACACACACGCACTACTGTCGAAATCACACATACGCACATACACATATTCACTTGTGCACATACACATACACACACACACACACACACACACACACACACACACACACACACACACACACACACACACACACAAAACACAGGCACAGACATATACACAAACAGACCAGTACCAATACTCTATGGATCAGCATCTTTTACAGACTAGAAACACATGCACACGCTCAGACACGCAAACCTCACACATACAACCATACACACACAAAACACAAAAACCACACACACACTCAGTCAAATGTGCATTAATAACTTAGCCCATCACTCACTTTACGCTGCTCTGGGGTTTCTAAGGGCAAAATGTAGGAAATTCTGACTGCAGAGCCTTCAAGGGCAAATGCTGAACAGTAAAGAGAGAGAGAAAAAAAAGAGAGGGGGGGGGCTGAAAGAGAGCGAGGAAAAGAGAGGAAGAGACAGACAAAAAAGAAATAGAGGAAGAGTGAAGATAGAAAGCCAGATAGACAGACAGAGAGAGAGACAGAGAGAGACAGACACAAAGAAAGAGAGAAAGAGAGACAGACAGAGAGAAAAAAAGAGATAGAGAGAGAGTGAGAGAGGGGGGGGGGAGAGACAGAGAGACAGAGAGAGAAAGAGAGAGAGAGAGAGAGAGAGAGAGAGAGAGAGAGAGAGAGAGAGAGAGGGACGGAGGGAGGGAGAGACAGACGCAGCCCTGGTTCCTGCCTCCTCAATGGGGAGCCTCTTTGAACTGTGCTTGGCACGGACGCTGGCATGGAGAGTAGAGTGATGAACCGTGCCCCCTCGGTGTCGAGCAGTCTGCCAAGGCAGAGGAGCACGGGGAGCAGCCTATTCCCTCACACACATGGCCAAGATTCAGCTCACTACCCCAAGCCCCGGCCATAGCCCCCGCTGCCAACCAGGGTCACATAGCCTCAGTCACCATCTTTCCTCTCTACTCCCACCCCTGCATTTACAGAGGTGTGTGTGTGTGTGTGTGTGTGTGTGTGTGTGTGTGTGTGTGTGTGTGTGTGTATGTGTGTGTATGTGTGTGTGTGTGTGTGTGTGTGTGTGTGTGTGTGTGTGTGTGTGTGTGCGTGTGCGCGTGTATGTGTCTGTGTGTGTGTGTTTGCGTGTGTGTGTGTTTGCGTGTGCGGTGTGTGTGTGTCTGTGTCTTTTTGTAGAGCTCTAAACTTGGCGTTTTGTTCTCTGCCGTTGGAGGAGGATGGAGTGAAGTGGCGAGCCAGCGAGGGGAGGGGAGGGAAAGAGAGAGCTGATTTTCCCCATGGCTGGCCAAGCACCTCCACCTCCATCTTCCCTCCATCTCCTCCTCTTGGTGTTTTTTTTTGCGCTGTGTGGCCAGGCAGCTGCCTTTACCACATTGGAAGTAATGGCGTGTGAGAATTGGCCAAAGATCTTAAGGGTTCTGCCTGACACAGTTTTAATCTAATTACAACAATTAGGACTATTTGCTGCTTAACACCGTAATCTACTGCCACGGAGGTTCATTTTCCAAGGGAAGAGTCCATCAGAGCAACAGGAACCTTCCAGAAAGCAGGCTTACTGTATTGCAAATGAGCAATTACGTATAACAAAGGAGGCAATGACACTGCCAGTGATCAGAGGAAAAGTGAGAAAGTGTGTGTGTGTGTGAGTGCGTTAGAACACAAACACACACACACACACAATCACAATGTGCAGGAGCGACTCTGAGATTGGCTTCCCAAAGTCAGCTGTGTGGCACTGATAGCAGAGTCGTCGCTCTCCCTGAGTCAGAGCTTCACACGGGCGCCAGCCAGGCAGCTGAGTGCGCGCAGCGAAACAGCCCAACACTAATATTTGCACTGAGGAAAATGATTGGACTAAGCTGCTTTGTAATAACACCCACCCAACCAACCGCCTGTGTTTGTCCCGGGAAACAAGCGAATTAACAAACAAAAAAGGGCTTCTTCAGACGGAGGGAAAGACAGAAAATGGTGTGAAAAGAATGACCAGCTGGGTGCCACTGTTGAGTGTGATTGCAAAAAATCTCGGGAATTAAAAAAAAAAAAATGAAGAAGGAAAAAAAAAAACCCAATAAACAAAAGCACACTGACAGAGTGAGAAGATCTATGGTGCTGCCATACTCCAAAAGGAAGGAGGAACCAGAGCCATATGATGAGTGGGTGAGTGGGTGGAGAGGCTCGAGTGCTCAGAGAGCTTCCATCCGTGTAGACGTTCACAGGGAGAGCTGGAGCGGCTTGTTCTCCATCGGCTGCTAGTTAAGCCTACAGGACGGCCAGATACTCGTGCTTAATCAAACCATGTGCTTTCTAACGTGCTAGCCAAATGTCATCTTGGTTACAGTGACAATTTTAATTCTGATTCCGTGCTGGTTGGTAGGAACAAATCTAACAAAGCTATCGTGCTAAGCCACGGAAACCAATCTGGGATGGAGGGAACAGAGGTGGAGGTAGAGGTGTTGTAGCACTAGAGGGCTTCTCCCAGTGTGTTATAATTAAGGCTGCCACCTTAACAACACTGGCCCAGCAAAACACTATAATTACACTGGGGCTTAAAATTAGGTGATGAAATTATAGGAATATGTATGACAATAGACACTTTAATAATTGCCTTGCACTCATGCCTATTGCAAAGCTTAAAAACAATTATAATGCAAAGGACTGATATGAAAAATGTTGGAGTGATCTACTTCTAAACCATCTCTCCACCACATCTCCTTTCACAACAATCACCTTAACTAAGAAACTACTCGCAGGAAACACTGTTCTTGTACTCAGGGTGTGATTTGTCAAAAAAACATTTAACTTGCCTAACATGTTACTTAGGCTATTGTTTTTTCCAGCAACATTTTACTCATAGCTTTTGGAATCCATCAATAATATATTTTCGCTGTATGCCGTGTAGGTTGCCATGCTATACATAAAAAAGCCACAAAGATAAGTAGGCAGAGCTTTTAAAGCAACACTATGTAGGATTTGCTCATGGGGTCATCCTACAGTTGAGAAACCGTATTGTCTGTAGCAACTGTCGTGAAATCTGTATCTCGTGCATTTGTTGATGCCGGTGGAATTCTATGTGGACTGATTCACGTTTAACTATATGTGTGTTCAACCATGTCTTCAAATATAACTGGTGAGGTAAACAAAGCTAAGAGGGAGCGTTATAAAAACTTTAAATAATGTTGGTCTATGGTTCTTCAATAGTTATTTTAAGAAATTGGCAAGTAGGCTATCCTTACAGCATTTTATAAGAACACTGTTTTGAAATACCAGAAACGACAAAAAGCCCTGATCTAATTGTAATCAACAACAGTTATTTACTAGAAGGCAAAGAATTTTTTACTTGTCCAACAGTAGCAGACACCATCGGTGGGGTATCCTTTCTCCTCTTTCACCTCACTCCAGCGAGTGAAAGCAGGGCCAATATTCACGCTAGTTCAGGCTTTAGTTATCATTCTCCCACTTTCTTTTCTTTGCATCTTTTAAATACACACTTAGCCACTTCAGTTTTCTTGGTGCTTTAGCCATGACATCAGTATGATTTTGAAAATATAGTCTGAAGGCTGAAAAACTACACAGTGTTACTTCAAGGTCTGTGGATTAGTCCATCCCAAGGTGGCAAAGGATTTCCAGCTGAACTTCAGTGAATTCAACATTCAAAATTTATTTTGGGCTGTTACAACATGCTGTTAACACTCAGGAACACTGGAGAGACAACTTCACAGTAAACAGCAAGCCACTCATGACCCTCTCTCCATTTGGCAAAGCGCACAGGCTCAATGCACCCTTCTACCATGTGTGTCAGATGTCAGATGAGTCACTATCAAGCAGGTCTACATCTAAGTTTTTTTCTTTATTATAAGGCTGGGAATCATCCTGTACATGAAAGCCAACCTCCATTGCAAAATCGTCATTTCGTGTGCGATCATTCTCAGATGTTAATTTAGTAGTTTTATGTGAGGGTCCTGTAAAATAGGACAATATGCTGCTCTGAACGTGCGTCATCTTAAGCTCGGTTCAGCCAAGTTCCCACACGAAAATGTTACAATTTTTACTACTGTGTTTGGTGACGTTCAGAGACATGAAGTGTAGATGCACGGCACAGTAGCCTAATTGCATAGCTTACGCTGATACTAGATGTGTGGGCCCATGTTTTTTAGCTAATTTGGTTTTCAGTTGAGTTGCATTAATCACTATGAAGGGGAATAGTCCTTGTCCCTACTGGAAATATGAAATATGAAAACCAGAAGGGAAGAAATCCCTCCTATCCATCCCTACAAATCACACCCTGCTTGTAACCAGTAAAACAACTACTACTACTACTAAAAATAATAATAATAATCCTCCTCCCTTCAATACATTTACATGAAGATCTCTAAGGAAATGCAAATGTAACATTAGATGACCCATAATTATTCAGCCTTGCAGGGGATTCGTACAAGCTCTTAGCAAGGACTAGCGCCTGGGCTTTTGACTGCCTGCTGTTTGTGCTTTTCTCTTTTTGTCTCACTTGGGCTTTCATTTCCAGTGAGTTGGAGAGAGGAGTTTGAATGGCCCATTTGGTGCTACTGAGCTGCATCAAGCTGCATCTCTGAGCCTTCATTAGTCAGACACTGTGGCATCGATGAACAAAACAGGCCTACAGGTGGCCTGCAGCACAGTCTAGGAAGAAGTGGAGAGGAGGCCCAGCTGAATGATACCTTCCTGGTGGTGCTGCAGCTCTGTGCATGCAGAGGCCCTGGGCTGACATGGAGACCTGATGCACCATGAAAAATGAAAAATGAAAAAGTGTGACATGGTAAAAGTATGCATAGAGTGGGTGGGTGGGGAAAGAGAGAGAGAGAGAGAGAGAGAGAGAGAGAGAGAGAGAGAGAGAGAGAGAGAGAGAGAGAAAGTGGTCTGTGTGTGTCTGTATGTGAGGCAGAGAGTGGAAAAAAGAAAGAAAGAAAAAAAAGAAAGAAAGAAAGAAAGAAAGAAAGAAAGAAAGAAAGAAAGAAAGAAAGGCCATTTAAGAATGGCTGCCCAGCCCTGGGGGATGCTGAAGGCCCATAACACATGAATAATGGTCAGGGGCTGGAGGACCACTGAAGTGTCAGACTGCAGAAAGAAACACCAATTGGGCTGATTGCAAATGGAGGCTGAAACTGGTCAAGAGTAAGCATTTATGTTTCTGAAAAGTGAGTCCAAATGGCGCACACACACACGCGCAAACACACCCGCATATCGGCATTTACATGCGCACGCACACACACACACACACACACACACACACACCTCAGCAGGTGATTTCCTAATTGCCCTCACATCTTTCAGTTTGTGTGGCATGTTGACATGCCTTCAATGGGGAAATGATTTGAAAATAACCTGTTGATTATTACTGTAATTACTATTAGGGCCATTGTGTTCCTAGGTGTTAACAAGTAGAACAACCTGCAGAGCAAATGGCTGATCATAGGTCTGACACTCCGTCAGTACATGCTCAAATGCCCTAACCTGACATGCACTTTGGAAACAATTATCTGAGAGCAAAAGAAACACATATACACTGCATTTCTGTTACAAAGCAGGGCTGAGCAAAGTTCATTACACGTGTGTTTGTGTGTGTGTGTGTGTGTCTCTTTCAACAAAATTCAGAACTGAATTGATAACTGACCCTTGAATATCATTTCAGTTCTTGAATTTGTGTTGAACTTTCAACCAAGGTATCAAACGAGAATCTTAAATACACTTCAAGTTCTGTCTAGACACAAAGACATTCATAAATGTAATAATGCAAGCTTTAAATAATCTTAAATCTTAATTCACATCTTAAAAGCCGTGTTCTGAAATTTCATTATGCCCTTTCACATAATGAATTAATTTGTGGTGGATTTATATTAATGATGCTGAGATTATTCGAAATATAAGATTGCGTGGTGCTTTTGGATTATTTTCTTAAGATAGTGACACATAAAAAAGTCAAGGTATGTCAGACTTAGAGTTACAGTTAGTATCTTTGGAATTCAGTGGCGTTAAAGGGAATGGAAGCCAGCCACTGTTAGAAAGGCATGAGTAGACACACAGGGGATTTTAAAGCTTTAACAGAAAAAGGAGTGGGTCAGCGCTGGCTTAGGATGTAAAGGCATTGAGGGTTACTGGTTCAAGACGGTTCCTCCTGGCAAGTCAGACTGTCCTTGGGCAAGACAGTGCCCCCCAATGTGCTGGCTGGTGCCTTGCTGCATAAGTGTGAATGCATGAATAAGTAAGTGTGAGTCGTGACCTTATAAGGGCATTGCGAGCACCCACTGAGAAGAAAAACTATGTATACACAGGTTATTCACTTGCAGATGTTAGTGCTATTGGCTTGAGACATAAGCAACAAGCCAACCCCAGTCACATAATTGTTGCTGTTATTATCTAAAGGCTTAGTGGGCTAATTCTTCAGTAACTTACAGCTGTTGGTGTCATTGGCAACGGCAACGATGCCCATTGGCTGGTGGGGGATGTCGGCGCGGAGCACCTTCATGTCCCCGCCTGTGAGCTTGTTGCAGCGGACCACGGCCCGGCGCACCCAATCGGACCAGAAGATGAAGTCACCGTAAATGGCCAGGCCAAAGAACGTCCCTGGACCCGATTTCACAATCACCTACAAGGCAAATGGAGTGGAAAATAGAGGAGAAGAAGTGACATTATGTTTTGGAGAAAGAGCGTCATTGAAAGAAAAACGGTTTAAAAAAAAATACTACCATGGAAACAGTGAAGAAAGCATTAAGTTGTGAATTTATTTGGAATTTTGGTCAAAGAACCAAAATGGAGACAGCCAACAGAGTAGGATAACAACCTTAAAATGACTGAGTGACCAACACCCCAGTTGGCACTTAAACCTTGTAGAATTTGTGTGAACCTGATGAAGCAAGAGCGAAACATGTTGTTCACCTAGCCTAAATAAAAAACCAGCAGAAACCAGCGTGGGCTGATTTCCCTGAGAGGCTATACTAATTTGTGTGTTGTATGTTATAGTGCTGCTGACAGCATGCTGCAAGGATCTTTTTTATTGTGGAAACATTGTTCACAAAGTGTCCTAGTTTTGAACCACAGAGCAACACAGTGATTAGTCCAGATGGGGTAACAGGACTGACAGGTGCGTTTGTCTGCTCTCACCATGGCCACATTCCAATAAAACTAATATAAAGACGGTACCACAAGTAGCTGCTCATTAAAAACGCACATAAGAGAGAGACACAAATTGTTGCATACGGTTGCTTTACTGTGTCTAAAAAGAAGCATGTGGATGCCAATTTACCCCCATCACCCATTTTCAATTAAAATTTAAAATTGGAAAATAAATTGACTCATCATCCATTTCCTGATTATCCAACGATAATGCATAGATTCTCTAATTAAAAAGTAGGACATTTAGAACACTTTCTCACAGGCGTTAACATCATAGTTAGACACTTTTCATGACACTGGAAAAATAGGATGAATCATTTCTTCAGTTTATTTAATAAGGGACTGAAATGACCACACTCTGAGATGCACTGCTCAGTGCCAAAGTGTGATAAATGATGTGTGTGTGTGTGTGTGTGTGTGTGTGTGTGTGTGTGTGTGTGTGTGTGTGTGTGTGTGTGTGTGTGTGTGTGTGTGTGTGTGTGTGTGTGTGGCTTTGACACAGTGAAAGAAACAGAGGGCCTTTTGTGAGTGAAAGTACCACCACACCTCTCTTTTTCCTCTTTCTTGGCTTACATACACAAAAACCTAGACACATACAAATGTAAACACACACTCGCACAAGCATATACACAAATTTGTCTTTGTAATCAGCATACATATGCAGACAGGCACACACAGACATACTTATACACACGGATGCACACGTAAACAAACACACAGATGGACCAAGTATATATCATGTGCTTATCTGCACGACAACACCCTGAGGAAACAACAGGTGCTGATTAAAAGTATGCATATGGGTATGGGTATGGGTATGGGTGTGTGTGTGTGTGTCAGGCTACAGAAACGAGCTAAAGAGGGGTTGACAGCTCCGACAGATGGAGCTGTGTGAAGGCTCCCGCATGGCAGAGTGAAAATGCAGGTGTGGCTATTTATCTCATCATCGCGGATAAGTCATCTCCATCTCCACACAGAGAGGAGAAGAGGGAGGAGGAGGAGGGCAGAGTTTCATTACAGCTAAAAGAGTAGCTCTGCACTTAAGTATGTGTGTGTGTGTGTGTGTGTGTGTGTGTGTGTGTGTGTGTGTGTGTGTGTGTAATGGCACTACACAGATTGTTGCTGGGAGAACGCAAGTTAAGCAATGCTTCGACTCACATCAAAGACGGCTTTGAACAGAAATCCATTTCAGATTACGAGGCACCCCCGGTAGCTGTCATTGTAAAGATTGTAAAAATGGTAAATAAGTAAACAAATACATACAGGCATACATAAATAAAAATGTTTATCTCTGTCCTGACCTCGGAGACTGACATTGGGTACTTGTCTGTCCCCTCCCTCTGCTTTGTCAGTCTTTTATCCCTGAGCATGAACCACAGCCTTGGCCAGGAGTCAACCAGAACTGTTTTTCTATTTGAAGGCCCAGACCCCTGCAAGTCAATCTCTCACAAAGAATGAGCTTGTCTCCCTCTGAGTGAGTGAGTGAGTGAGTGAGTGAGTGAGTGAGTGAAAAAGAAAGGCAGAGAGGGAGAGGGCAAGGGAGGGAGGGAAGAGGGGAGGCAGAGAGAGAGAGAGAGAGAGAGAGAGAGAGAGAGAGAGAGAGAGAGAGAGAGAGAGAAAGAGACAGTGAGTAAGAGTGTGAGAGTGAGAGAGAGAGTGAGAGAGAGAGAGAGAGAGAGTGAGAGAGAGAGAGAGTGTATGTGTATTGCACTGCCTTAGACAGCTAAGTGAATAATCCCCTGAGAGGGAGATGTCAAGACCATGTCCCTCAACCTGTCTCTGCCTTCCATAAGTCCTTTGTGTGTGTGTATGTGTATGTGTATGTGTGTGTGTGTGTGTGTGTGTGTGTGTGTGTGTGTGTGTGTGTGTGTGTGTGTGTGTGTGTGTGTGTGTGTGTGTGTGTGTGTGTGTGTCTGGAAACACAAAAGGCCCAGCTCACACATTCCAACACCGCTGCCAAATAACCAGCCGAAGCATCATGAGCTATCGGTGCAGTTGTTATGGTAACGGATAAGAGAGATAGCTATAACATTCACTGTATTCACATACACACCACCTCGGCCTGGGGCGTGACCTGTATGCTGAACCTTTTTACATACTGCTTCATCACCAGTGGTCATCAGTATGTCTGACACATGTGCCAGGCGAGACCAAAGCGGCATCACACTGTGCAGAGGAAGTGCTACTGCCTGTGCTTCTTACAGGATATGACTGAGGTGTTTGGTGTTAGCACTGCGTTTCTTACGGGACATGACATAGGTGTTTGGTGTTCGTACTCTGTGTCTTACCAGATAAGACATAGTTGTGTTTGGTGTAAGCAAGGCTTTGTTACGGGCAAAAAACGAACTGTACATGTAGGAACTGCGAGAGTAAATTAGGTTTCTCTTCTGCCCCTAGTAAAATTTCACGGAATATGTGGAACACTTCACGTGAACTTAGATTAAATTAGACAGGATTAGGTCCAACATGATTGTAACTAGACAGGCTACAGGTAGATGAACTACATGATTAACGACTATTTCGTTCTTCAATAATTTGTCATGGTTTTGGGTTTTCTTTGCATAAATAGTGCATAAATAAAATAACTCTATATGTGTGAGTTGGAGAAAGTCTGCAAACTTATCCTGTCAATTTGTAAATTAGAAATAGTTCAGGTTTCAAAATAAGCAACCAAAAAACGAAAAACAGCATTGCTAACATTCCTAAGAATAGTTATAGCTTGTTAGTCTGTATGCTGAAGCGTTGTTGACACACTCACACACACACACACACACACACACACACACACACACACACACACACACACACACACACACACACACACACACAGAGTAAGGTATTGATGAGGCCACACTGTTGAGACAATGTGATGACAGTGTCAGCTCCTTAAATCCCAATCCAGCTCCAGTATGCCTGTCACACACCAATCCTGACACGCTCTCCTCCCACATTCCTGCTCCTCTCCTTCACTGGTCTCTACTCCATCTCTCTCCTACCTTCACCTCCTTCTTTTTCCTTTCTCCTCTTCTTGTATACCCTCTCCTCCTCTTATTATGATTCTTCTGTTTTGTTTTCTTCCACTCTTTCATCTTTCTTCATTTTCCTACTTCCTTCTCTCCTCTCATTACCATTCTTCTTTCTATATCCTCTTCTCTCCTTTCCCCACTTATTGCGCATCTCTCCACTTTACTGCCCTCCTCTCCTCGTTTCTCCCCTGCTCTCCTACCTCTTATCCATCATGCCCCTCATCCACTCCTCTTTTACTTTCTCTCCTCTCTTTCCTCTTTTTTCCTTATCCTCACATCCTTGACTCTTCTCCCCACTTCTCTCTGTGCCCCCCTTCCATTCTTCCTCCTCTCTTATCCAGTGTTGTCCTCTGCCCTGCTCTCCCCTCCTTTTTTCTCTCTGCTCTTCATTTCTCTTCTCTCCTCTCAAATGTTCTTCTTGTCTCTCTCTCTTCTTCTCTCCTCTCCTTCTCTTCCCTCCTTCCCATGCCTGCTCATGTCTCGCTGGCTTCATTTTCACTTTTTAATTGGCTGCCTGTCAAGTCAGCTTGAGCAGGGAGATCACTGCACGTTTGCCATCATTAGCGCGGGGAGCGCAGAGTGCTAACGACACCTGTAACTGCACACAGCCCCATCACCAAGTTCTGCAACCCAGCTGCCCACCCACCACCCCCACCCCCTGCCAACCCCTCAGCTCTCCTCCCCATATCCTGGTCCAAACAAGGAGGCTAATATCCTGACCCCATGGGCAGGCAGCAGGAGGAGTGGCATTGTATCTGTGGATGACACAGCGGCACCTCTGCCAGCATAATTACCACCTCTATGATAGCCCTTGTCATTAGCTGGTGTAATGTGGTACAACACACACATTGTGTATGTGTGTCTGTGTGTGTGGGTGTCTGTGTGTGTGTGTGTACACGTATGTGTGTGTGTGTGTGTGTGTGTGGTGTGCCTGTCCCTGCATGTGTGTGTGTATGTGTGTGTGTGTGCCTGTGCGCGCATGTGTGTGTAACTGACAGAGAGAGAGAGGGTGGAAAAACTCAGCCCTGCACAAAGACATTCAAAAGTACCCAGCAAAACAACTTGCCTGCTTGGTATCCATTAAAACACATACTCTATTGTCTAGTGCGATGCACAAATTCAGTAGTTTTTTTTCCTTAAAAAGAATATGCCGTACACTTGATTACCACAAATGACTCCCCTAACACTCATACTATTGTGCTCAATAACAAATCCACCAACACTGCAAGAAATTTGGAAACTGGTGACTGGTGGTGCTTATATGAACATTTTTACTTTGCATTAGAAGCACTGAAATACTCTCCTCTGTATACTGCTTTGAGTGTCTGATGCTACAAATATGAAAGCCACTCTTTGATACTTTGCAACATGTACAAAAAATTGTGTAGCACAGATGTTTGGACTTTGTCGACAAAACATGGGCAAACAACACTGAGTGAAAAGGGGTGACATTATTTGAGTTTCAAGGTCTCTGCCTGAATGCCAAGTGAGTAGTGCAACTGCACCGTGGTGTAACCTTGTGGTTTTTATATCCCTACATATCGTCATGTTTCCACACCTGTCTGTGTGAGTGCACTGTGTGGAAATAAGCACTTGCTTTGATTTGCTTTAGTATACAAAGCCAATGTTTGTCCTTGCACCTACAAATGCAGCAAAGGAACAACAAAAAAGGCGGAAAACAGAAAGCCATGCCTGTGTCTGTGTGTATTTTCAGGTGTGTGTGTGTGTGTGTGTGTGTTTGTGTGTGTGTGTGTGTGTGTGTGTGTGTGTGCGCGTGTGTACTTACATATCTGTGGGAGCCATCGTAATCACACCGCTCGATCTTGCCCAGGCTTCCATCAGAGAAGTATACCTTCTCCGATCGATGGTCAATGGTAAGTCCGTTAGGGGTGGCAATCTCTGTGCTGACGATGACCCGGATGTTCTTTCCCGACAAGGTCGATCTCATGATGCTAGGGTGCTGCTCATTCCAGTTAGTCCAAAACATCAGGCTGCAACCATAGACAGCAAAATGGAGAAGGAAAAGAAACAAAAGATGAAAGAGGAAAAGGGCGAAAACAAGCAGAAGGAAAAAAAGAAGAAGGAAGAGGAGGAGAAGGAGGTTCAATAACGATTGTTAACAAAATGTGAAAGGGAAGAGGAAAATATGTAAGTATGTCTAAGGTAAAAAAAGCAGCATTTTTATGAGTATTTTTGTATCTGAACATAAGAAGAGTTATTACTGTTGGTCTTTTGGTAAGGGATAATGTTCTGCAAGGCGGTCATTCTCATGTAATAAGCCCCAATAGTGTGATGCAGGACCCGACGCGAACCAGAGGGGCCTTTAATCACTCTGAGGGGGCTTTTTCCACAAGAATGACCGCCTCGCTGAACATTATCCCGCTTATTATCTGGCGACTTGCCAAAAAACGATAATAGAGAATTAGAAACTTCAAACAATGTCATTATCAATATTTTGTTGCCGCTGCAAGGCCTCTGCTCCTATAATAGTTCATCGGGGAAACAGAATGTATAAGTGTTGCATAGCAACGTGTCTAGCTGGTAAATAACTTGTTTGAGCTTACTGGATATTCTGTTACGACAAGTAAATGGACTACTTGCGGAGTGATATGAAAGAAGCACAAAACCCATGTCCATTTACAGCAGTCATTATAGTCTTTTTAGCGGTTATTACACAAAATTATATCACGGCTTGGTTCCCCTTCCTATTGTGATGCATTCTTTAGAATGGCAATTCATTTTTTTTCACACCTATGAAGTAGTCCCTGCTTCCCGACTGTATTACACTTGTGTATGGTACACTGTAAATATACAGTAAAGATGTGACAGCTTTAGCAAATGATGAACAGATTGAAGAACACAGAGTAGCAACACATTATATGCCTCTGAAATCCATTTTAATGATTCTAAGCTGCATTTGGACTCTCTACCAACGTGATTTTGTGAAGCTTGGCTTGGCTTAACAGAACTTTGGAAAAGCTAGCTTGACAACCAAAGGCCTGGAACTAACGACTGGGTCTTGGCCATAGCAAGCTCCAGTTTGGAGATAGTAATGGCAGTTTGTCCAGCAAGTTATGAAAAGACATGTTGTGGCAGAAAGAAGTAGTTCTACTAACAAGTTTGTTTTAGCAATTAAACCATGGAAGTTATAACCTCCAGTTAACATAAGGCAAGTGTGGTAACCATATCATAAGAGGGATAATGGACAAGGTGGCATTACCACCTTGAACATGCATTTACTTTCTGGTATACGAACTCTGTGTCGTCCATTATCCCTTACATATTTGATCGGCAAGCGTTGAAATGGCCCCTTCCAAGTCAATCGGACGTTTGTTAGCATTCTAAAGAGCAATATAATAAGCAGTGGCAATGGAGGTCATTTCATATGAGCACAGTAAGTGCAGGACCTGTCCAGAAAAGCTAAAGTGTTTTTTTTTTTCAGAAGCCAGGTGCTTTATTCTCTTCTTCCTCATAGCAAGTATTAAACAACATGTTTCTAAATAGTTTAGTCATTCTCTGCATGTCAAACTAAAGTCAGTGGTAATGTTTTCTTTCACAGACTTAATTTTTCTCACACATTTAAATGCTAACTGCATGGTAACTTGGTACCCATCTTGAAAAGTATGCAGGTACCATTTCTAAGGAAGACTTCAACCATTCCACAATTATGTTTTAAATATGTATTAAAAGCACATGTTGAAGGGTGTTATATCTCCTCACAATTGTCTCTACTTGAGCTCTTTGTAATACTATAAGATTAAATATTCCACCTATAACCTGTACTAAATTTACAGTAATTAAAATTACCATGTATTTAACAGGTAAACGTGTGGAAATTAGGGTGACTGTTAAAGGAAGTGTAACCAATCTAGGTAACACTTTGTAGGTGCATTTCAGCTTTAAAAAGTATGCCGGTTGACCCGTCATCACTATTTCAGCATTATCCTCATGCAGATGCCCTTGCACTATACATTGTGCTGTATATGATATAGTATTAAAGCAGGATGTAACAAATGTACCCTGCAATGATTTATGCTGCCTGCATAAAATTATGACAATTCTTGCATTATTCAAGCATTTTAGCTGCTGCAGGAAAATTTAAATATATATAGTTGCGACTGAAATTCGAAAGGTAGGAATGCAACTTTTTTGAGCACAGAAATTAAGCATAATGAATTACCTAACTGAAAACATAATTACTCTACCAAGCTAAGGTGAGACATGTTGGCTATGTCTGTCACAATTTTGAGACATCAATTATATTTTCTATTTTTTTTAGTGTTATTTAGCAGTATTCATATTTTATTCCTGTCAAAACAATTTTTATTGCATTTATTGGACAGCAAACATGAATTTGTCATCCAGTGATGGTGCCTATGCTATTTGATTGAGGTCTGGGCACCCAGGTGCATTCTCTACCCTGTGATTGAAAGTGAAGATCAGCAGCTAACAGGACAGCATGGTGACACATACACACAAAGACACACACAAAGACACACACAAAGACACACACAAAGACACACACACACAGAAGGTGAGGCCAGATAATTACTGGCTTTCATCTCACCCTTCCTCCAGCTCTGTGGTGTGTGTGTGTGTGTGTGTGTGTGTGTGTGTGTGTGTGTGTGTGTGTGTGTGTGTGTGTGTGTGTGTGTGTGTGTGTGTGTGTGTGTGTGTGTGTGTGTCACAGGAGCCTCAGTAAACCATGAATCTGGGCCTAAACAGAGCCAGAGCAGCTTATGTCCAGGTTCAGAGGTAGCTGCTAATTGTGTGGGTCTCACCACGGGTTCAGTCTGGCGCCTATTACTGTTGAGAAGGTGTCACCACAAGGCGCCTGTGTGTGTGTGTGTGTGTGTGTGTGTGTGTGTGTGTGTGTGCACGTGGCCATCCATGTGTGTGTGTGTGTGTGTACACGCCTGTGAGATATCAACAGCACATTTTCACATGTCCGTCTCACCCCTCTTCCTCGGACCACTTGGCTGCCAGAGACTCCCACGGATAACTCCAGGGACGTCTGTGACTTGTCACCTCTTTGCCGGAAGCAGGGTCAGACAAGTGACAACACACCCTCACCCCTGGAAAGGCTCTGTACTTTCACTGCATGAAAGTTGGATTAGCATGGATTGGCTAGCAAGCTATAATGACAGATTTCGGTAGGCGGTCTCCTGCACCCACATCCATGGCTGAAGTGCCCTTGAGCAAGGTATCTAATCCCATGTTGCTCCAGGATGCTGCCCCTGTACCTAATTTACTGTTAGTCACTCTGGATGAGAGTGCTGGCTTAATGCAATATACTGTAAAGCAATTTTTCACCTATAGAAACGGACCTATATAGGATCCTTTCTTCTGCATATATATGGGTACAAATAAAGCAACATGTCAATAGTTTAATACAAATAACACTTTAACTGTCACTCCGATGCAGACAGAAATAATGAAATCCATAGATAGAAACTGTGGTTAAATGTTTATCCCACACACTAGTATTTACAGTACTTAAGCCCTGACAACTTCCTCCACAATTTTCTGTAAAGTTCATTGACATTAGGGTCAACCTATTTCAGATTTTATTCCGCCAGCAGGCACAGCACGCAGCGGTGTGAGAGTGACACCCTGCATGTGGTCTTCCATCTAATTGCGGCAACTTAATTACACACAGACATCGCCCTGTCACTGGCCTCCGCATAGATAAAGCCACATAAATAACAGGCTTCAGAGAGGGGTTTAAGAGATTCAGGCTGTCAGGGCCGTGTCAGGCAGCCTGAAAAGAGCCTTTGTAGGTATGAGTGCCTCACTTGTGTGACAGACACTAATGCTAAGCAGCAGCCGTCAAAAACCAATGAGGACACATTAATCTCAACGCTTTTCTCTCTCTTGTAAAAATCACTAGATCCACTCAACACATCTGATGTGTCACAATGGAAATGAATCAGAACATGAACAAAGAACACATAAAAACAAGACATTCGGATATGGTTTCGATGTTGTGATGAATGGGGCTTATAAAACACAGGCTGACTAAGAACAAGAGAGAAAAAAAAGAAGTGAAACAGAAAGGAATTGAGGAAGAGACTAAAGACATGTAGAAAGGAAAGAGTAATGAAGGGAGGCAAATAGAAGAATGAGGGTAGAGTAAAATCTTCCAGAGCGTGAGAAAGAAATAGGGGGGCAGAAGGATGGAAAGAAGGATAGAAAGGAAACAGAGCTATATGAAAAGATTTTGCTAAGGCTTTGGCAATACTGCATTGCACAGCTCTGCCAAAACGTTCACTAAATTAAACACATAATATAGCACGAGAAGTGATGCAGGTGGGAAAGTTGTTAACATAAACTTCAAAATGAGTGAGGTAACACTTTTGACTCCAAGGTCAACACATGTAGATGGATAAGAGACCACAGATGTGAGTGACACAGAGAGGGCAAACGAGAATGACAAACTGATAAAGAAGAGAATAGAAAAAAAAGGACAGGAGAAATATCAAGTGATGTGCTGCGGTCATACTTTTGGCACTCGTCGAGGGCGATGACGTGCGGATGGTCCACCTCCGCCATGAGGACGACGTGCTCCCTGTTGAAGGCGGCGTGGGGGCCGGGCTCGATGGTGTGCCTGCTGATGGTGGCGCTGGTGGAGCTGGTCCAGTAGAGCGTGTCCCAGCCGCGGTGGTACGCCAGGCCCTCCACCGAGCCCACGTCTGCAGAGAGTGGAGAGAGAGATGACAAAAACACACTGATTGGTAATCACAGTGGTGGAGCGCACACACTCGATGCACACTAACTCTATCAGGAGGGAAAGAAAATCAATTAGCCATTAGCATAATGAAGAAAGCACACTTTCGGCTCTAACCCTGTATCAACCTGAGGAAAGACAAATAGTGCTGATTGGTTAATTGCTCACCACTTTCTCCAACCAACCTCAAATCTGTTGTAAGAGGATAGGAAAAAAAAACATGCTGATTGCAAAAGTTTATCATAATGTCAAAATCACAGCCCAAACAGAGTGAACATTTACCCAGAAAGGAAAGTCTCATTTATTCATTTTTTGTACTTAAATACATGCATCCCTCTCCATCACTACCCCAATATGCCTCTTATATGTTAAACTATTGACTCTATACTGTCCCCACGATTACCAGTGGTATTTCTCTGTTTTGTTCGTATTTCTTAGCTCCTTAGTGGTGGTCTTACTAGTAAGATGTCGGCCAAAATGTCTTATCTGTGCTTTGTAGTCCCTTCAGGGAAAAAAAAATCCCATCATCAAAAACAAAGAAATATTTCTCTATATGACAATTTCCAGCTACCCTGAGTCAAGACCTCAACTGAAACGGGTATCGATCGTCCTGACAAACTCTAAGATGAAAGGAAAACTACAACAAAAGTTCATAAACAGTGCTAAGATATGGAAGACATACTGTGTTAAATTCACATCTTGAGTGTGTGTTAATGTTTTGCTCTAATCTCATATAGCAAGCAAAGACTAGCTGTCTGCCTGACTGCCAATGCAGAAGAGTTCAGAGGGGAATAGAGTTGCAATTACCTTGCACAAGTCAATGGGCGCAACAGTAAATGCAATCAATGGCCTGTCTCTACTAATCAAACCACATGAAGCTAAGCAAGGGTAATGTTGAATTGGTGAGTTTATGGTCAGCAGATGGGAAAGCATGCATATGTGCTAGAGTAACCTTAGGAGACTGTGTGTGAATCTAGGTGGGAAAAAAAGTTGCTTGAAACACCAAACGGTAAAAAACAGCAAGGCTCAGCAGAACAATTCGA
>CM059275.1:12022701-12027701 GCA_030347295.1 Setipinna tenuifilis
TCCTGTAAGTCATGAGCTTACTTGGGTGAGACTAATCCCTGTTGTGGATAGCTACTCTATGGCTGTACAGCCATCAAACACAAACAGATGAGCAGAATAAAAGAGCCACTCACGCTCAACAATGACCCGGCGTCCTGTCCAGTCGTCATTGATCATCTGTATATTCCCAAAATGGACGTCGCTGAAGAAGATGCGATTGGTTCCCGATCTGTGCTGCTGGTAGTCAAAAGCCAGCGCTATGACGTTCTTAAAGAAGGCCGGGTTCTCGAAGGCCCTGACCGGCGAGTTGAGGTTCCCTTCGTCAGACAGGTGGACGCTCTTGAGCACGGTCCTCTCGGAGTAGAGCAGGTAGCCGTGGTAACGGTGGCAGCGGAGGCCGTCCTCGGCCAGGTAACCGTGGGCGCAGGAGCACGTCCGTCTGCCGCTGCCCAGGTGGAAACACAGCTGCTGGCAGCCGCCGTTGTTGCGGCCGCAGGGGTTGGTACCTGAGTGAGGGGATGGCAGTCACAAGCATACAGGCACATACACACACACAAGACACACACAGGCACACACACATACATACAAAGTCATTCACATGTACAAACGCACGCACACACACAGGCCATCATTTAGACACACACACACACACACACACAATATACAAAGTCATTCACATGTACGCATGCACGCACGCACACACACACACACATACAAAGCCATTCACATGTAGGGACGCGCACTCACACACACACACAAACACACTCTGTTTCAGTCACTGTGCCTATGTAAGTGAGACTAATCCCTGCTGTAGAGAGCTACTTGTGCTGAAGGGCTGGGTCAGTTACTGAAAACTGTGTGTAACTCTACCGTTGTTAAATAACACTGAAGACACTAGTACTACCACAACTTTAGCCTCCTCAACTGTTAAATAACATTGAAGACACTAGTACTACACAACCTCAGCCTCTTATTCTGAAAACCTCCAGTGGCCAATGTACTCTGCACACTGGCGTGTGCATTTTATAAAGGGGGTGTTTTATGTATATGCCAATTAGTATATACAGTAAACACATCTTCCGATCCACTGATGTAAAGCAGCTTAATGGACCCTCCCCTTTCTGTTACCTTGCTAAGATGGCAACCATTAAGCATCTGCCCATCCACACTTGCCCGCAGTTTGGAGCACACCAACTGGATCCCCTAGCACATGGCACATTGCCATCATTGTCTGTACAACATAGTTTTTTTTTTCATTAGCCAACACAAAAGTTCAAGCCCAGCCGATGCTCATATGGGGAACAGTCTTTAGGTTCAGATAATCAGATTTTTCCATATGCCAATCTACTACCTTTTTGAACCCTGCACCGAACCGGAGGAGTTGTTGTCTCTTTATCTACTGTACATAATTATTAACACAATCATGCACTCACAATATCAAGCAAAAGTATAAAACAATGCAACTACAGACACTAGTACAGACACAGTCTTTTCCCTTTAAACTTATCTGTAACTGTACAACTGCACTGTATACTATACACTATACCAGTAACTATGCACTGACGCTAGCCCATGTTGTTTCTACCTGCAATTAGCCCAGCACTACCTCAACCAGGGCTCAAACCTGTGACCAGCAATGGTTCGAACAGGAAGTGAAGAGGCAATACCAGACGACCTAAACGCCAGGCTGTTAGCTCAGTCACTGCAGTCACAGATGCTTCTTGAGCCATTGAGATGTAGTGATGAATTTACTGTTCATTAGAACCAGCTGGGTATAATGACATGCTAGCAATAAAAAGAATGGGCGCCGTCACTGGCCAACGCTGGTTCTACACACCGGAACTGCGAGGATGTGAGTGCGCCTGCAGTCATGTATGCAATTAGCTTTGGGATAGAGAAGTTCTGCGTAACCATTCAATCGCGTTCAGCTATTCATTCACTTATTCATTAGATGGTGAGATGTTTCGACTGACTGCACAAGAATATGAAATTTTCTTTCCAGTCCTCAAGTCCAGATGTTAAAAACATCAGCTGAAAATCTGGGATCCCACAGCTAAATGAAACCCCACCCCCCTGTCTGAATATTTAGCACTGAATCAAACACTAGCAGGTAGTTAGGAAATGAAAAGAATGAACAAGGTCATCGAGGGAAACCTCAACCTTTCTCCCGGACTTTGTTAAAGACTTTGACGTCTTTCAGGTTGACCCCGAGGCCGCTGCGTATGGTCTGGGTGTTGCTGCCGTCGCTTTTGGAGACGCGTCGGATGGAGCCTTCGGCGTGAGCCCTGCCACACACACACACACACACACACACACACCAGAAATACAGAGACGGCAAAGAAAAGGAAGTTTGACAAGAGGCAATCAATGGCCCTCAGCTAATTAAAATCGAAGAACTCATTAAAACACAGTAGACAGGTGGCCCAACAGAAGGTGGGGAAAGCCTACCCTTGTCGTGACATTGAGCTACGAGCAATTTGAATAGAAAATAAGAAAAAAAAAAGCACAAAGGTGTCCCTTGCTCACTCTCTCAGGGTAAATTACAAAGCTTTCTGGGGATTCTTCTGGTGACCTTGTGTGGCAGTAGCTAATTCTACAAGGATGGAGCAGCTGGTATCTGGGCCCCCGTTTGCAGAGAGTAACATTTATGGAAAAATAAATTACCTGTCAGACCAGTAGACGTAAGCCCCGAAGACTGCCACGGCAAACATATCCACATTGCTCGCCGACAGCACAATCTCTCGACTCTCGCCGGTCTCAAGGTTGATCCTCTCTATCTTGTCACTGCGGGCATCGCACCAGTATAATTTATTTTCCTGGAATGCAATTTGAAAATAAACCTCAGCAGGAGGCCAAGCACCTTATCGCCACATTTCATTAACAAAAAAATAATATGAGGGCAAGAGGTTGGGATATGGTAGAGATCCGAGGGGATCTGCAGGGATCGGAAAGGGGAATAGAGAGCTTGCATCTCGCTCTAGGGGGTGTGGTGTGGCGGGAGTGTATGGTGGTGTTGCTGGGTCACGTGGGTGGATAGCTGGGGCCGTACCTCGTAGTCAATGGAGATCCCGTTTGGCCAGGTGACGCCGGAGTTAACGAGTGTGGTTTGATTGGACCCGTCCAGGCGGGCCCTGGCGATGCAAGGGTTCTGGCCCCATTCTGTCCAGAACATGAACCTGTTTGAGAAAGGTGATGGGGGTAGGGGGTGGCGGTGGGGAGAGCAAGGTTAAGGAAGAAGGGCCCTCAGCTAACACCAGCTACCTGCCAGGGACCCTCACCTTGTGCCTCTCAAATAAAGAGCGAACGCAACACAAATTGGCACAGTGTTCAGCACTGAATAATAATCTGTCTCGTTTTTTCATGTGTGCCTTTGTGAGGCATACCTGGGGACAGGCTGGACTCATTCGTAGAGAATTAAGATTCCTGACATGTAACATTCTCATTTCAGATAATCAGTTGACCGACTTACTCTTTTCATATTATTTTTTCATTACCCCACATACATACATGAATACATGAATATATGCAAGTGTATGATGGCTTGATGGATTACAGAAAACCAGCTTGGAATTATAGTGTTTAAACATTACAATTCAACGGTTTCATTTTCCTGCATACTGGGCTAAAACTTTCCAAGCGAGCTTCATGCAAATGTTGTGAAAGAATGAAACCTTCACGCGGCAGCTACACGGCTCACTGCTTTTCAGGTTTCTCGCCTCCAACACAAAGACTCCACCCTGCACTCCACCCCTGCCGCCTCGAGAGCGCCTCAGAGTACCACCTCTGTGTCACGGGTGATGGGAAGAATACAACGAGGCGATGGAGCTAATTACACGGGAGTGCCGCCGCTCTACGTCACCAGTGTCAGCAGCTCCTGTGGCTAATGGGAGGCTTTTAGGGGGATTTCAGGGCTTCTTTCCAATAATCCCCACTGCAGCCCCCTCATGAATCACACTGAAACCGAGCCATAGTTGCTCCTAGTGCTTTCCTCCCCTCTACAAAAAAAAGACTGCATGCCACATTAAGAGAGACAAGAAAGACCGCTCCACTGTTTGTTTCAACACTTGAATGTTACAGTGCTTTTGCTACGCTGTAATCATGCTATTATGTAAAATTCAACATGCAAATTATCTGTGTAAAATAGCATAATTACGCTATATATACACCTCTAATATATGTAAGCACAAAGCAACAGTGACCATCATATAAAGTAGCTCCACAGTTCACCCTTGGTACTTCAAGTGTGTGTTTGTGTGTGTGTGTGTGAGAGGGAGAAGGGGGGTGGGAGGGCACTAGTAAAGAAGAATAGACACATAACTGGTGGGATATGATGAACTGGGAATATGTATCTTTACCTGCCTTTATTTGGTACCATCTTTCCTGATAATGCAGACCCTACAGCTACAGTACACATGAGTTACATCACTCATTGGCTTACCTAGAGCCATTTGTTGGCCTACATACGGTCATTCATTGGCCTACACAACTACTGTACCAGCTTTTCTGACCACACACTCACTGTGCTAGCATGTGCCCATGGGCAGCTCTTCAACACACCATTATTTTCTAGAGCAGTGTTAGAAAAGTGCCTGGCCCTCTTCCCCAAATCTACTTCATACCTTCCACAAAAAGCAACAGCACCCTTAAAAGGAGCATTTTGCCTCTCATACAGAATAATTGTAGCGATAGTCTTTTCCAAACCAAATGCTTTGACGGACTGATGCACTTCAGAACAGCAGACTGAAACTGCATGGGTGCAACAGATTTGGTTAGAATGTATTTTTTTCAGTACAGAAGCAGGTACACACCCTTTCACTGGGTGCAGAGCAATGGCCCTGGGCTGATCGAGTCCTTCGGAGATCACCACGGCCCGGTACATGCCGGACAGCCGAGACACCTCGATGAGGCCGAAGCCATGGTCCGTCCAGTACAGGTTACCTGCCGAGGCAAAGGACGAAAGACCCTGAGCTGACACAGCGCAACACAATTCAGCAGCTTGTAAAAGCACTTGCAGACACAGT